>CM076407.1:37216278-37743778 GCA_038363315.1 Mugilogobius chulae | reverse complement strand
TGCGTCAACTGCAACTATGGAATCGATTATGAACATTAAAACCAGCAGAGGGTGCTCAAGGGCTGGAGAAGCGGCAAGGCCTTCAGCGCAGCGCGACTGCAACACATCCACATTACCAGAGGTGGGTAGCACAGATACATCTTTTAACTGTTTTTTTTTTATATATAAATTGTGCTTTTATGAGTACATTTCTGACACGACCCTACTTTTACTCCTACTTGAGTAATATTTAAAGTCGATTTCTCTTTCCAGTTACTGAAATCTAAATGTCCTTACTTTTACATTCACTGCAAATTTTAAAGCAGATGAGATCCAGACAGTTTACTAGTATAGTTAAAGGTTCCTTATCAAGCAAACTGACACTTGTGACATGTTAAAATGCTGTTCCTTCATCAAAAACATGAATGCATTTTGTTTCATTCACAAATGTTTGTGTAATCTTGCTTTTTAGGATGTTTACAAAGTTTTCAAAGCTCAGAATGCTTCATTCCACCTAGTGATGTCATTTAGAGTTACTTTTAAATGTGTAGCTAGTTTAGCCTTAATTTTGGCAAGTTCCCCTTTATTTTGTGTTCATAGTTTTAACTTAAGTTCAGTTGAGCTTATCACAGAATGCCTTCAGTATTTTCAGTTGCACTAAATTGATGCTGTGTAAATTAAGCTAAAAAAAAAATGCTGTAGTTTAGTAAAACAATTCTTTTTGAACTTTATGAAGTTAAAAACATGACATGGAACAACATTTTCAGCTCAAAAGCAAAACAATGGTTAAAATGCATTAATTGTAAATTAACATGTGTGAATGAAACAAAGCAGCTTCAGCTTTGATTGAGGACACAGATAGTTTAATATTGTCCCGTTAACAAAAAATAATTTTCTAAAATGCTTTCCATTCTTACTTGAGTAATTTATTGGACCAGTACTTTGTTTTTTTTACTTGGTAATGATACCAAGTAAAAAAAAAATGAAAAAACTTAACTTTCTGCTACTCTACCTACCCACCTGTCTTTTACTGAAATAACACTTGTTCAATAATACATGAGCAAAGACAGTATTAACAAGAACGAGAACATCCACAGAGAACATAAAATACATTTTATATATATATATAAACTGTTTGATTTGCCAAACATTTATTTGCTTAAAAAGTTTTTAGGATCACAGACATTTAAGAAGCAGATGTCCTTCCATCCTCAGGCCACTGTCAGCCACGTGAGGACTCTGCAGGTTTTTATAACATGGTTTCTACAGCAACTGCTTTCAGGGCTCAGCACAAATCAGCTCATGTAGTCTGCAGCATTTTGAAAGTCTTGCATTATAGATGGCACATGCGTGCACAGTATTGTATGAAAATGCACTCTAAAGTTTGAGAGCAGAATACATTTTGGCTACCGTTTTTTCGGCTCCCTTTCTCTCACACCACCTCTGTGTTCGTATTCTGCTTTCTAAAGTGAGTAGTCATGTATCAACATTGATGTACAACTGTCCAAATAGATCTGTGCTTAGACTGAGGGAATAGGGATCTGATGCACAGAGGTGCTGTCAAAGTCCTGCAGTGCATCTTGATGAGTGTGGTAGTGCATAGCTACATAAGACTTAGCAAAAGCAAATGTCTGTGAGCTGACAGGCTGCAGGCTTGTGGGTGAGCTGGGCCCAGCAGATGGGCTGCTGTTGTATATACTGTAGTAGGGCTCGATGCGGGTGTTGATGGGTGTGGAGGTGCTGGGGGGGCGGGGTTTGCGTGCCCCAGTGCCTTTGGGGCTGCCTACACAGTCCCTTGAGTGGCTTGGCCCACAAGCCTGATCAATTAGCCTTCTTTGTGGCTTTGGTGACAAGACATAAGCTGAGTTGGTCTCATGGTGGGAGGACTTATTGCGGTTCACTTCAAGACTGCCTTTTCCCATTGCATGAAGGCGGGTCTTTTGCTTACAACAAAGAAAACCTAATGCCACCCACTGAAAACAGCACAGGATGCGGCGGCGGAGGCCAGCACTGTTGCGAGAGTATACAAAAGGATTAATGCCTGATTTCAGAAAGATAAGGACAAACCCGCACAATTCAAACTGGTAATGCGTAAAGTTACTTTCTGGTGACAGCACATCCTGTGCCAGTGACACTCCCATTGGCAAGCAGCACAGCAATACAGAAAACACAATAACTACACACGTCACCACTGCTTTAGAGTCTTTGGCTGTGGCCAGGTTGACTGTGGACACCAGCTGACAGCAAGTAGCTCCTGCTGCGGCCCCTGGCACAACAGGCTGGTTCCTGTTGACAAAGGAGCGAGTCTGAACATTCTGCAGCTTATTGTATGTCTGATTCCGATATAGAGAGGGGCCCTGAACGCCACACTGCATTCTTTCAAATCCTGCTGCAATGAGTGGTGGAGGAGGTGGGGGGCAGGTAGCATCCACGCTGATGATAGGACATTTCCTCACTTGTGCGTTCTTCCTCAGAGTCTGTGCTATCATGAGGTAGGACACTGAAACCACAGCCACACAAAAGGCAAAGTCAGCCAGGTAGACATAGAGTACCACCCTGGCCTGCCCACCCCCATGACCAAAGTGTGGGAGGCAGGGGCCATCTCCGCGTGGATAGGCCCTCATGGTCAGCAGAGCTGCCATGGTGAAGCTGGAAGTCCACAAAAGGGCAGTAAGGGCCAGGGTACAGGGGAAAGAAGCAGTTCGGTTTGGCTGCTGACCCAAAACCATACGCAGTCTGTGTAGGGCAATGACAGCCACTGTCTCCAGAGACATGATGATGAAGCCAGAGCTGGTCAGATGGAAGGCAAAGCAGAAACTTTTGGACACACCGTCCCCTCCACTGGCATCCAGAAAAAGCACCAACGCAAACATAGGTGCTGTCACACAGCAGATGAACAAATCACAAAAGGACAGGTTAAGGATCATAAAGTCAAAGTTCGTTCGAAATTTGCGGAACGCTGGGTCAAAAAACGATAGAAACACAACCAGATTCCCATAAGAGCCCAGACAAAAGATGACAATGAGGAGGAAAGAGCAGAACGTCAAAGTGGCAGTGTGGATGACGGCCCACCCTGACAGGGCCTGTGTTCCCAGGGCTCCGGGAGTAACGCTGCTCAGGTTCTGTGTCCTTGGCACTCCCACCAGCTCTGGAGGTGGGACAGTGGTGTTCATTTTACGTTGCTCTTCTAAAAAAATCTAGCTGGTTTTCACATCCTCCTTGTCTTGCATTCAAAGGAGAAAAAAAATACGTTTTCAGTTCCAGTTGGCTCTGTCACTATGGCCACCAGAGTAGGATGCTAAAAGACAGAAAATATTCTTATTAATAAAGAAACGCACAGTGGTCACAGCTTTTATTAATCACGTCACGCATAGCGACAATTAACGGTCTGCAGACGTCAATTTTACATAGCATCTAACCTTAGCTGCTGTAGCTATGCGCCACTGCAATTTAAAGCAGACAACTGCATATTTTAATCTTAGACTGTTTACTTAAATTTCCTGCACCAATTGTTGTTTAAAGTAACAATAGAACAAGACGTACCATCTGAAATCAGCAGCATCCGTCATAGGTGTTTGAAACATCAAGTTATCTTCATATTCAAGCCGTAGCTAAGTGAACGCATCGCATCCTTTGGAGACAAAATGCTACCGTTTTTAGGGCGAATCTTCCAAAATTACGCGGGAGTGTGTCAACTGATTACAAAAACACCTCCCTATCCAAATGCGTAATAATTAATTAAACACAATTAAAACGAAATCTGTCTGCTTCTTTGGGTTTTCCTTACGAAACCGAGCCATTCTGTGTCGGAGCGACGGCTGCTGGACGTGCGCTGAAAAATGAGTATGAAGTCACTGCCTACGTAGGATCTGTACAGGCGTGAGCATAACCACTGCATTCAGGGAGATGCTTGTCCATGTGGAAAACCTCGCCTTCCATGATAGTAAGAAAAACAGATGAGAACACGTGTTGGCTTGTTACAGAAGGACTCAAACTGCTTTGAATGCATGCTGCTTAGCCTACAGAAACACATAAAATAAGCCCACAGTGATCTTTTTGGAAGCGCATTCAGTGGTTGGTTTGTCTTGTGCTGCAGTCCTTAACAGCATCTCAACAAGTTGCTAGGCAACAAGTATGAATGGCTTTAATTTTTAACGCATGCCGTAATCATGTGCACGAGCACCTTTACCCGGTCTTTTTTAGCGTCCGCCGGACATTTTGGGGTATTATGGTCTATGACATTTTGCAAATTTACTCCACAATATCTATAAAACGAATAAATCAAAGCTTGATACAAACTTTATTGTAACATTTAATAAGCAAACATTCAATCTAAAAATAAAAATCACTGCAGTTTTGGCACTATATGCTATACACAAGTGAGGTCCTAGGTATTAAATTTTTCTGTATGTTCAGACTGAGTTATTCATGAAAACAAACAGATTCTCATTTTTTAGAAAAATGTTCAAACTTCATAGAACTCAAGAACAGGCATTTTGGTTATGTTTTTGCACCGAGACACATGGTTATTATGACTGATCTGTGCTTCTCACTGCAAACATCACACAGCACATCAGAGGGGAGCATCTCCTCTCCCTTCAAAAAGTACAGAATAGTCTAAATAATTTGAACTGGACATCAACATCATTTTAGAACAAAATAAATCTTTAGCACTTCAAAAATGTAAAATAAATAATTAATGTTTGTGCATATTTGCTATAGCATGACATATGCATACATATGTATGTATAGATCAAACACACAAACATTGTGTGTGCAAGTTCACTATTGGAAGATAGTAAAGAGGATGTCCTTGACTGGACATGGTGTTGGCTCAGAGTTTATACTTGGGATACAATCCTGAGAAATGTGTGGGACACCGGCAGATGTCTTCAAGCATCTCCAAAATGCACACACACACTCCTTTTTGCACATGCACACAAAATAAAAAGGAGGAAATAACTGTACAATAATATTACAGGCTGCAGGTTTTTCATACCTGCATTGATTAAATCCTTAAATATTAAGTATAGTAGAAATGCAAATGAAGTAGACACATACAAATCAACAAGCTGTTCAGTCCACTGGTCATATTTCAGCACAATTTTAAATTACTCTTCGGGATTCCTCCATCCTTGATACATCAGAGTGAAGGAGTGTCTTTGTATTGCTGTAAAATAGTGACAACACAATCAAAAGTCTTTAAAATGTAAGTGTTATTGTGAGTCTATGTAAAAAGGTAATGTAGCTACTAATACCTGGTATTAGGCATAATAACAAGGAGATACAAGCAGGTCAGTCAGGACGAGAAGCTGATCATCAGTGAATTGTTGCTTATGCTGCTGCCAGTTGTCGTGGTGCGTTCGCCGAAAGTTTGAGAGGGTTTTCTTCACAGTCATCTAGGACAAAATAATATGGTTTAGCAACAAATATTTTCTTGCAAAACAAGTACAATTATTATATACCCAATTACACAGAAAAAGTTCTAGTTTGTACCTCTATGGGTTGGGTATCATTCAAATGAGCACTCAAGTCCATCAGCAGCTGAGGCATCCAGGTAGGAACATCATAAGGACTGGAGAGTATACATGCACTCAGCCCAAGGACACCAGCATGGCGCCTTACAAGATCTAGAAAAATACGACAGGGATTTAAGTTTAAAACTACACCATTGTCTCAAGTTGAAAAGCTGAACAACATTACCTGCTGAAGGTATAGGATCCACCATAGCACCTAATTCCCTTTCCTCTTTTTTGGCAACCGTGTCTTACAGAGAGCTTCAAAATGAGCTTGCATCGGGCCATCCATCGATAGAAAATTGCATTGTAAAAAGCCACTGAGTGTAGTTGCAGCCATTTCTCTAACCTGTAAAAACAAAATAAATAGTCTCATTCTGTGTAAGTTATTACCCCCTCAAGTCATTTAATTTTACTTTGACTCAAGTAAGCCAAACAATGTGTATATTTTGTTTTCAATAGGTGGGTTTCACGTGACATCACACCATTAGATAGGCCAATGTTATTTCAATGAGGTGGAGGGCAGGTAAAATTAATATTGTTTAAATGAAGTTTATTTTTGCAATGCAAACTAGTAATGTGTCTAGTCATCCTAGAAATAGCCACTTTTTAAATTAGCTGAATAATTTTTGAATTATTCCATGGCAAAGTCCAATGTTATTAATAGGAAAAAGTGCTTCTTGCCCTCCATCTGGCTTATAACTGCCAAGAATTCTAGAATGTGAAACCCACCTATTGTACAGGCCCACACAGAGGTTGAGTTTAAATTATGTATCAGAATTTAAATTTATAAAACAAACACAAACTAATTATCTTCAACATCACTTGTCACTCCAAAAGAAATTTGACTCTATCCACCCCCACTCTTTTTCCCCCTCTGTCCTGTGTCTCTTATCTTCCTTCAATCTGAACATGATTGCCATAGCAACAGATCACTGCAGCCTCCCATTTCCATAGCAACAAGAAAAGAGGGTAGAGAGAGTGCTGAATCACCACAGTGAAGCTAGACGCAATGAGCACCACTAGCATAAACAAGCAGGTTACAGCAAACACTGGGCCAAATATTATATAATCACTATTATGTGTTTTTACATTAGAGGTTTTTGGGAGCACAATTTGCCAATCTCCCATTATTAATACAAATGTACTTCACCTCCAGTTGTTCATCCTCCAGAAGTTTGATCACCAGTCCCCGGATATTGTTCACAATCTCCAGGTCGCTCATGACAGTAAAAAGGTTATAGAAAACCATAATTTGAAGATATGTCAGCACAGTGTATCGAGCATGCCAGGAATTACTGCCAGCAATCTGTAACAGAATACATATACAGTAAATCTAAGACCAGGACAAGGGGATGTGTAACATTTATCAAATGGTTATAGCTTAGCTTGTGATCATAACCTTAAGTTATATATTTATGTGCAATCACCAGACAAAATGTATATCAATTTGCAGTAGGTTTGTGAATAACGATGTGTTGAAGCACATTGACTCACCTCCTGCAGCACCTCTAGAACCATGGGGATCTGCTCTGTGTAGAGCAGCCCCTGAGACATCAGAGACAAACATGTCTTTGCATCACGTTTCAGCTCATCATAGCTATCATCATTCTCTACAGGAGCAATCTAAACAGGAACAAAGGTAACAAAAAATAGGCATAACCAAGTTAAATGTACCCCTACAAGACAAAAAAGTGCTCACCTTGAAGAGCAATGGAAGGAATTGCAACTGCTCAGTAACAGCAGTGGAGAATGACCGCCCAGCACTCGCTTTTAGCCATTTCAATACTGAAGGTATAGGGAGAAACAAGAGTGGAATTTTGTTTATACTAAAATTCATAAACAGCTAATAACATTTAGAAACAACCTTGCTAATGAAAAGGCATTACAATAATCCCACCTGTTTTTAGGAGTTTTATTGCTTGGGTCCTCTCATCTTGCTCCTCCACCTCATTCTCTTCAATCACGTGATTTTGTATTTCTTCATCATCTTCAATCAGCGGCTTCAGTCGCAACAAAACTCTCTCCGTAAAATCACAGATGCGTGGAGACATGGTTGGCTTTGTATATGGTAGCTTCACATCAATCATAAAGATGTAAGTGAGAACACTAGAAAAACAAAAGGAAGAAAAACAAAAGTATTTGTGAGATTTATCATAATTAAATTCAAATGCCACTACATTCTTTTAAATATCTCACCTGCCAATTCTTTCTCTCACATTTTTGTAAACTTGTGTAAGTTTTGGCTCTAAATATTGAAGCAACCTGTGTAGGAGCTCAGGAACTCGCCATTCCTGTTGAGCAAGTCCCCCTTGTAGCACATACAGACGACTAAGAAAAAATATGTTAATGATTGCACCTGTTGTAGCTTTTTATTTGTGTGATAATGTTCTGTTTACCAGGCATCTACAAAAGATCCTCCTTCTCCATTAACTGGAGACTCCATGAGCATTTCAAAAAGCCAGTGGAGCTTCCGTGGGTCTCTGCTTTCCTACAGGAGGAAATAAAAATAAAACATTCTAGCAACAAGTAACGTGAGTGTCACAATGAAAGAACTACCAGTAGATCTAAACTTACACAAGCTGTGGCGATGCAAGTGCCCCAATCTGCATAGGTTTCTATAGTGATGTTTGACAGTGCAGTGCGCAGTAAAGGACACAACATAGTCCAGAGTTTCTCAACCTAAAAATAAATAACTATCATGTGTTTTATGCCTGATTAGTTTATGTATCACTTGCAAACACATACCTTTGGATAACTCCAGTGTTTGCAACCTCTGATCAAACCAGAGATAATCTCTGCTACACAACGCTGTTTGCTTTCATGGGAGTCAGCAACAAGGCGCTCCATGTGCGGCTGCAGCAGCGGCAGAAAGGCATCATGAAAATTGCGAAATAATCCCTGACAAAAACAAATAAATTATTATTTTGTTTGCAAGTTTAACAACAACAAAACATCTGTTTGAGATTCGCACTTTGAACAAACAAAATCTGCGAGGACTAAATGTGTCTTTGCCCTTTCTGTCTTCCAGAGAGAGGAACTCTATGAATTGGTTGATGAAGGCAGGATCTGTAAAATGGTCATAAATAACCTGTTCCCTCTGTAATGAAAAAAAAAAAAATAACGGTCAAATCTTTATTATTATTTAAATTATTGCAAGACAAACAAACAAACCATTTTGAAATGTAAATTGTGCATTTACCTCTGTCATTTCATCTCTAGTTAGCTCTTGTTTAGGCTGTTCTTCAGAGGATGCATACATTGTCAGCTCCCTAAAAAAGAAAACATTGAAAATCAAAAGAAAATGTCATGAAAATTCCAATTACTATTTTCAGTAACTCACTTTGGCCAGCAGTAGTATCCCCAGTGCGTCTTTTCCACAAACACACACTTGTCCCAGTCCTCCTGTGTGCGTGGCAAACTGTTGCTGTCATATTGTAGCCACTTGTTGTCTGGTCGGTCTCCTGCTACAATATTACTGGATTGCTTGATTTCACCTACAGTAGAAAACATAGAATGTAAGAGAGGAAAAATGCAATACATACATTCTAGTAAATACAATGCTTACAAAGCTTAAATGGACTGACAGAGACTTTCTTATGCGGTCTTTTAATTTGTTTCATAATCCCTGCCACAGCTGATATTGCCACCTAATAGAAAAAAATTATAATGTTTCAACAAAAGAAAAAGGAAAATTCAATTATATATATTAACAGTATAATTGAATATGTTATTAACCAACCTTGCGAACATAGAGCGAGTCATGGTTGAGACTTTTAACAAAAAAAGTGATAGCAGCTGGTGGGAGTTGATGGTCGTCTCTCAGTAACAATGACAAAAAGCCAATTGCAATGTGTTCAAATTTCCAAGGCCTAGGAAAAATGCAAATTCTATGGATAAAACATGACTACTCATTAGCAAGACGAAAAACAAACAAAACATTGACCTACAAGTTTCTGTTACTTAAGTTGTCCAACAGATCAACAATCAGCTGATTGTATTTCCTTCAAAATATAAAAATAACATTTTGTGAGCAAACATAAAACATTATGTTAAAGAAAGGTTAAGAAACAGTGCTAAGGCAAACTCACTGCACAGACTCTGTGTTCTTCTGTTCCTGTTTCTGCAAACCTTCTGATATATTCTCGTCTGTGGGGACAGGCTCAGAGGGCACAGGGGCAGCTGTGACCATAAGCTGTGCGGCCACAGAGCAGCACTCCGAGGGAATCTACGGAAACAAACATTTTCATTTAGTACAATAATGTTTTAGTTAATTCACTTTAGTGCACGTCTATTCATTATCAATACTAATCTTACAGCAAAGTCAATGCCAATAGTCTCATATTGGCGATGGATTTTGTCTGCAAGGTCATCAAACAGCCGCACAATGGAGGGCTTTTCCAGAGACATAGCAGAACTAAGGCCAGACCTCACAATAGCGGGCCACGTCAAAGAAATACAATCCCAGTCATGCAGATTGGCTAGGCACACACCATTGTGATTCCCAAGAAGGCAGTATAGGGCTCCCTGAAACAAAGAATAAAGTCCTTAGAATACACAAATACAAATACTTGTCTTGGTTTAAAACCCTCAAAATTGTACACAAAGGTATGTCATACTTTGAATTGCTGCTGGGTAATACTGCCGTTGTCTGGGTTAAGAAACTGCAGAACATGAGGAATCAGATCTCTGCAGCAGAAGTTGTAAGTCCCCAGTGCAGTGAACAGCACCGTTTGAGCTCGGTTTCGGACCTGCAAGATATCATTTTCATTGTATATGCAATATGAAGCATTACCTTCACATACAGTAGATTCAAGAGCATGAACCTACTTGGCTGTAAGTGCTTGTGGAAAGTCTTAACAGATCTTTCATCAGGTCTTGGTGAATTGTTCTGTACTGACAACCTTCCACTGTCAGTTTTCGCAACTAAAATCAGAACAAGTTTAAGAATGTGCAAGAAGCACAAAAAAGCCCAGTACAAACCAGATTGTGCATACCTCATGCTGAAGCATAACTCGATCTATTAGCAATGCTCTAATGTGCTGTTTTCTGCCATGAAGCTGTAGGAAAAACAATTAAAAGACTTGTTAATGTGAAAATGGCGTAACACAAACAACAAAAAACACTCACTCTATTTTCCATTGATTTCTTGACTAAGTTGAAACTTTTCCAGCGAGAATCAAACTCATGCTTGTGTGAACCTTTGAAGTGCAACAAATCACTGATGATCTGGAAAACAATTAATTAAAAATTGTTACCCAAAAATATAAAAAAGTATATCCATATATTCTGCACTGATTTGCAAAACACAAAAATATCAGTACTTTGTCAAAAAAAAAGTGAAATAAATGTTTTAATCAGTTTAAATTAATGTGTTCACACTTCAAACAGAGCTACATAACCGGGCAGTGCTGGAAAAGTAAAAGAGCAGATGAAATAAAGGGGTGAGAGAGGAGCTGTGTGATTGATCTGAGAGCAGGTGTTTGTGATTAGAAACTTTAACACAGAAAATGTAAACAACTTAACAGCTTAAAAAGTTGATTTAGTGTTTAGCTTCAAATTAAGTATTAAACTTACTTTGATGATGGAAAATAGAGACTTTGTATCATCCTCAGTATGCTCAAGAATGTAATCTATGATCACGTGGAATAAAAAGAAGTTAATGGTCTGATTACAATAACACCACTGTAAAAGAAAGTTTAAACATACGCAGTAACTGTCTCATCACTCGACAGATTGCATCTCTGTAGTTCTCTCTGGAATGATCTGAAAGATAATTGTAATTATTATATTACAGTCAATAAAAATATTTTGTCAACGTAATTCAGGATTTGAGACATACCATACTCCATCCCTGTGTAAAAGGTGGTTTCATTTAGGTTCACCATACTCTGGACCCTGTGGACAATTATAGCTTTAAATTACAACAATGCAATGAATTACAAACAAGCATTTAACTGAATGGTACAGCTGCTTACAAGTCAGGGATCGGCTCTCCTTTTAAAGGAGGCATGAGACTTCCGCTCCTAAAAGGCAATGTTGAACAATGCTGAGGCTTTGCAGAACATCATCTCTAAAAAAAAACAGTGACAAAATTGGTAAATGATAATGAAAAGACAAGCTCATAAATTACCTTTAAACAGTATATTAAACTATACCTGCTCAAGTCCTGTTCTCCTTGTGCAAACCTCTGAAGGCGTTGAAGTTCAGGCTGGAGAATAAGATCCAGGAGGTAAAAAGCAAAAGAAGTTTCCTCAACACTAGGTACATGCCACCGAATGTCCAGGTTCCAAAGATCTCCAGGTCGACCCCAATCCTTAAAAAGACAAACACAACTTTTGAGTTACTACAATATCTCTTTCAGAGTTACCAGATGGAAAATACTGTCAGAACACACTATCGCCTCTATGTGGAGAGTAGTGCACATTGCAAGTTTTCCCTTCACGCCCCAAATTAATTTTATTTAACGTGAACGTAAAGCCCACCTACAAACTCATTTCAAACACAGCAAAATCTTTGAAAAGCATTGTGGAAAGAGAAAAAAGGGGCTCAGAGAGGAAAGCAGCAGTGTGATTGGATTGACAGCATAATTACAGTCTGGGTAATTAATGCTCGTTTTTAGTGGACAATAGACGCTGATGTCATATAAAGTCTAGAACCGACATTGGCCTTTGCAGTGAGACACTGTCAGTTTGACTGTTTTGACCTAAAACTTGCTAATTTGCTCAATTTGCTCTAAAAATGGCACACAAAAAACGACTTCTTGTAATAGGCTAATTAAACTCAACATACACCATTTAAGCTTCACTTTAATTTACTTTCAGTCAATCTCAATCATATTTTAACATAAGTAAAAAAAAAACATAGCAATACAATTTCCTCCCCCTCCCCAGGCCTATTTACATTTAGCCTCACAACGTTGGGACGCTCGTGCAGCCATTGAGACACATTGGTGTTGTTGACCAATAAGTGCTTACACAGTGCTTACTGATCCTAGATCATTTTTTTTGCTTCGTTAGAATTAAATCAAGATAATCAAGAAGAAAACATCTGACTCTTCTAAATTATAATACATTTACATGGAGTTTTATGTAAAAATGTATTCATCATACATCGTAATAGGTGAAAATGAGCATATAATCATCATACATCTGAAAACACTGATCTCCTTTTAAAATATTGTAATTAATATGTTCTATTTGTTGGTCCCATTTGACAATTAGAATCCACAAAGACACAGCCTTAAAACAAAAATATCATGTCTTTGTTTTTTTTTTGTTTTTATTAACAAAAAAGCTGATCATAAAACATGCTAACATAAACACACAGTTCTTAACAGGATTATTCAAGCAAAAATTAATGAACCTAAGCACAACGAAAGAGAAAGTTACAATAACACATCCTAAAATAGTAATTTAAAAATCTAGAAGTACCTTTATAGGCAGGTAGTCACTTATGGGCTGGTGGAAGCCTCCCGGCACACTGCAGTACTCCGTGGGATAGATGAGAGCTGTGGATCGGAGGATGTGATGTAGCAGGTTGCATGCAAGTGTATAGCCTTGTTTACACTTGAGATGGAGTGTCAGCTGCAAAATCTGCACCAGTTCAGAGCGATAAGGCAAAACTTTGTCTCCATCTACTCTGGTCACCTACATCGAAGAAATTAAAATGTTAGGTCCAATGACAATCATTTGCAACAAAAAGTATAAGTTGTGTTTTAATCACCTCAGACAACAGTTGCAGATTCCACAGTAACTCTTTATCAAGCTCTTCCTCGTGTAGCACCTCTTCATCTGTGCAAGGAAAGTTAATTTTTCTTAGTATTTACAGTTTCAAAATAGAAAATGTAATCTGTAACTTACGGACTGCAATTTGGTTAATTGCATGGCAGCAGTGTGGCACAAAAACCTTGAGTGCTTCGGCTGGATGACACTACGATGGAGGAAAGAACCAGGATGAGAAAAAACAACTAAGGACAAACTATGCCTTTTATGCTGGACTTACTTTGGCCGCGGCCCTGCACATGTCAGCGACCATCCTTCCAGCTACACGTGTCTCAAAGATGTTAGTGGTTGCAAAGTTAAAAACTTTCTCCAGAGCCACCTGTTAATCAAAAGTCAAACGTCACATAAGGACTTAATGCATACATAAAAACCCCATATGTTACGTAGGGCCAATGTGCGTAAAGTGACCTTGAAGATGTCCAATGAGCATTGAGTCAAGATTGTGCTAAACGTTGACGACAAGCCAAGTTCTACCAGACTTTCCAGATGAGTCATTTTTTCTGTCTCTGTTTCCTCTCGAGTTTGCTCCAGAGTGCTGCTGTCGATTAGGGCAAAGCATCTGTGAAAACCAAATATTATTAGCATTAGTTATATCAAATTATTAAATGCAATAGCTCAGGGTATTAAAGCTACATAAACTGTGACAGCTTAACTTTCACTAAGAGATGTGTTGATATGAGAAACAGTACTCGCATACCTGTCCATAAACTGAAGAACAAAGTCTTCAAACTCAGCAGAAGCTGAGCACATTTCACGTTCAATCTAATAGCAGAAGAGTAATTAAACACACAGTTTTTTACAATAGTTCTTGTTAAAACAAACATTAGGAATTCACCTCTGTTAAGTCTGTTTTTTCATGGAGAGCAAATGAGCAGTCAACTAAAGGCACCAAGGTCACAAACGTAGCAATAAACTGGAACGTGATCTGTGAACAAAGAGTAAGTCACATCCTTTCAAACACAAACAGGATGGTTTGGATGAGCTTTTGGAGCAGACGAGTAGATGTACCATGCATTTGCTAAAGTCGTTTGGGTCCACCCCAGGCAGAGCCCTCATGAGCAGGGGTAGCATGTGAGTAGGGCCCTCGGGAAAGAAACGCCCCCGGACACCAGGCTGCGAGCCACCCCAATCATGCAGCTCAGAGTGGCTGTGAGCTGATGCGGCTCCGTCAGCGTCTCCAGAGCGGGATATGTCCTGCAGAGTGAGGAGAACAATTAGGCCTTTGTTTAATGAGAAAACAAATTATTCACAGTTTCTAGAGCGTGAAGTTATTATGTGAAGTGAAAACTATTTAAAATGCAAAAACATTAACAGTGAACTTACTTTTCTAGCACTGGTGGAATGACTAACTCAGGTCGCATGAGGGCCAGATTTGCAGTGCTTTTGCTGCATCAAGGCTGCCTGTTTTGCTGAACATGGCAAGTAAAACAGGCTCCATCATGCTGTTGACAAATTCTGTGATATCCTGCTCTGTGAGTTTGTGGCTGTCGGGAATCGGGGTGAGCCAGGTGGACTTTCTGTATCGCTCTCTGTGCAGCCTGCGCACAACACTAGCAGGGAGTCTGTGAAGCAGCTTCATCAGCTTCATCTGTGAAAGGTAAAAAAGACAAATTACTCAGGACGTTTTGGAAATTTCACAAATATAAATCTTAAGCTTGCCAATGCAAATGTTGTGTGACATTTTTTGCTACAGAGTCAAATGTTTCAGAACAAAATGTAATTTTCACACTAGATCACTTTTGTCCAACTGTTGACACAGAAGATTAGCGCTCCACACATAGAATACAGGAAACACAAGTTGATACTGAGTACAAAAAGGAAAACCCACAAAATTCAAACGCTTTCATATAAATAGCTAAATTTACCTTAACCTGCAGTGTAAACAAAATTTAGAATGTGTTTCCACATGCTTCCAAACAACATCCAAAAATAAACATACAGAGTCATCCCCGTGCCATTAATAGTGCTTAGAGGGACAAGCTGTTGCCTCAGCTTTCAGATGTAATGGAAGTGGCTCCTCAAAACAGAACGGCATGTGGCTCTGAAATCGGTGACCTTTATTAGCTTTGTGGGCTAACTCACATGTCTGAAACAGATCCTGCTGTAAACCTAGAGTACCAACAGAAGAAACGCTGTGTGACCGTGCTCGCTGTCAACATGACAGTTGTCGCAATGTGCCACATTAAACCAGCACTATGTAATTCAATATGCATTTACATTGCAAAATGATTTTCTTTTGACACAAATAAGTGGATTCTTTATTACTGAAAAAAATACCCAATAATGATATAACATTTTCAGACAACTAATTAAGTGTGCAAATCACTTACCAACCAACGACCATGGTTCGAAGGATGAAAGAAAGATGTGATACTTTTGAAAAGGCCACTGAGCTGAGCTTGCGCCTCTTTATTGGGTCCACCCTAAAAAGAGCCAACAGATGTCAAAGAAAATAAAATTATCTAAAATTCTTGTAGTGAAACGGCATAGACATTATAAACTCACCAATAAGGCAGAGACCCACAAAACTGCATGGTTGATGTCATATGCATTGGTAATGTATCGTGGCACCATCATCTGACTGGTGCCAACTGGTAGATTCAAACTTCTTAGTATCCGTGTAAAAATCTAAAACATATGAGGAACTGTTAAGTTAAATTGAGAAATGAAATAGAAGAAATTCTGTGTTGAACAGAGAGGTTTCGGTATAGAAAGGGGCACATTAAGAGATGATGAAACCCACTTTCTAGTTTCTAAGACAAACTGCCAGATCAACAAGGAAACTTGAGAAGCCTTGACCATCCAGTAGTCTCACATGAGCATGTTTCGCAAACTACCAAGTAACAGATTCTGGTGTAAGCAAACAAGCAAACAAACCTTGGGGATATAGGGAGTCCAGTCAATGTAGCCAATGTTATCATTAGCCAGACGAGCAAAGAGACTAACCAGATGCTAAAAAATGCAAATGTTCCATTAATAAAGACAAGTTGTTATTCTTCACTTGTAAAATGTAACTGTTTATCTTACCACTTCCCAGCTCGGGAGGTTCTGAACAGACACCCATAAACTCATCATTTCCTCAAACCACAACCTGATGACAAACAAAGCACTTTAGCACATGCATTAATAGATACATCATAAATGAAGAGAAGTTATGAATTATGTCTTACTTAAAACCCTTGTCATTCAGCTCTGGGGTAGAGTTGTGGGCAGAAAGAGCTCAAAGTAACTAATTGCTCTCTGCATTGTGACATCAAATGGACACAGAAGAGGCCTCCATTCATCCAACATCTCCTGAGTCGCAGAGTCAGAAAAATACCTGCATACGTAAAATTGCTTAATTAGATAAACACACAAATAGTTGAACAAAAGGCCATGTTTACTCTTAAAAAGCTAAAAACATCTACAATATTGCTGAAACTGTGCCAAGAGATTTTAAGCCATAGATGTGACAAGTTATAGGCAGTATGTCAGTAACATAAGAACAATGCACTAAATGAGTTAAAAAGCACTTGTTGCTGGCCACATTTGGGCACTTGACCACCACAAATCACTCTCCCTTCTCACAGTAACAGGAAACTCTCAGACAGGACAGAATTAGATGAGATAATAGGATTATCTGCGCAAAGGAGTCCAAGAGCGCCCTGAGATATCTGCAGCGCTATGGTGAGCTGATGCAAACCTCATACACACTTTTCTCGTGTTCACTATTGTATTAATATTACATTAATAGAGTGATTCATAGTGAGAATATACAAAAATGTGAACACTTACGGTCTGCAGTTTTTTATCAGTGCTCTGATCACATTTTCCACAGAGCTGCAAGAAAAAAACAAAACACATCAATATTATCCTAAAAACATGCAATACAGAAACTAAGATTGTCATGATGAAATAATTGCTTTTATTCTAAACTCTTCCCCAAATAAAGTGCCAATGTAGATATTTTTCTACCTGGTGTAAGGAAAAAAATCATTATGTTTTTTGTAGTGGTTATTTTTTTTCTGTTGTAGCTACAATTCTGTATTGCCACATTTGTTTGGTTGTTTGTTTGTTTTTTTTTTTCAGTTCATAGAGCTTCTTAAGCATCACTCTGACAAGGTTATCTTCACTTACAGATGACACGTGTGAGGTCACATAACCACTCTGAAAGCCCATGACCAATATAACTCCAGCTTTTGAGCTCTCAGCCCAAGAATTCCACCTATGTGCTCACATGCAAGCTCAAGCCATGCCTTGGTGGAAATGCCCTGATAATCTGACTCAATTACTGCTAACATATGATGATTTTAGAGTTGATATGACACATATTTAAGTGATATCTAAGCCACTACAGCCATTCTAAATGCAACACTTCAACTAGCTTAATACACACTGAGCCCACACCACTCCAACCATATTAAAGGCATGCATTTCAAATACATTTTAGGCATTTTGCAACACACTCAAGAATGGTCAGTTACGAGTAATTTATAAAAGGAGTGAGATATTAAGGTGTATCCAATGCATCAGAGCCTGACATTCACCACAGCACATTACAGGATGGGGACAAACAAAACACACTGTTGTCTCCCTATAGCCCCTTAAACATCTGCCAGGCTGCAGCCCACCACCAATCAAGAAATTTTGTCAATGTAAAAAACAAGCACCATTACAAAGTTTGCTTAAAGATTTTGAATAATGTTGTAGTACTCATTTAGGACATAATCCAAAGCAGATGAATACACATCTCACATGTGAAATTAGAAGGGATCCCAGAGAAGCCTATCAGAGTAGATGCAGGGGATAGAGATTGAGAATCTGTTAGCTGCAGTGCGACAGTCTCGAATATGAGTGTAATGTTAACATTGATCATGAATGGTTTTGTTCCTTGTACAAGCTGCGTATGGGTGGCAGTCTGTGATTTTACATGCAATTTGTCCAAGAAAAAACAAGTGCCCACAGGATTATTTCAAAGTAAAACATAAGGAGGAATATTGTTCTTACCACCTCCGAACCAATTTTAGCATTATGTTTTTAGAGGATGTACGAGGTCGAGGCGAACTAAATGTGAAAGGAAACAAAGGAATAAAGATTGCATTCAGCAAAAAAAGTGCTAATCCAAGAGAATATTAAATTAAACAACTTTACAAATCATTGCCATTGTTATGCATACTATGTTCAATAAATTCAGCAAGCCTTTAGCCAAAGCAGCTTGTTTTAGACAATAATAGTTCTTAAGTAATACGCAAAAATGTGTGAGAAACAATGTTCCCATAGCACCATAAAAGAGCACCTCGCACTGCTGGCTGCAAAAGCTTCACAGATTTTCTCCACAGTGTTGAAGTAATGCCTTAATATATATATAGTCTCCACATATTTAACGTCTCTGGTGTAAATGTGAGAATACTGTACATGTTACTCAAAGTGAGGCAAATCAATGCAAAATTACATTGTAGATCTACTGTGTCTAAACTTAGTCAATTTAACAAGTAGAATTTAAAGTTATATCTAAGTTGAGAAAATATCTAAAACAAACAGTAGAAAATGCTAACTTTGCACATACTTAGGAAACCAGTTGAGACCCAGATGTTCAGTCTTTGAATAGAGGATCCTGTCATGTAGCTCATACAGAGGTCTCCAAGGCAATTCCAGGTCTTCCCTTGACAACAGCTCCTTTTTCCTAAAAAAATACAACACAATTGAAAAAAGCAAATTATTTCAGAACAGAAAAATATCTACTAAAAAGTATTTTTGCAGGAGTTGTGGTCTCTTACTTCAGAAGATTGATGAGAAGGCGAGAAAAGCCTTGCATCATACTGATTTCCAGTTTGGGTATTGTCACTAGCTCGTAGAGCAACTTGATAAAAAGTACATGGTCTTCTTTGCTGAATTTCCGACCATATAGGCGCATATACCTTTACACAGTGAAGAAAAATATGTGTATATAATTGGGTAAAAGGAATGTAATAAAGCATCTCAATATACATTACAAATTCCATATATGTTATGTATAATACAAGTCACAACAATCTGGGTCATCTGCACTGTAAACTTTCCATCTCTGAGCCGGCAGTGACTCACATTTGGAGCCCAGCATGAATGACACAGATTATAAAACAATATGAAACTTGTTTCTAGAACATACAATAATCAGCTTAATATTATATAGTCAACAAATTTAGTTCACAGGAAACACAAGTTTTGTCAAAACATTTTTCTACTCCTCCAATTAGCATGTACACACATGCAGTCAGCTGATTGCATGGTGGCAAGGCACAAAGAAACACTATGTACTGTTGGAGTAGCCTGAAAAGGTAAACAGTGAAGATAAAATTGTACATTTATGTACTAAACAGAATACTTACGTAGAAAGTTTCCTTGTCCAGAAGAGTACACCGGGCCATATTTCCCTGAGCTGTACAGCTCGGGCCAAATTACCTTTAATTTTACTCAGAACATCATTAGACTCCTCATCTAACCTATCCGCATATGGCAGAAGTTTGTTGTAAACTATGTCCTTTTGAGGTTGAAATCCCAATATGTCGCATTGTGCCTCTTCTTTCATATTACAAATTCTTAAAAATGCTAGCTCTGAAATGCTAACAATGCCTAAAGTTGGGTTCTTGTCGTCGTTTTTACCTGAATTTTTGCTCAGATTGAAGCTAACCACCTTCTCCGACCACTACAAAGATTGTTATGGCCCGCGATGACTAAGTTATGAAAATCACAAGTTCCAGACACGCTAGGTAGCCATTTAGCTTAAGTTGTTTTAGCTCACTTTCCGACAAAGCATCAGAAGGATCATTTCCCAATTGTCAGCGTAAAAACGGGGTTGAACTCTCAAGTTAGTCCGTAGCAAGGTTTGGCACAGAAACTCCTCTCCTTTAGATAAATCCTAAATGTGAAACTTGCTAACGGCGTGGCTAAAGTTAGCAGCGCCGCACTACAAAAGCACAGTCATATCCCAAGGACTGTCAACGTCGTCTGATTCATCCAACTACAGCTTAGCAGCCGATAGACGCCACACCGCCTGCACCAACCGACAGCGTTTGCGTCCACTGACTACAACTCCCAGGGTGCACCTCTCCATTCATGCTTTTTATAAACACCTTATCCTTTGGCTCTAAAACGGGATGACCTGAAATCCACTTACAGCTCGAGTCCACTGTTTTGTTCCTGGGTGTTACGAAATGTGACCCCTCTCTTTTCATATCTCAAATAAAGCCTGACTCATTTTTGAATGGCGTTCCTGTCCAGGAATCCAGAAACAAGTTAGAATTTTCTTATGGCTTTCTTTTTTACACATTTGCAAATATTTGTGTTTACTAAAATAACGTTACTTTAACTAGGCTCTGTTTGGCCTTTTACTGCCATTGTGTGGCTAAATTCATAAGTGCAAAACCAGATCCATTCATGCACATGCTGCATAACAACCAAAACATAGTTTTATTAGGCCGATTTTGCTTGTTATTTTATTTACTGCAGTCACAACAGGCACAAAATACATTTACGTCGATCTACGTCAAACGGAAGTGAATGCTGAGTTTGCTGTCACCTTGGTAACCAGCAGTCCGTTTCTATCTGTTTCTATACATTTACGTTTTGAGGCGAGTAACAAATAAAAACGCTGTATTTGTGTGACTGCTAGCTAAAGTATTTTAAGATGATTACTGAAAAGTTATGTCTCACTCGGGATCAGCTTGTTTCACATCAGCAACTTGCCTGTTGTCAGTCATTCTATGCAGCGCTGAATGGCAAAAACATACTAGTTTACTGTTACGCGAATGAGACTAAGGTAACTTTACCACTGCTTTACAATATATCTTTAATAGAGATATTTATTAACGTTTTTATTCTGTGGTTGAAGTTGAATTTGACTGGTCATCACAGTGACATCAGTGTTTTGACTTTTGGAAAGAGTGCCAGACCAGTTCTTTGCTCTGCCTCTACTGATTACATTATCATCTGGGATATTGAGAGTTGTCAGAAGAGAGCAAGAGAAGGTTTGTTAAAAGAAGGAGTTATTTATTTCTGTATTTATTGATCTATTGCTTTAAGTATGTATGTATGTATGTAGCATGCATGCATGTATGTATGTACAGTATGTATGTATTTATTTAAAATTTTATTTAATTTAATTTTATTTTTTTATTAGAGCAACAAAGACATGCATTGATCAGCTGCATGTCTCTGTGAAAAGCTTTTGAATTATTTGTTACTTTTATTGTTCAGGCAAAATTGCAGTTGGAACAATAATAGCTACAATGCTGGGAGGAGTAGTTCATCTTTCTTTTTCTTCCTCGGATGATAGAGTTGCTGCTTGCACTACAGATACTGTATATGTGCTGAACTCCAAGGTATTGTTTATGTTGCAATTTATAGTTTTAAGAGAATAAAAATATGACTTTATAAACTAATCTTATGCAATATGTCTTTTCATCAACTAGAAACAAGAAACAATGTCATCTTTAACTGGCCATGTTGGATCATTAACTTCCGCAGAGTTTTCTACTTGGAACAACAACATTTTAGTCACTACATCAGAAGACCGCACTTTCAAGGTCCTTCTTGACATTTCTCATTCTAAGTGTGCTATAGTGTGCTTTTGATTTGTTTCACACATTTATGGAATTATGCCTAACAATAATGTAATTTTTTTTCTCAGGTGTGGGATTTACAAACTGAATCAGTTTACTATCAGTCATTTGTGTTATCCGGTATGAAGTTTTTGTTTTTGTTGTGTTTTGTCGTTGTTGTTGCTGCTGTTGTTGTTGTCTGTTGTGTTTGTTTTTTGTTTGTTTGTTTTTTCAGAAGCATTAATCGTATAATTAACAAAAGCTATTTTTTTAGGTTCACCTTTAATCAGTGTAATGTTTTTACCAGAAACACAACAATTTTGTGTTGGATCATTAGATGGCCAGGTAAAGTATGCCAAACATTTTAAACATACATTAAGAATCTAGCAAAAATATGTTTTTGTTTGTTTGTTTGTTTGTTTGCTTGCTTGTTCTTTCTTTCTTTCTTTCTTTCTTCTTTTTCTTCTTTCTTTCTTTCTTTCCTTCAGATATGGTGTTTTTCTTTCACTAATGATGGGGACAAGTGCCACCTAGTGACCAAAACAGATCTCCAGAAGACAGAAAAAAGGCATCGAGTTTTTCAAGAGTGTTTGGAACAACAAACAGGCAAACATGATTTTTAAATATCATAAAATGTATGTTCTATTGGATAACAACAGTTAACATCTCCAGGAGGTACCAAACAGTGTACAGCAGGTGAAGTGGAGGTGGCTAAACCTATTCTTAAAATGGAATTCTGTTCTTTAATGGTCATAGACGAGAACAAGTAAGTTCTTACTTCTTAAACACAAATTAAAACAACAAAGACTTGAGTTTAAAAGTTAAAAAGTTTAAAGAGTTTAAAAAAAAGAAAAAGAAAGAACATATCATATGCATAATGCCATCAGCTACATGTTGTTTGTGTTGACCCTTGCAGGAAATCTAGCTGGATATGCATTGGAAGCACAAATGGAGTTTACATATTGGACCTAGCAGCTGGAGAGCTGTTAGCTGTGCTCTATTTTAAAGGTATTTGTTGATCAAAAATCTTCAGGCTTGAAATGTTTGTAGCCACTCACCCATTTTCCATATTTTCTTTTAGATTATCCTAAGTTGAGTATCACTATGGCCGGAGCTTACTCTACTTTTGTTAGCCAAGATAATAACTTTGTGAGTAGTAGACAGATATTGGTGTCTATCTATCTATCTATCTATCTATCTATCTATCTGTCTGTCTGTCTGTCTATCTGTCTGTCTGTCACTCTCTCTCTCTCTCTCTGTGTGTGTGTGTGTGTGTTGTATATATATATATATAAATATATATATACTATATATATATATATATTATAATATATTATTATATATATAATATATATATATATATATATATATATATATATTATATATATACATTTATGTATTTATTTATTTTTATTTATATTTTTTTCAGATCCTGCTGTTTGTCAGTTCTTTGTTCACTCCATGCTTAAGTCTGTTGGAGATAAATGTAACTGACCTGCAAAAGACCTGGGTTAAAAATGAAGGGCTTTCGGTGTTTCCAAGGTAATAAAAGGAATATTCTTATAAACCATTTAGAGAAATTTAGAAATTCATATGACTCTTTTCCCTTTTTTGTTTTTAGTTCTCCTCCCCTGCCAGAGTCCTCTCTGAATGCACAATTTAAGAAGAATCTCAATCTTCCAAAAAAGAAAGGTTATTATTATTATTATTATTATTATTATTATTATTATTATTTATTATTATTATTATTATTATATTATTATTATTTTATTATTATTATTATTAACTTTATACTTATTATCATCATCATAATAAACAGAATACTTATACTAAAGTGGGTCACATACTAAGATAATTTAAATGTGCATTGTTGCAGAAGTGGGAGGTTTGTGGTTGTTTGGTGTATTATTTGCCTCCACTTTCTCTATTTTTTCTTTTACTGGAGACTTATTCTGTGGTTATCATCTGGCTCACACTGCGAGTAAGTGCTGAGGCTGCCAGTTAGCCAGACGTCCCACAGCTGGATAAAAGAGAGCTGCCAGGGCTAAGTCTTGTGGGGATCATCAGGAAATCTATGGGCACTGCGTGACAGCCATAAAAACCACAGACATGCACATGTTAATGCAATAAATAGAGTATACTTGAAAGCAAGTATCATATGCATCTGATCTGATGCATTAAATAGACAATCATCTAAACTCTGAACTACAACTGTCTTGGATATCCTGATCTTACAAGTTAAGAGGTCAAAACTTAAATTTTGACCTCTTAGGTGTGGTACATGAAATTTGCACAGATAATAAATTGGATTTTTGTATTTACTTTTTTCCTAACTAATTTAAGGCCAAGGTCATTTATTGGATCAAATGTAGTGTTTACAACTCTATAAAACAAGTCATCATTAAATAACAGCTGGATGTCAATAGTTTTTTTTAAGGCAAGCAAAACGTAGGTACTAGGACTTTACTTATATTTCCATCCTCAGTGCTTTCAGAATATGCAGACTTTGCTCTCCTGGCATGAAAAACACATTTTAAATAGTATGGAAAAATTGATCCACCATAATTTCATAATCACATGCTGACAGCCACTGTCATCTTCCCTTCAGTAAATCCAAGCTTAGTAAAGATATTTTCCTGAAAAATATGTATGTTTTTTATATAGTTTTATTCATCAACATATTATATAAGTAACCCAGACAGCAGCACTAATAACTGACTTGATATAATCATAAATTGTACATGTCACTTACATCACACTGTCTATTTTTATAGCTGGAATAAAAGATCATTCCCTTGTCTTTAGCACAAAAGTGAAGTCATCTGGTTATACCACTGCTCCAAGGTATGTTTGACAAATGTCTCTAATCTCTGAAATTATTGTCACATTTACTATGAACCTTTTTTTTAGAAGAGTTATGTTCACTCCCAAAACAAATGTTAAAAAAGGTTCATCACCGAATAATACCAAGGCAAAGTAAGGATTTCTCAAGTGAAAAAGAGAGGAATAAACTTGATGCCATAATCATACTTTTTACTAAAATTTCAAGGAGTTTTAAAGTTCAGGATTACCCTGAGAATTGTACTGCGCCAAACGAGTCAAAAAAGAAGTTTTACACATCAGACAAGCCTGTGTACAGCCTGGAATACTCAGGTAAGGCAAATGTTCCCAAGACCAGTTGAATCTTCTTGCACTTTCACTTGCATGTATGTTTAATATTCTGCTCGGCATTGTCTAAGTTCATCCTGCATTGCTGATTTCTTTAAGTGTAGGTCATTTAGGAAAGCAGTAGGACCAGTTCCATGAAAAGACCTGTGTTTCCTCTTCTCTCCCAGGTGACGGAAAACAAGTCCTGTGTGGTCTTGGCGACTGCTCAGTATTACTGTGTCAGTCTTCCCTCACAGGCAACCCAACTGTCTATACAGGTGTGTGAAGTCAACACTGCAGCCCATGCTGAACCATCTGACTCTTATTATGTCCCCAGGGTTTTTACATTTTAGAAGTAAATCTGACTATGATAAGTAGTTGGATACATTTTGGTGTGTTGGTTAAACAATTGGTAATGTAAATACGTTTGCCATGATAAAACACAAGAGAGCTTTGGCTAAATGTCCACAAGGGTGCAGTAGAGTTAAGTTGAGCAGTTTACTTGACCAGATGGGACTGCTACATTTAAAACAAAAACACAGAAAATCCACTGTTACTATGATTGTGAGTTTACTTCTGATGTTGCAAAGGGCATGACAAGGCTGTGAGCAGTGTGAGCTGGAGCCTCAGCAGACAGTGGTGGTTGAGTGCCTCTGAGGACCAGACGCTGCGAATCTGGACCCACAGGAGCTCTGAGCCTGCTATTATTATGGTAAATGTCCCATCCAGTGTCTCACACAGTGAACATAAGCTTCTCTTTCATTTCATTCTGTTGTGGTGGTTTCTTCTTTTTAAGTATTTCTTACAGTTTTACAAGTTAAGTGCTAACTTATATTGTGTTAATTTATGTTCAGAATTAACCAAGGAAATTATAAACCTTATGTGTGCATTTTTATACGTCACCGTAAATTTATAACCCACCGTAAAAATGTTAAGAATATATAAAACAATGTGTAGTTTCCATTAGATATTCCATCACAAACTTGACCAATGACACACATCATACTGGTGTCTGTTACATTTGTATAAGCGTCCTGCTGAACAATGGCCTGTATAATGGTTTTCATCTTATGGTCAGATTGATTCTCCATATTGTCACCTAAATTATTTTTGTTTTTAATTTTGTTTTTTTGCAGGGTAACAGTTCATTCTCCAAGCCAATCAGACATGCTCAGTTTTACTATCTGGACAAATTCATACTTGTGTCATCAGGGCCTTCCTTCACATGCATCTTTATGATATAGACACAAGTCGGGATGATGTCAAAAGGTAAATTTACACTTGATCTGTGTGTATCTATGTATTAGAACACCAGCAGTTGTGTTACATTTCATCCTATAGTTATGTGTAATTTTCAAAATGTTCTCTTTGTATTAAGTTTACTGTGAGGTTTAAATTGTTCAACTTCTGCCTTTTAAATTTCAATTTTATGGTAGTTCAGTGGTGTGGCATTTTTCATTGAACCTTAAAAACAGTTAAGAGCTACATTGATTGTAAAGCAGGCATGTATGTTTCAAATATCAGCTTTTTTTTTAAATATCAAAATATTTTTCTTCTTTGTCAGGTATCAACAGCATAGTGCAATCAAATTGATAAAATCGTTGGCTATATCAGCAACTGAGATTACCCGTTTTTCTTCAATCAATGATTTCATTTCTTGTATCCTTGATGAGTCATGCTGCAAAATTATTTACTGTAATTTATATCTGCGCCTTTGGTTGTTTTTGTGTCCCGGCAGACTTACTTCCTTTTTTGCCTTGAGACTTCCACTGTTAATTTTGTAAAGTGTGTCTGTTAATGTTTGCATTCCAGACTGTTGTTACCATTTGCAGTACTTTACTTTGTAGTAACCTGCACATATGGATTCATTGTCCTTGCACACTTTAAATTGCCAAAATCAATTATCATTATTCTTATCCTTTTATCAGATATTGTTTTGGTGTGTGGATCAGATCGTTCCATTCAGGTTTTTGACATGAATAAAAGTGCAATTGCAGCAGAGGTGCAGAATGCCCACAGCCGAGCAGTCCACTGCATTACACAGAACAAGGTGAGAGAGAATATTTATTTTATATCTTTGTTGTTTTAATTCACAGAATACATTTGATTTTTCATATTTCTTTATGCATTATAATGCAATGATAAAACAATGATTCGTTTTTTTCAGCCAAAGCAGTTGGACACATTAATCCTTAAACAAAGTAAAAAAAAGTTGCTTTGCAAAGGCAAGAATGATTTGTATATGGTAAAAGCTTCAGGGTTACATAAGACATCTGAGAGTTTTTAGAGTTACATAAGAAATCATTCGTTTTTTAAGAGAATAAAAGTGTTAGTTTGTGGCATAGATGAAGAAGGTCATGGTTAAAATAACATTTGTTAAGATGTTTCCGTGACAGACAGACAGGATGTGTCATAACCAGTATCATTCATTTTGCTGAGTGTTTGAATGTGGATCTTCAGAGCTGCAGATTAACAGTGCCACGATATGGCAGGAGGAGATCCAACGCTGGATGATGGCCTTGGAGTAATGCTGTTCACAAGGCTTTTGGGTTTATGTGGCCTCAGTCCTTCATCACTGTCTCAGCCCAATGTGGACCCAATTTCACATGTCTTAACAAGTAGACATCCTGGGCTTTTATCCACAGCAGTATAGCTCTGCATGATTAAGAATGTAAGATCACTTATAAAAACCATCATCTCCACAGCTCTCTTTTATTCTGCGATTTTCTTCATCATATTAGTGTTTATTGGCAAAAATAGTTTTGATTCACAGTACCAAAAATTGTCTGTCTTGGAAGTCCAACTCTTTTTTCCAGCAGCTTCATTCATTCATTCATACACACCGCTTAATCCGTAGGGTCGCACTGGACCTATCCCAGGACTGGGTTAGGCGGAACACCCTACACTCACTCTCATTCACAGAGAAATTTACAGTGATGCCCAATTAACCTAAACATGCATGTTTTTGGAGGTGGGAGGAAACCGGAGTACCCGGAGAAAACCCACGGTGACACGGGGAGAACATGCAAACTCCACCCAGAGAGATCGTGAGATGTTGATATGGTCCGACCCGGGAGTCGAACCCACGACCTCCTTATTGGGAAGCCAGAGCTCTAACCACTTGGCTACCGTGCACCCCTCAGCAGTCATCCTATGTACTAATAGTAATATACTGATACTAATCTCTCTCTATCTATCTCTCTCTCTCAAAAAATTCAAGCTATCTTGGATATCTATACTAGTTTTTGGAACAGGACCAAACCATGTGTTCATAGCTCGAACATTTTAGTTTCACATCACATTGTGTTTTTTCTTTCCTTTATCATGTTAAAGAGTACTCTACAAAGTAAAGGATACAGATTGTTTAAGTTTGGGAAATTGTATTTATTAAAATAAATAGATAAATAAACTTGCTTACACCGTTTATATGTTCTGGACAAAATATAATAGTACTAACTAACCATTCACTAGTAAACGGGATTATGAGCCTACAGTAGTGTGAGAAAAAGCTTAGGGGGTACCCAAGACAACAAAGATTGGGAACTACTGATGTAGAACTTCTTTAAGGGTTTACAAATATACACTTGGTATGCTGATAGCCTTGCCTCACCTATCAATTTCAAATATCTAAATGCAGAGCTGTTATTCTTTCTGTGACAAACATAGATCAACAGCAGAATTGATGCATGTGTCCTGAGATACCCTGACACATGGACTCTATCCACTTGTCCATGTTAGCTTGTCCACTCTTGACAGTCACAGTGGCTGGGATTAGCTTATGTACTCTGCTGCTAGTGGTATGAATTAAAGGCATTAACCTTCATAGCTGCAAAGCACTCTTGCACACTGCAGCTGACTACACTCTGGACCAGAGAAGCCTGCTCTTTGTCACGCTAGCTTTTGTGTGCGCGCTTGCTGGCTGCCTGTGGAGTGTTGTTTTAGCTTCACTGTTGCGTCAGAGCAGGGGTCCTCTGCCTGGAAGCCCGTGGGCATTGGTTTGTGTGAGGGTTAATGCCAAAGGATCACAAGGATTGCCCCTGTCTCTAGAGTACACAAATAACATCAGTCTTCCTTTCCTCTGCTTTTCTCCTCCCAAGGCAGATCAAGCCTAGAAGTATAGCGAATGAAGCAGCTTTTCCCACTTCAAATTTCCATCGCCTCTCTGACAAAATTCACCTGGAACTCATCAGACTAGAGAACTTCTCGGAAAATGCCCTCTTAGAAGGCAGTTCTCACACTCCATAGTGGAAACTAAACAAAAAACAACGCAGCAGCTTCTCTGAAATGCAAACTCAGTTATCACACGCAGGGAAACCTTATATGTGAATTTAAACATACTCTAGATAAAAGGGTAAACAAAGAAAAGCTGTAATGCTAGAAGAATACAATTGCTGCAGTGACTTTATGATGAACACTTTTCCATATGTGCTGACTAAGCATGTTTGTTTTGTGTCTGTCTCACAGGGGTCATTGTTCAGCACTCAAACTCCTGATTCATACAACCTCTTCTTCACAAGCGCTGTTACAGATGGCATCAAGCTCTGGGACCTTCGCACCCTTAGGTCTGTATCATCATAGACATATGAGTTTAACATGAAAATAAAATGGAATGGTGTATGCTTTTCTTTATTACTATGCAGCCACCAATGCCCTGGGGAATAAGAGACATATTAAATCATTTTCTGAGCGAGGTGACAAACAAAAAAGATTTCTAGATAGTAACCTCTAACCATGTACAACAACAAAACATTGTATACTTTCATCTTCAACGGGTCTTTTTGAAGCCCATATGTTTGGTCATCAATTACTATTTGACTTAGTTTTGATGAGTCACAACTTTATAAGGGTTTAAGCATAAATTTTAGGCTTGAATAACATCACATTGGTTGTTATTTAAATTATGATGACAGAATTGTTCAAATTGACAGTAAAAAATAATAATGTTTTTGTAGTGTGGGTCAATTTAGCAGAGAGGAAGGTTTTCTTTTAGTCCTGCACTAGTCTGAGGTCTATACAATCATTACTTTCTGATAAATATTTGGTTTCCAGGATCTTCGAACTAGGTTTGTAATACAATATAATTAGTTTAACGTAACTTTGATCACTAAAAAGTCAGCTGATTACCTGACCCAAGAGGATTAGTTTATTTAACAGGTATCAGACCTTGCAAAGTACAGTAGTTTGCATTATTCATCAGTTAAATGCTGGAGGGTCATCACTTATTCAAAGAAAACGGCCAGTGTGTGAACGGGAGGACTTACACATATTCTAACCAAAGACAATTACGAGTAATCTTGATGTCAATCTTCTCTGACATCTCTGTTATGTCTACAGAAATGTGTGTACAGTTATTATCAATATTAAATGGCTGAAAACTTGGTGGATGCATGACAATGACAGCTTTTTCCGTTTTCTTGTTCTCTTGAGTGAAACTGAACCGCTTTGAAACAACATTTGTAAAAGTTGAACTATAAATTGTTTTTATGACAGGGTATCCCCAACGTCGGCTCATGTGAGTGGTGCAATAATTCAAGAGACTGGGTATAAGGCTTCTTAATGGCCACCATTGAATATGACCTACTTTTACTCCAGCTAATGACATTACCACGTGGATGATGTTGAAGATACAGTTTCAACAGATCCTGTTGTTTTTAGGGTTTGCCAACTTGCCAGCTCATATAGAACCTGTGGCTGAGTGGGATATGGCATTGTGAAGACGTTACATGTTATTCCCCAACATCAAGGCGGTTGCATAAGATAGACAATCATTCTTATTTCCTGAGGTGGATGCAGTGACCTCAACTGGATACTATTTGGTCAGACTTTCCAAGATTTGTTGCAAAGTAGACATTTCTTTCTCTCGATGAAAGATGAATTGCACCTCCGAAGAAAGTGTTGACATAAAGAATAACAGCTCTGCATAAATCTCATCTTTTGTGTGCTTCAATTTTTTTGTTGTCTTTCTTCAGGTGTGTGCGAAGATATGAAAACCACGTAAATCGCTGCCACTCTTGCTCTTCCGCTGTTTCACCATGTGGACAGTACATTGCAACAGGTTCAGAAGACAATTGTGTGAGTTTTTTTGTTATTGTTTTTTTTTTTTAGATTTCAAGCAGCTTTTTAAACAGTAAAATCATTTTCTAAGTTGATTAAACTCCCACATATCTAGGTATTTTAAATATGCATACCACTGATCATTAGCATTTGCCAATTGCATGCATTTTATTGTGCATAAGGAAGCAACACATAGTTGTTAGGTTGAAAGCATTTTTTTTTTTGAGAGAATAGACATTGCTTCTCAGAAGTCAAGATCATACAGGAAGAGACACCCCATATTTATTTGTTGCCGCTCTGAGATTTCTATAAGCCCAATGAATTTGTGCTTGTCATAATTTTTCAAAAAGCAATTATGGAAAAAATACTTGAGACAACCTTCCATATCATTTTCCAACCAACAGCAAAGCCAAAGTCAATCTCGGCTGAATATTTCAATGTTGGTGATGTTATCCTGCTTCAAACGATACTTTTTCATTTTCCACATTTCAATCTAACAACCTTACAACACACAATGCAACAGTTTTCAAACATATGGCAAAGAGGCAGATGATTCGTTTTTTAGACTTTTCCATAAAAAAAAAAAAAAGAATTGCAATATATTTAGATCTCTGACCCACTGAGTTCTAGCCATGGCACACATGACAACCAAACCACCACTAAATGACCTGACACTTTTTTCAGTGAAACCTAATGTATAACAGCTGTAGTCATCATCTGGTTACAAGCATCTGTTTTTAGCAAAGCACATAAAATTGTTTAATGTTTTAATTTGAGAATAGTGATTTGTGAATGTCTCACAATGGGAATTGTGCATAAAATCCTCACTCAGTTAGCACCTACAAATAACACAAATAACAGTCCCTCAACCACCCCATTCAAAAGTCACTAAACAGACAGATTTACAGGAGGAGACACAGTGCCTCAACAGCTGCTTCTCATGAACATAAATAATCATGCACTTTTAGATGATGTTATAACAAAGCTGAAACCTTTATGTTTTGTCCCCTAGGCCTATGTCTATGATGTTCGAAGCAGTAGCTATCTCCACAAACTCTACAAAGAGTCATCACCAGTGGTCAATGTAGCCTTCAATCCTTCCACTCCAGAGGTAACACAAAATGTTATTTTCATTATTATGATCTGCTAATATTTGCCCACACTGATTTGATGTTAGCATGGACTTATTTGTATGAACAGTTTTGCCTTATGCAGATTTTCAGAGGTGTTTCTTGGCACGTGATATAAATCAGTAAGTCATAACTATTTAAATGCCTCTTCTGAGCCTGCTTTTGGGTTAAAACAACGGTGCCCTGTTTATTTTCTAATCAGATAATATATTTTCTGTGCCTAACTAACCCCACTCCTACTGATCACTGTGTCGACTGCACGCTTTCCACAGTGAAACATTGCCCTTTCCAAATTAACAAAAGATACACACAGTAGTTTGAGTAGTTTTGCTAAAAGGAAAATCCACACAAGAAACCAATTTTCTGTTTCATTAGAAAAACGCTAAAGATACAGTTTCTTCGAGAAGTCACAGACATTTTATATGTTTTTTCTATTTAGTTTATTCTTCAGAACATTGTCCATCTGCAAAAGCAGCATTTTCAAATGCAACATCATCACCTCCACTGCTTGTCCCGTGAGATGTTTGTTGACTGCCTTTTGGAATAGAGGCACATGTTTTAAATCTTTCTGTCCATCTGTGTAAGACCATTCTGTGAAACTCTATAGCGCAGAGATACTTTCAGATTTCCTAGTTTGAAAGTGGAAAATTTGATCTGCAGAGACCAATGACACACTTGATCAGTCAGAGCATGCTCAAGCCACAGCTCCACTGTTTTGAGCTTTCTGCATGTGTTTGGACAGACACTGCGTTTACTGTCCACTACACGTTTGTGTTGTAGCAGGGCTCTTGTGCCAGTGCATCTTTCAGAGACTTTGAAGCCAGTGAATATATCTATATATTTAAAACACAGACATTCTTTACATGGCCTCAAGTGTTTTAATCAAACAAGCATACAGGTATAGTTATTTGTTGTGCTTACTAAGTCCTTGTTATTTCACTAACATACATTTTTAGTTGTGATGTATGGCTGTATGTTATTGTCGTTTGTAAATGCTATGCAAACCAGAGCTAAAGTATGAACTTTTTATGAGAAATGGTAGGCAGGGCAAGCATAATGTGTTCTCTTGTATTAGAAAACACAAAAAGAAAGACTTTAGCCAAAGGCAAATAACTTCTCGCCGTTTGAAACAAGTTACTGGGTCACACAAAAAAGCACTTTCACATGTTTCAATTTCTGCCAAAATACCTTTCAGTTTAACAAAACTACATTACAAGCTATATTTTTTTTCCATTTAAAGCGTGCATATGAGAAACTCAGATGAAGAAAGGTTTCTGTTGAAAGACACACTCTTTGTAAAGGAAATGGAAAAATAATTATATTTATGTGTTCGAATGGGTTGCTAGTCCATCTAATTTGCCTCAGATTCAAACTACTTCATGCACTCCTCTTGTGTATTGAAGCTAGTCTATCACTGTGACCGCTTGCTGACACAGACAGCTGTCTTCAGAATTTAATGTTTGCCCTCGTTCCATCTAAGAGGATGAACAGGAGTGAATCATCTCACTGGCTGTCTAACCTGTCCATATGTCGGCAAGTGTCAGTTTGGTTTTGTGCAGTCAGGCACAAAAGTGCAGCTGGTCACTCTCTGGACCTTTTTACAGTGACTAACTTGTGGCAGTTATAAGCCCATTCACACTCTCTTTTCCATGTATGACTTCTCTCTCCTTTTCACAAACCAAATGTTCTCAAGGGCCATGCAGCCAACACACAGGCGAACTGTGCTGTGTGCTCCAAATGTCACATCGGAGTGCGACACAGATCAAGTGGCTTGTGTTAAACACAGCTGGAACAAAGAAAAATAACTCTGGACCCTTAGAGGTAGATTTGAGCTTTAAGCTTGTTCCAGTTCCAAATACAATTTTAAATTTATGATAAGAGCCAATAGTATGCGGTTCATGCACAGCAGGAAGACATTGTGCTAATAAGACGCATGGAAGACTTGATAAGAACATCCACACATAGTCCTTTATGTACAAGCTAGATTTATATTTACTTGTGTTGCGTGAGCATCTTTTTTGTCTGTCTGCACAGCACTGAACGTTTTGATACATTGGCCTTTATAGAGAATGTGTTCCTAACATGATGAATGATCTCTGTTGCCAGGGGAGCATGAAGCTTTTGCTTTGAACTATTGATTTGTTGTTTTCTCTCCTCACATTATCAGGCCAGTTTGTCTGACAATAACTTAAGATTATGTAAGACACTTGAAACTTGCTGCAAGTTCATTTTGTGATTTAAGACCTTGTACTTCCTCAAAGGTTCACAAATGAGACCTTCAATTGTCAGACTTATAAGAGCGTCTGGTCTGACAGACATTATAAAGCAATGTTAAATTAAATTAAGGCAATGTATACATTGAGTCATTTTACTTATTTATTTATTTTTGTACTTTTTTAGACATTAGTTGTCAAACAAGGTAGAAACTGTCTGTGGAGCAGCTTTCTGACCCTTTAAATTCTTAAATGGGTGTTTGTTCAGCCTAAGGGTGAGTCCTAGACTTTTCAGCCATTGTTAATTAGGGTCGTCAAGATGAAGGTCACAGTGAAAGTGGAATACTGACACAGTGGTAAAATGAGCTGTCAGCTAGTTTATTTTGGCCTGAGAGTTGTAGCTAAACAGCAGATGCTTAACAGTTTGGATAATGAAGTTCCCTTTTGGCACTGTACACATTCACTGTAGAAATAGTGAATACTTATGAAAATATCAGAACTTAAGCTTAATATTAGTGCGATAGTAATGTTTATAAGCGTAATAGTGGCATTAAAGAAAGAGCAGGTACGTTAATATAAAGCATTAGATGTGGAATTACCAAGTGTAGTGTAATTATATTGTCTTTTCAAGAAACAAAATTCATTTGGAAAATCCATCAAAGTTCTCCGTATGTCTCCAGTTGAGTCATCTTCTGTGAAATGAAGTATTTTTTTTTCCCAGCATCAGTCTGCCTGCTGGTAAACCATCATCTCAATAGAAAACAGAACCGGTCAGTGAAAAAAAGGCACCCTATTGTTTTGTGTTTTATTAGTTTACTTTTTTGTGTTTTATTAGTTTACATTTTTTCACTGTTCAAGTTAACTGTTAAAAGTATTTTTGATTTCACATTGACTGGAAGGCATTTAACTGAAAACATGGATTCAACAAAGCACTGTTGTCATAGTTTATTTATTAAAGATTGCGCAATTAAAAGATTAAGTAAACAAATGCACTCAGATGTTAGAATATGTTCATGGCTAAAGTTGTTTGCCCACTACACAATACTGTATCAGGTTTAGTGTAAGAGTTATTTTGAGAAAAAACATTACAATGAACATGGCCTGAATGAACATGTTGGCTTGATGAATGGACAGAATGAAGGCACATTCTGCACCACCACAGGGAAAGAAAAGTAAAGACAATTCTGAAGTCACTGAAGAGGTGTGCAGTGGTAAAACCTGACTCTTTCAACCTGCAGCATGTTTTGTTTTTTTTTTTTTGTTTTTTTTTTTTTTTCAAATGTAGGTCCTCTTACTCTTTTACATCAACTGGCTGTGTGATTTTAAAAATCTGAGAATTGTCCAACTTAATGACCTTATTGTTTATACAAAGTATAAACGAAATTCACTCTAAAGTGAATCTATTGGACATCTTAGTTTCATAACATTTTTTAACACACACATTTTTCATGATTGTGTAAACAAGCCTAAGTCTCTCTTGGTTTACACCAAGTAATAAATTTAATGAGAGACGTGTGAGATAATCCCTGTTGTTAAACCCAGTGTGGATCATGACCTCACTGATGTGAGGCTCCTAACAGAAGCAGGTGTGTTGTTATGTAACTAGATTTAAATAGATTCATGAGCATTTGATTCTCACTTTTGTTCTGTGACTTTTTCAGCTGATCACTGGAACTCTGGATGGGACGCTTCGACTGTTTCAACCCAGCACTGGACAATGTTGATCATCAAATAAAACAAGTACTGTACCACTATGGCATCACTAGTGCATCAAAAGAAAGTATACAATGAAGATTTTGATCGCACACACCAATCAGACCACAGGACAAGCATCTAGGCCCAATATGATCTTTGTTAGGCCCAATATCATCTTCGTTGGGTGATTTTCATATGCAGTCTATCTAGCCATGTATAGATGCCACATTAGGAAAATTACAGATCATTACCATTACTAAGCAACTGACCATTCATAGACCTAAGAACTTATCCTTGGCCATTTTTGTTGTTTGGGATGTGGAACAGATGTATTTTAGACATTCCTGCTCTCGTGATGATTGCTACTTAGCAGCGCAGCTCTGAGGACTATGACATCAGCTGGGTGCGACCTCTGGAGCTGCCAGAGTCCCACATACTACTACTGTTCACATCCAACCACAAGTACAGTGCGAAGGCTTGCACAGTCAAGAGAAATCTCTATGGAACTCATTGTTTAATGTATACACTTTTTTCTCTACTGCTGTGAGAGAGTGAGGTCATCAGTATTTGTAAATACTAATAACCAATTTTTAAAATGTCCTGATGTCATCTATCAACAGTGATGAGAACAATACATCAAAAACGTTTTTACTAGTTACAGAATAGTATTTTGATCTAAATACTGTATATGCCTGGATAAACCAGTAACTGTACCTAAAGAGCAACTCAAATGTGTTTTCTAACTACCAATTTTTTTTTTAATGGGTATTTACCTTTTTCTCAACACTGCCTATCAAGTGTAACATAAAAAACTGCCTCACATTAAGATGTATGTAAATTATCAAAATTAAATTTGGTGTACTAGATACACCTCGACACATTTATCAAACTCACAAGCAAAAATAGGTTAAGGGGAGCAAAGACTTGACACAACTGACATTTGTGTTACACACAGACACAATTAATGCAAAATTTTAAGTGAAGCAGATGCCTTTGTGGAGGATGGTTTGGTTAAATCGATTGAAGAGTTGAAACCCTGAAAACACTGAGCTAGAAATGTTTTAGGGTTAGGGTTAGGATTAGGTTATATGTAACCTAGCCAGCCAGATGGTTTATCCTGCAATATTTGTGAATTCACAAACACGAAATAAACCATCTGGCCTTCCAGCCGCCCGATTGGTTTGAGAGTCCAAACCAGCGGTGTTAAGACGGCTGTTAGCGCCCCGGCACCGCCGCCGAGTCTCATTAACTAAACAAAGATGATGGCTCTCTCGTGGATGTACGTGCTTCTGCTGCTTTTGATGCGGTTTTAGCAGAAATACAGAGTAATTTCTTTTGAAAGAAGAGCAGTATGTGTGACGCGTACTTGTTCTATCTCACGCGGACATTGGATACGCCACTACGAGTTGTTTGTGTGATTGGCCAAGCTCAAATAAGGTAGACCCCATACCCAATCAGCTCGAAGTATTTCACTAAACACCCCACCTTTTCTCAAACGCTTTCAGCGAGTAAAGGTAAGTCCCAGATGGATATAGTGAGAACTCAGAAGTTCAACACATATCCATCTGGCGTGAGCCAGGTTAGGTTATATGTGCATCTTGCAGCAGTGAAGTGAATGCAAAATGCTCACTTGTCGCACATAATATGTTTTTTTAAGTTTATACTTAAGATTTAGCAACTGGTTTGTTAAATAAGCCTTTACTGGTCACAAAAGATAGATGTTTAGGACAATTTTTATATATCATATATTTTTAATGTGCATGTCTTGACATTATGGAAATGCTCAGCTCCAACATTTACTATGACGTCATTTAAAAATTTACACCAGATCTGTTTCCCAAATTTCTGTGTCTTGATAAACACTAGATTTTCCCTTTGCTACTTTGTTCAAAATAATATTTTTTTATTTCAAATGTTCAAATTAAAGAACAATTTCTCCAGACTGGTAGTTCTTGTACACTTTACTCCATAAAAATCTTCTCATACTGTGCAACTACCATCACTACCAAATAACTGTCAGAATGAGAGTGTTTTTGACGCATTGTGTGACGCTGATGTTGATGGACCAATTGGCTGGATTGCTTTAACATTTTCAATAGCAATTCCTGTCTCTTTCTTGTTTTTATCCATGCTCAGCTTTTGATTTATGCCTGTCTTTTCTGGAACTATGCTGTGATGGAGTGCACTACAGAGCATAAAAGTTGCATGACTTTACTACCAGATTTGCTTATCATTATGTCACTTTTTATCTGTTTTGCAGTGCCACATAGACAAATACCGGTGTATATATTGGCATGTCATGGTCAGCTTTAGTGTTCCTGGAGACTTTCTGGAACAAAGCATAAATTGTCTTTGTAGTAAATTTATGTCGGCCTTCCTCCTTTTATTTTCAACGTTGTGGAATGCTCGTCTGCGTGCGGACCCTTGAATGGATTAACTCCCTAAAACTGAATCCGTAAACAAGAAATCTAATGTTTTAGCAGCACATTCCTAGTCTGTGTGAGGTCGAACACAGTTTACCCTCCTGCTGTGTGCCTCAGAAGTTAGAAATGATGTTTATAATTGTTTAAGATTTAAGTCTTGAATCATTTCAGGATAAACTTTATCACAATGCATTATGATTTGCAACAGCTCCTGACTTGGATGTAGCATCAGACTGACAAGACAGAACTATTTTTTCATCAGATGCATCATACGCTCAATTCCACGGTGTCTGATGTTGCAAACCATCTGTACTTGTTCTTACCAATTCTCAACATGAATTCAATCAAGCAAATAAGGGTCAATTTAGGATCTTTTTGTGGCGTCCAAACAACCCTCTGTCCCTCCACCAAACCTACATAACATAACAGTTAATCACTGAAGTCTTACGTTCAGCACCATGACATTTCCAATGACTTGTACTGGAAAGACAAACAAGAAGCCAGACTGATATATACTCAAGTAATGAGTGTGTTTGTTGAAAATTTCCACCGGGGATCGTAAAGCATATGTGTAATTCTGGTTAACCTTTTAAGATGCAGACATGCAATCATCAATGGCTTATTTAAATTCCAAAATGATGTCTCAATAATCATAATAACAGAATCTAGTTGTGAGCCACTGTGTAATCAGCAAGTTGAAATACTGTTGTTCCATTATAAATTTGATGTAATGACGACTGTTTGCAGCATTATGTAAAGATATGTCAATATTTTTAATTTGGAAATACAGTACAATACCTTTAATAATCTGTTTTGCTTTTGAATCATTTTATCTATTCTTGTTCAGACTGGTTTGTAAATGATTTATAACATGATATCAATCAACTTCTCTGTTTTCTTTTTTTAATATATTCACAGAGGATTCACATGTATAAATACTTACTTTTGCTTCATGTTGATGCAGCATATGCTTTATCTATTTTGTAAATTGACAAGTATTCCTAGAAATTGAATTCTCCATATCGCAGATGTGGTTTTTCTGAGGATGTTTTGGGGAGCTTCTGTTATACAATGGCAGTCACTGATTAGCAGCAGATGGTGTTATCCAGGGTACAAGGAATAAACATTTGAGCTTCTAACATTCAAATAAATCAACACAAGAACTTCAGGGAGGCAGCAAAATATGGAGAAAACAGAAGCGCTTACAACAAGAGGTGCCAAATCACAGGCCGAGTTAGAGACTGCTTATAAACTTTGTCAAAACTTGGAAATTGGTTGAAATACTACTGCAGTGAGGGAGGAGGATGCGATGACATAGAAAAATGAATTTTAACTTAATTTTCTGCTCCAAATAATTTCTCAAAAACTCCCATGCTAGTCTGCTTTGTTGTTGTGGCGATTTGAGTACAACATATAAAGATAAAAGCTGTTCTTAAGGCGAGTCAGATGCGATGATTGTTCAGCTCGTCTTTCTAAACCTTGATGTCTTTGTGCTATTGTTCATTTCACTGTCCTGAGCCACAAACCGTACGCCAGACACGCACGCACATACAGCCCAGCTATTAGCAAATACCTCTTTTTATGACTAAATTAGGAGGCAATTTGATGTTTTCCTCCCTAATCATGTTAAAGTAAGCTAGTGGATTAGTATATATGCCAACACCCGGCATGTGCAACTTATTTACTTTACTACTGGGATAAGGACATCTTACATAAATTATTTGATTCTTGTTCTTAAGGATTGACTTTTGCCATAAAAAAAGATTAAGCAGAGTGACTTTGAAGACCATGCCTTGATGAGTGCAGATATGCTCAGGTCTTTGTCATGGCAACGACATCAAAGACAGGAAATAAAACATATTGTATATCATCGGACATAGCTGTAAGTCAGAGCTTGTTTTCAGCCCATCTTATTGCCAACTAACCATGGCTATCACCTGCTGAGATAACTTAAATCCACAAAATAAGTTCTCAAGTGATTGGGTTGCTTTGTTTCATATCACGCCAAGATTTCGTATCCCGAAATGAACCGAGGAAAATGTCTAGAAATCTAATATGTGAGACGCACAGACTGTCGGAGGGGCGAGGGAGACGAGTGCTTGCCTCACCACAGCGGCATCAGTCTAATTTGGACTGAGTGCTCGGAGCTAAAGACTACAGACAGAAGTGGGGTGCCAGCTGTAAAACCTGGATTCAATAATGAGCAGGAAATTCTCAGTGGAACAGTTGGGATTCTTCAGACTATTCTTCAGTCTTGTAGGTCAGTGGTTCCCAACCTTTTTTTGCTTTAGTACCCACTAAGCTTTGTCTTACACTTTAAGCACCCATACCTCGGGTACTAGGCAAATAAACTCAGAAGCCAGTAAGGAGGCTGTCCGAACATAAATATGGTATAGGAGGGATAATCTGGACTACCCTATGCCTAGACATTTTTAGGTAAACACCAAAGTAATCCAGATTGTCTCAAAAGTGGAATGCTTTGAACACATCATAAAAACTGAGTTGGGGACCAATCAAATGAGAAACAAGGTACATAGCAAGCCACTGTTTTCCCAGGTTTAAATGATGAAATTGATTATATTTTGTTTTTTGTTTTTTTCGTTTGATTTATTGTTGCTATAATTTTCATGATTCTATTTAATTTACAAACTATATTGCAGATTTTTCCTCTCTGGTGATGTCATTTCTCCCTTCTTCTTCTGTTCTTGTCTTTTAAACATGCTCTTGAGATGAGAATTTTTACTCTGGCATCATAGTATGACCATATTATGTATTAGTAAATATGATAAAAACAAAAACACACACAAAAGTCGTGTGTTTACCGCAGTAAGAACTGGCTACAATGAGAATTACTCAAAGAAAATAATCAACTCTATCCTACCTGATAGACTAATGCTGGATAAATGCTAAAAACAAGCCTGTATGACTTTGTGGATGAAAACAGTGCAGAAGATCTCAGAGATCTTATGGCATCACAAATTTGGACATTTCTGTGATTTCTATAACTTCCAGAGAAAAGAATACAATCTCACAAACAGACCTCCATCTGTGTTTTTAATGAGGAAGCATTAAAACATGATTAAAAACTCCAAAAATAAATCCATTAGTTGTCTCTGATTGATTTATGTATATTGCTGCAATCTGTCACAAAAGCTATACATGCATTATTTATGAGAAAATAAAGTCACCTAATGTGAGACATGCACATCGATCTATAACACCCTTAACAAGAATAAAAAAGGCGACTAGATTGACTGGCATCATTATGGTTTTGCAGCAGAGCTCAAAGCAGCAGCAGCAGCACCTTGTGTGCCCAGGGACCCAAAGGCCAGACTCCTCCTTCTGTCTCCTCACTCTGCACAGAGACTGGATCCACGGGACCTTCTCATCCATCTATCTTACTCTCCTCCTTCTGGGCTTACAACTGCACTTAAAATCGGGAAATTGGCGCCAAAACTCCCCAAAAGTTAAGCTCTGGTGAATTTGCATCATCTATCTTACTTGTCAGCTAATGCTTCATGGCCAAGCAGTTTGTGGAAAGTTGAGAGTTGAAAGACATTATTAACTGATTTAATCTACAAAATAGGAATTCAATTGTTACAACATGGTGTTAGTAAAACTGTAATTACTTTGCATGCATTAATGCACTAATTCCTGTGGTGTGGTATACAGCACTATTTTGTTCCACCCTTTGCACCTGGGCCTGTATATTAAATAACTTTATTATCTTTTAATATGTTCCTAACTCCAGCCCTTGAGATTTGGAGAAGATCTACACCAGCTCCATTACACCATTATGAAAAGCAGTGTTGCATAAAGTTGGCAATGTTCTGTCTTTCAATAAACAAAGGCATTTACTGTGTTCCTCAGCTCTGAACCTCACAGTCTGCAGGCAAGATGAGAAATAAACAACACTACAGCCATTATCTGTTCCATCTTTCCTCCCCAAGAATAAGATCAATTGCTGTATTCATTTTACAAATAATAAATCACAGAAATTCTCCTTGTGTAAACCTGGGGAGAGGAAGTACAATTGTGTAGCATGAACTAGATATATATTATATGTAAAAATAGCAAATATACACTGTAAATATACATTTTGTTATTCTCAATATGTAAATAATGTATATTTTAAATGACAAATGCGTTACTAAGTCTGTGTTTCCCGAAGGGTGAGAATTATTGTTAACATTACATTTTGACACTTCAGACAAAACAGATCCTATAATGTAAAATATAGTGTATAATTGTATGGTGTGACAGTGGTGATTGGTGCTAACCTCGGCTCACTTTATGGCCCAATAAATCACATTCTGGGAAGTTGTGGATTTTGTGTTTTGGTGCTGGTTTAAAATTTTCTTTCCAGGACAGAAGGACAGCAACCCACTGTGATGCAGTTTAATGATTAATGGTGTGTGTGATCGGCCTCAATGTTCCACAGCTTCTCTGCTTTCGAGGTGATGTATCTACGGCCTCATAAAGAAAGCATTTGCGGGCAAAGTGTGCTAAAATATATTTCATGTCTAATACATAATTCATAAGTCAATTATAAGCATTTTAATTTGTTTTTATGGAATAGAACTGTAAACTATAGTGTAAAATGGAGGAGAAGAGCTGGAATGGTATTCAGCAAATATTAAAAGACAGGAATTGTTTTCATAGTGATAAAGCAGAAGCAGAGTTTGCCACTTTGCTGTGTGTTTGTGTAGTGGTTTAATGTATGCAACCCTAAAGGTTAAAAAGCGATATTTATGTTTTGTTACAATATGAAATGTAAGATGTATTAAATGGGCAATGAAATTTATCATGTAATTACTTTTTCACATGTGTTTTATTTTATAATTCTACTGCAGTTTAAAATTACAGTAGTGTTCCCATGAAGCAAGAAAAGACTTTTGTGAAAAAGGTGAACATCGATTTGTATTTTGTGACGCGAAAGAAAACAAAAAAAAATGTTTGAAGCTGAATTGAAAAATGTAATTCATTCATTTTTCTATTAGGAAACCTACAAATCTTGCTGTGCTGCAGTGCACTTACAGTGTTGTTAATATATCTTTGACATTTACCAAACCTTATATTCAAAAAGTTTATGATTCTGTACCCAGCGCACTATGCTACTTTCCACTTACTTGCCCTAACATTATTCGTTTCTGCCTCAGAAGCAGAGCCTGACAAATGAGATAAATGAAGATAAATTAGAGTGCAATTGTAGCCTGCCAAATGTAAATAAGCTGGATCAGAGCTCACATGTGTTTAAAGCAGCAACACAAATGCTCCCAGCAGCAGTGTGCGGATGTGTGGTGACAGCAGAACACTAATATTTTGACAGAGAAAATAACTACTTGTGGAATCTTGAACAATACAAATAAAACACCTCTAACCTTTTATGTAAGTCTTTTGAATTACTGTCTAAAAATATGCTTTGCTTCAAAGCATTTTAAAGACACAATTAGTTTCACTGTGTAAAAAGCTAGTCTTATGCAATTATAATTTCATAAACTTACATAACTACCAGTATATATTTTGAGCAAACTGTTGGCTCACTTTGAATCTGAGGGTAGCTGGAAAAAACTGCTTTTATTCTATTTAGTGCCATATCATTTCATTCTGTTTTAATTAAAACTCACATTTGTTCTCCACGGTGACTGAATATTCTTAATTGGTACAACTATCCTGCAATAAGGTTTGTCATCCCATCTGGGAGATTATGCAATCTTATTTTACTATGCCAGTCTTTCTAGCCAAATTGGTTTCATTGGCATTACTCAAAGTTTGGCTTGATCACCAACCACAAAGTGACTTTTTGAAGAAAATCTCAAAATTTTAAACACATCTTTATTTTATTACTCCCCTAATGTGGATGTAAAATTTGCATGTTAACGTATGGCTGTGGGTAGTGTGTTCTTAAGGTGCCAGATTTCCTTTTTGGACTGTACAAAGTCACACTGAACCAATTTCTTACTGAAAAACACATAAACCTCAGGGTGAAGTCACAGCTTGGAGGCTACAGTTGGAAACTTAGTTGTTTATCAAACCAAACTGACATCCATCACTTTTAGATCTTAATACTAGAATGCACTGTTTCAAGGACTGTCTGAACTAAATGATCTGAAAAGTTTATAAAAAATGTTGGATGAGGTGAATATTTGCATTTTTAAACTCTGACTTCTTGTCCCCGTCCTAAGCCAAAAATTATTCAAGTGCAAATTTGACCCAAACACTTCCTGTGACAGTTTATATTTACACCATTAAAATTTTAAATACTATAGACATTTCAACTGAAGAACTTTCTAAAAAAAAAAGTCTGCCCTCTATGATTGACCCTTCCTGCTGGCAAAAAAAGTTTTTTTTTATTATTGTACTTACACAGGGCTGACATCAGTGGTGCCGTGGTTCAAATTTTCTTTTTGGTCACAGCTTCAGAGCGCATCTGGTAGGGCATCTGGTGTAAAAGCCATCTACCATGCATGCAGTTCATTCTGTTGATTGATGATCCCTGAAATAGAAGAGGTAAGAATAATTCAAGTGAAAAAAAAATGAACTGAAAATACTGTTTGTAGTAAAAGGATGCACATGTTGAAACCTACTATGACTTTTTTGAAACACCTTACATTGTAAAGGTATTTATGGTCTTATCTGGTAGTATGATTTAAGTGCATTGTTTTGTTTTGCAAAGCACTTTGAATTCCTTTGTGTGCAAACTGTGCTCTACAAAAAAAGGAAAAAATTATTTTGAATTATGGAATAAATTATTATATTTTGAGTAAAATCCTAAAGAAGCATTGGGGGGGCAGTTGGGGTCAGAGGCTTCCTTATCTTACATAGATATGATCACTTTGCCTAAAATATTTCACAAAAAGGCATTAAACATATATATCTCCATGGAGACAAGCTGGCGGCACCATTAGATTAAGTTATCGATTAGATTTGAGAAGAGGCGAGCCATCTTACTATTTTTATTTTTTTTTTTTTTTTTAAGAAAGGGACAATGCATATTAATAAACATTTTACATTTCTAAATATGTCAGATTTTTGCCATTGTCTAATTTCCATCTGTTGCTCCTAGACAGGTTGATGGTGCAAAGACACTCAAAGTAAAACACAACACAAAACATACAAAATACATTAAATACACATTGCACAGAGCAAGACAAGAGTGTTTCAAAAACAAACATAAACTCAGCATAAAACAAAGCATTTGGTTTCTATACATCAAATAATAAGGCCAAATAATTTACCTTTTAATTGTTTTTCTGTTGTTGTTTTTTTATTTCAGACATCATTCTTTTGTGTCATTTTGCTTGATCTATTTTTATTGCCATTAACATGAAACTCAACATGAAACTGCTCCCTGTTTGTTAAATCAATGTTATTCGAAGACACATACACAGTTTACTTCTAAACATCTGCTCTAAACAATTTTCCCTCTGTTTAATGCACATTAGTCCCAAACCAAGATGTTTCCGATTGTATACAATGGGCTGCCCACATCCAGCTCCACAGGGCTCTCTAAATGAGATGTTGTATCAGCTATTCTCTCTGACGCAGAGAAAAGGCACTTTCGTAAAGCTGACGATCTCCAGACACAAGACAGAGCTTGCCAGTGCGATGGAGGCATCCAAAGTATCTATTGTCCTAGTTGTCATTTTTTTTGTTTTCTTGTTCTTTTTTCCCACATTGCAGACATAGCTGGAATTCTGACTATTGACTTACTGTTGTCATTAGATCATCTTTATTCACATGAAATAGATAATAAGTGAACGATTTCATTCTATCTTCTACAGGAAATTGGTGTGGAAAAAACGCATAACGGAAAATAAAGTATCAAGTGAAAGTCTTTTTTATGTCAATGTCTAGGCCTTGGTCATAAAGACAAAAAGTTTGCCCATTCACTTTCTACTTCTTCTCTTTCATCTTCTCCTTTTATTAGTTGTTATTCATACACTTACCCACTATAACACAATATAATTGCATAATTGAGTTTAAAAATAATATGACAAAAACCTGAAATGTCCACCCTAAAAATGTAACATTAAAGGTGCACTGTGTAACTTTCTGGAGGTGAAAATTCATCTTCACAATTCAACACAAATAGGAAGATAAATCATTCTTTAGAACATTCTTATTGGAAATAAATAAGTTTTGTTGCCATAATGTGAGAAAATATAGCTAAAGGAGCTGCTTTTCCATGGAAGCAAACAGGAGGAAGCCCTCCTCTTGGCCAAATAATGGTATTTTTTTTGCCCAAGCAAGCTTGCTTATAGTAAAATTACACATTTTTATTATTCATTTAGTGCCACAAAGACATCTAAACTAGAAAAACACGCTTTTATTCAAGTTTAATTTTTGGCCAAAAAGTTACACAGAGTACCTTTAAAGCATTGGTGGTCCTTTTTATATTTATTCCATAGTTACAACCTAAGCATAGCCTAATTTAGGAGTAGTAGTTACTGTAATACTTGTGGAAGTAAAAATTATTATTTGAAATACTTGTATTAGTTCTGGACGATGTTGCCAAAAATATCACAATTGTATTTGTGTTTTGTGGTAAATACATGACTTTTCCATCATCACTGCAAGCACTTTACAAGATCCTTGTAACCACTGTCCACACTCTACAGACACATTATGATATTCAGACGATATTATTGTGTCACACAGCAGTGCGCTTTTACCTCACGCAGGGTTTTGGGCAGTCAATTGGTCAATAGGACACGTATTCATTGAGTTATAGCCACAAACAGCTGATGAACTACAGTTTTAATCATGAAAAAGAGATTCTCAGAGTTTTTTACTTTTCCTGGTTAAAAAAAGTCAAAGAGATTCATAACATAACTTTTTGTTTTGTTTTGACATTTTTTAAGCATTTTGGTCAACTCTGTGCCTTTCTGACAAGCTCAATATGTTTTGCTTGCATATGTCCAAGACAACATTGTATGAATCGTTTAGTAAAAATATTGTGGTAGGAGTAGCAGACGAAGGCAGAAGTGTAGGCCTAGTAAAATAAATGTTTTAGGACCTAGTGCTATTGTATATTCGGTCATCTTGAGTAACACTTTTACATATGGAACCTAAATGATTTTATTACCCTTTTAGTAACTCTACCCACCTCTCCTCAACTAGAAACAGATTACCATTAGCCTGTGGTCTTTGCACCATAGTTAAACTCACATTCCCTCATCGTCTGCTCCAGTAAAAGCCAATCTACTCCAGACACAGCGGTGAGGCGGCGGTGAGGGACGACAGGCATCAGATGTGCCTCGAGATTGGAGAAAGTATCCGCCCATTACCTCTTATATAGACAGTCTACCTGTTGCATGTCGTTTAGTCGAGCTCAGGCGCGCGCTTTACTCCATAGGAAGGTAATTATGTAATGCAGTCTCTTCACGGTGCACCACAAACTGCCCCCAACTAAAAGGTCTGAGTGACAGGAGCTGCAGCACTGCCTCTGCGCTATAAAAGCGGAGGGAGGCAAACTTCACTCGCGGTAGTGCCTCAAACTCTCCAGTCTACGCACCCAAGTGGACGTACTTTACGCACAGAGGATACGCCACGTTTATGTCATTGGTCAATACAAACGTTGTAAACACGTGCGTTTGGAAATCTTTCTTTGACAAATTGCTGGATACTTTTTGCTGGATTTATTTTTGCTCAAATTTTCAGGTAAGTCTATAAAGATTCATCTCTCCTGTTGTCAAAAGAAACTCTAGGCAGCTAGTTCTTAAACTAAATAATGTATTTGCAACTTCATATCAATAACAAACCGTTTCTGATTCTCTTGTGACCAAAACTGCACCAGACACCAACTTTCAACTTTCCTTTGTGTTGCAGAAGCTATGATACTCAGGAGTTTTTGCTTGCTGCTTTTATCAGTAAATCTACTTCACGCATTAACTGAAGGTGAGTGATTGTGTGGGCTTTTCGTCATTTAGTTAAGTCTAATAATTATTTAAAGACGCAGTGTGTAGCTTTTTATTTAAAAATACAGTGCTAAACAAAGACTAAAACAAAGTCATATTTTAATTTTATTTTTTATATATAGCACATTATATTATGTATTTGACTAAAATGCATAAATACTGTATAGTTCTAACAAAGAGTCATCTTGTGAAAATACTCCTAATTGTTTTCATGGAAATCTTCATTTAAATATAATATCTACTTAGATAATGTTGCACTGCAAAGTTTATTTTCATGACTGTGTAATTATACAAGTTTCCACCTTCAAAAAGTGTACTTTGTTAAAACTGTTTCAAAACTGAATCTTTCAAGTCAGTTCCATGCTTGAGAGACATATTTAGAAACATCTTTGTCATGACAAAGCAGTGTACCCATTGAACCAGCCCAAAGCCCAAAATAGGACATTTGGCATGTAAAATGATATTGTTGAATATAACTACACAATAGATACTTTTCTGTAGTGACTCTGAACAGAACAAAAGAAAAACAAAGATGATTCACATGTTTACATTTCTTCTAAATGCATTTTCCTCTTTCTCTCTTTTGTCTGCTGTGAAGATGGCGAGCAGGAGGACGAGACGCTATTCGACTTATTTGAGATCAGCAACATTTCACGCAAGACACTGGGGGCCAAGCAGTTCAAGGGCCCAAACTCAGATGCCCCGGCTTATCGCTTCCTCCGCTTTGACCATCTGCCCCCTGTGAGCCCACCAATTCTTAAACAAATCCTGCAGCAAATTCAAATAAACGAGGGCTTCATATTTGTGGCCAGTATTCGACAGGACCGTGGCTCAAGGGGAACTCTGATTGGTATAGAGGCTCCCAATGGGCGAAGGCAGTTTGAGATTGTATCCAATGGACGAGCCAACACACTGGACCTGGTGTATTGGGTGGATGGCTCCCAAAATGTTGTCTCCTTTGAGGATGTTGACTTGTCAGACTCACAGTGGAAGAATATCACACTTCAAGTACATGGGGAAAATGCCAACTTGTTTGTGGGTTGCAGCCTCATTGACAGCTTTATCCTGGATGAGCCATTTTATGAGCATCTCCGGGCAGAGGGCAGCCGAATGTATGTGGCCAAAGGGTCCATCCGAGAGAACCACTTCAGGGTAAGAGAGGGGCTTTATAGAATGTTGTTAATTTGTGTTGTTTTGTGTTGATGAAAGAAGCGTTTTTTAAGAGCTCTACCAGTGTTTGTCACCTCTAATACTTTACAACAACATGTGGTTTTATTGGTCTTGGTTTAAAGAAGACAGACTTTTATGAGTCCCAGAGTGGCTTAAGTTTACTTGAGTTTCTATGGGCAGATAACTCAAAAGTGAGTCAAAACTACCTTTAATTGTGTATGCATTAACTCAGGCAAATTTGAAGATGTGTGCCTGATTTGTTACCTGAAAGAATAAGAATGTATTGGAAAGTAAATTATATTATATAGTCATACATATTATGACTTTGGGGCAAAAATAAAATGTCTGGATAGAGGTGATGCTAAACTCTTATCCCTAGAATTTATTTTGAATTTGTCTGAAGTTGGCCTGCTGAATGGAATTGCAATAAGATTTCTTGATAAAGTGCATATATTACTCTAAACTTTTAGTTTTATATGTCTTCTTCTCCAAGACATACCTGAAGTAGTGTTTAAATGAGTCACACATGTTAAACTCAAATTCTCCATTTCTCTTGAAAAAAAAAAACAAACAAAAAAAACACACACAAAAAAACAATCCTATCCACCTTGTGATGTCATTAAATGTTTATGCCAGTAGATTGGAAAAAATCGATGGGCATAAATTGAGGCCATTTAGCCAATTGAGGCTAAAATGAATGGACACTTTAAAACTATATCTTTATGACATCACTAGGTGTGAATTTTTTCAATGAGGTAACAACAATCTAACCTGGCTAAAAGCTAAGAAGAGTCTGTTTTATGTTATATAGGACCTTTAAACCTTACTAAGTATTTTATTTTTATAGGGTCTTCTGCAAAATGTGCACTTCATCTTTGACACACCAGTGGAGGACGTGCTCCTGACCAGAGACTGTGAAATTACAAAGCAAGGTACAGATCTTTTTTTTTTTTTTTTTTGCTCATTCAATCCTTTTAACACATCCCACATCAGGACATTTTGATTTTGGCTCTTTGAAGTTCATATTTCAAAAACATTATCGCGTGCAAGTCTCAAAAGTAGGGCAACGCGTGAGCTGTTCAGTATTAATGTTATCAGATGTGTTGATTATCTTCATGTTTTATTTTTCTTGAATTTTTCCTCTGTTGTCTTTCTAAAGTGGGTCAAAAAACATACGCATTTGATATGCAGTGCGATCTCCACAAACTATTACCTCATGTTTACGGAAACTGCAGTGTGAGTGAAAGACTCTGAACTTTGTCCATAGTGAGCGAAAAGAGTTGCAGATGCATTCATTTATTTCAGTTGGCGGTGGACATAGAGTAACGCCAAGGGAATGAAAACAGAAAATAGTAAGTCAATGCTATGGTGCAGACCTGGGAGCTTCCACATCCAGCAGCACAAACCAACAGTGAGGTCATGATTTGGCCTAAAGGGCTTTTTTTCTCAGCTGAGCAGGAGAAATTCAACCCAGGACTACTCTTCGGGGTTCATATAAGGGAGAGCAAAGAGGAAAACTCCAAAGACATGCAAATTTGAGTCAAGAGAGATGTGTTACCATATATGTACACTACTGTAGTAATTTATGACCATAAGAATAGTTGAATAAGTTTTATTTCTTTGACAAAAGTCATCTAGACCTGAGAGCTTTCTCCTTGTTGGCTTTGAGGTTTTGCAGTGATAGCACTTTGTATGCCAGGAGTCAGTCATAAACCCACCAAAGCCACACTCATAAAAGTTGTCATGTTGGACATTAATGAGCAGTATTAAACCTACTCAAGCTGTTGCTCTTTTTCTCAAGTCCTCGCTGTATCTAAAAGTGTCTATCAGGATGTGTAAATGTTTTTGCAGACAACCTAGCACACGCGCACATGCACTCTCAACATGACGCTCCTCCGGGATTTGAATGAATCCAGCAGATTGAAAGGGAAAGAAAAAAAAGCCGAAGGCATCGGTGGGACGCCATCAGACAATGTAGACAACTATTTGATTTAGAGTCCCCAGCTTGCTGTTAATCTTCACCAATTTACATAGAAAAATGCAAAGCGGTTGCAAAAATGTGTAGTGATTTGGATGAGTGACAGACGTTCCCCCATGCTATGATCTGTGCGTTTACTTTGAGGATCATGTATCTTGCCAAATCAGTGGCTTTATAAAGACGTTGCATTGTAGCTCTAAACTGAGTGAACAAATATATGCTTATGTTTCTCTCTGAGTGGGTTTCGTTCATGTTCATGTTTCAACTATGTCACAGATGTCAAATGCATTAAAGCCTTTGAAATCTGTGCAGTAGTAAATGCATACAGATTAGAGTTGTGCGTTTCTTCAAAACAAATAGATATTGTGTTATGATAAATTCTTATCTTATTGTCATTGTTACAGATTGTGGAAGGTACTATAGTCCATTAAGTTTGCGTTGGAAAAAGTTCAGCCTGATTTTAAAGGTCACAAAAGATTTACAGCTACATGTTGTTCTCATCACTGAAACATACACACAGATGTTTGTTTTGAGTTCAGCTGTGCCATTCGACAGCAAAAAGATAAATTCTTTAAACCAAACACTGCTGACTAAACATCTGTTTTGGGGTCAACCATAAACATTGTGATCACTGTTGTGTGATCTTATAGTCCGGCAAAGAACATAGGAAACTACGAATGCTTATCATCACATTTTATCATATTTCTACTGTGATTTTCATCAGTCTGTAATCCTCATTTATTTAATATCTTTCTTTTTTGCAGATGATGCTAACATTGTCAGTGAGAGCACAGAGATTGTGGATGTGAGTCCCTCCATCACCACAAACATTATTGGTCAGAAGACAGACGACTCAGGAGCAGAGATGTGTGAGCGCTCCTGTGAAGAGCTCAGCAGTATGTTTCAGGAGCTCAAAGGCCTCCGTGCAGTGGTCAGCAACCTCATCGACGGCCTGCAGAAAGTAGTGAGTATGGTGGATATTAATGTTCAACCCAAATTAAGTTATAAAGAAAAAAAAACAGATGTGTTAAAGTTAGTGTTTTCTCATCAAATTTAGTGAAGTTTCTATGTGCCGCAGGGTTTGATTGAGGTAAATGGGTTATCTACACTGGTCTGAGAAGCTGTGTTTAGATGTTGAACTTGTTTAACTCTGGTGACTGTGAGGCAGACAGACTTTATGACATGTTACATGGGGATAGAGGAAGTGTTCCCCTGGCAGTGAGTCCACTCGAGTGTTTGGCTGTGTTTAACCAGCCATGTGTTTCCTCTGGGATCCTCCCTGCAGTAAGACTCTGGGCTTGAACTTTTGGGAAAAAATGGTTTGGTTGAGTAGGGTCCCTGAGGCTCTTCCAGACCGAGTGGTGTCTCTGATCTCAGCACTGCTCACTGCGTTTGGCTTTTTCCAACAGACATATCAAACACACCCTCACACATACACACATTTGGCTGCAGCTTATCGAATGACAATATTCAAGAGTTCAGCCAACTACCCTCAGCCATCCAATTGGGCTAAAGGCTTCGGTGTCATTTTTCTCTTTGCTCCTAAAACATCACACAAAAGACAAATAAAGACCTGCTAAGCTAAGTAATTCTATTCAGTGTTCTTTAAAGAGCAACACATTTCATAAGTATTTAGGTAAGTTTATGTAATTGGAAGGTACTTGTAAAAATCTAAATCATGCCAAGTCTTTCTAGTTTATAAAATGTTCCTTTGATCATAATTTTCCACATAAAGGAGTCGTCAAAGTAATGTTTCTAATGATAATTGTTATTGTGGTATTTGCACATAAAGTAAATTAGGCTGTTAAAATGGCTTTAAAACACTGAATAAACCATAACTGTAAAGAGGCTGTTTACTATATATAGACAGTTTTTCCTTTACATAAAAACTGCACTTTAAAAGAATCAGGTCAGTGTGTCTCAGCAGGTGTCTCATCTTTTGCTGTGGATCTTTACCTTGACCGTGCCCTAATGCTTTGTGACTGATCTCCAAATGCTTCAGACGGAGGAGAACTCGGTTATGAAGGACGCTCTGGGAATGATGAAGAACACTAAGGAGAAAAACATGTGCTGGCAGGATGGCCGTCTGTTTGATGATAAGGAGGAATGGGTCGTAGACAGTTGTACCAAATGTACCTGCCAGGTAAGATCGTTCATATGGAAAATTGTATGGGCAAGATGAATGTACTTATAGATATGTCATCTTTTGAATTATCACAGGAATCCAAAATAGTTTGTCACCAAATCACTTGTCCTCCTGTGGCTTGCGCAAGTCCCTTATTTATGGACGGAGAGTGCTGCCCTGTGTGTGTTTGTAAGTAACACCTATAATATCTAGATGAAAAGAATTGTTAGCCTGGACTTTTATTTAGAATGCATTCAAGTAGTCTTTTCAGTTCATCTGACATGGTTCTGTTCAGTGAGCAACTAGTGCATTAGCTTAGTGTAGTTCCCTTCTTTTAAATGTATATAAGGCAGTCACTTACAAAAACTTTATCATAAGAAGTTACGTGGATGAGTATGCACTCTAAATGTTCATTTGCATACCCAGAAGACTTCATTTATAAAAGAAAAAAAAACAGTCAGTGACAGCAGTTTGTCAGAATGAATGAGAAGGAGCAGAATAGTAATCTTGTATTATAAGACCTCTTTTTTGTTTTCATACTTGTTTATTATGTTAGCTTTTATTAAATTCTTAAAAGTAATTGTTGTCATTTTAAGGTGGTGTATCTGATTTTCTTACTGCAAACACTAATTAGGTTATATTTCTGACTCATAAATACTTCGACACATGGCCATAATCAACATGTATTAATTTTGGTTGCAATTATGGCTTAAAAACCTCTTCTTACAAACAACAAAGTGAATCTAGAGAGGACTACCCAAGCACAGCCAATCAGAGAGCTGCATTTGGCTCCTGGTGAGAAGTAAAATTCTTTATTATTCAGTTCAGACAGTACTTAGTGGTCTCATTTTTTCTCAAAATGCTGGATTTGTCATATACCTTTTAATAGAATACATAAAGTTTACAAATATATAACTAAAAAGTTAGTCACCCCAACTTTAACTGGTTAAAACTGTTGCTGTTATGCAGTTTATATGGAAGCATTCATACTTTTTTGGTTGTCCATACAGTATTCTTTACTTTAAACACTTTGTTCATTAACAATAACAAAAGAACCATAAAATACTAACATGACTAAATACTGTCGGTTCATGTCGATGTCAGATCTATGTATAAGCACATTTAAAACAATTCTCTTGTAGCCTCAGACGGCGAGGACGGCTGGTCGCTGTGGTCAGAGTGGACCGAGTGCACCGTGACGTGTGGGACAGGAACACAGCAGAGAGGCAGGTCATGTGACGCCACCAGCAACCCTTGTCCTGGAGCCTCCATTCAGACAAGAAAATGCAGTCTGGGCAAATGTGACAGCCGTGGTAAGACATCTGACAGCTCGTGTGCTCACTGCTTCTGTATTACATTAACTTTGTCGTAAGAACAACAATTGGAGACAAACATAGTGACACTGGAAACTACAGATGATGTATTGAAGATGACAGTTTGCATAGCTGAAGCATGAATCTATTAAAATGAGTTCATCTGAATTTGGATCCAAGTAAACGTAAGACAGAAAACTAGGTTACAATAATAAAATCCATATAAAAGAAGAAGGCCATGGGTTGAGTAAGCAATGCCGTAACAAATTAGAATTGTTTAAATTGTTTGTGGTTTATTATAAAAAGTTGGGTAAGATTTTAATGGATGCCATGCTATTCTTAGATATGTGATACGTGGTTTAGCCCTTTTGTTGTATTTGAAATCTAACCACTAGCTACTCACAACGACATTCATTACGGACCAGTGAGTTCTAGAAAAACCTTGAAATTACCAGAAATTACACAACGTTTAGAAGTACAGATTTCTGTCATTTTGGAGGATTCCCCTTGTCTTATAGTGTTTGAGCAAAGCCCACAAGATAATACATTCCTGTGCTTGAAATATTACTGTAATTTCTTCTTCAGTAAGACAAGATGGAGGCTGGAGCTTGTGGTCACCTTGGTCGTCCTGCTCTGTAACTTGCGGAGAGGGACAAATCACTAGGATTCGCCACTGCAATGCCCCTGTCCCACAACTAGGAGGCAGGGACTGTGAGGGCAGTGGCCGGGAGACCCAGCGCTGCACTGCTAAACCATGTCCCAGTAAGTATTTTAGCCCATAAGGAAACACGAGAAACCCCTAACATTCAACTGAAAACCCAGACGTCCTCAAGCCTCCAGCAACATTCCCATGTGTTTTTGGGATGACCTCCTTTCTGTGATTTTGGAATTCTTGACCCAAACCAGAACAGTTCACTGTCACTGCACGTGTTTGTTTTTGGCTCTCAAATAGGTTAGACAAATTAGATTAGCTAAATAGTTTATTGATCCCTGAAGAAATCCATCTGCAGGCTTAAAATTAAATAAAAAGTGACAGTTGTGTGCATATAAATTAAATAACTAATATTTTTTAGTTGACGGTGGCTGGGGTCCTTGGTCGCCATGGGCAACCTGTTCAGCAACATGCGGAGGTGGGATCAAAAGCCGGACACGTGAATGCAATAGCCCTGAGCCTCAATTTGGAGGCAACAAGTGTATTGGACAAGAACATGACAGTGACAGTTGCAACAGACAGGACTGTCCCATTAGTGAGTGATATTTTTTTTACAAAAACTCTATAGTGTTGTATATTTTATGTATTTAGATTACAGAAATGCATGAATTATTGTTTTTTTGGTGCAGATGGGTGTTTGTCTAACCCATGCTTTGCTGGAGTGGACTGCAACAGCTCACCTGATGGATCCTGGGACTGTGGCCCATGCCCTGCTGGTTACCGTGGAAATGGTACCCACTGTGACGATATAGACGAGGTAAAATGTTGATTTTAATTACGTTTTTAATTTATTTTAATAATATATTTAAATCTAAAGACGTAGCAAATGTTGAACTACAACTACAAAAAAATGTGGTTGCGTATTTTAATGGTTAACACATTTAGGTTCAAAAATTCTCTTTTTTAATATTACTTTTTACCACACATAGCCACATAATATTTCACTTACCCTATTGGCAAATGTATTTTCCAATTATCTTAGAACAGGTCAAAAATGCAAATATTCCATATTACAATATAATAAGAATAAAATTGTGAATCCAAATCATTTTAGGCAGGGTTCCATGTATATTTTTTCAGTGTACACAACTACATCTGACTAGTATAATCATAATTTAGACCATAAAAACATACCAAACTCATGTTTAACTATGCACAAGGCATATGCGGTCATGTGTGTGTGTTCCTCCATGTTTTGCAGTGTGCCATGGTGTCAGATGTTTGTTATAAACTGGGTGGGTCTCAGCGCTGTGTTAACACGGACCCAGGATTCCACTGTCTGCCCTGTCCAACGCGCTACAAAGGCACACAGCCGTTTGGGATGGGTGTGGAGGAGGCCAAGAAGAACAAGCAGGTATGCTAAGGATTAATGTGCTCATTGATGAAAGCTGTGTATAAAAGAAAGGTATATTTTTTCTAGTGTCACATGTCAGTAAGTGCTTTAAGCCGAATTTTTGCATGGCAGATTTAGAGTTATGAATGATCGAAACAGAACTGACATAGATATATTTTCATATTTTGGTGCTAGCAAATGTGAGACAGGAGTTAGTAGGCCACCATATGTTTATACTATAGTCATGGCTTAACCCAATATCAGTGAGGAGCTGGCCCATTCACATCAAACATATGTTGCACATTGGTGTTTTATTAAAGGCTCAGAGACAAAAAAGATGTCTGTACACTTTATCGCTTCTGTCAAAGACTTTTAACAAATGTTTTGGGACTGTTTTTTAGGAGTAATAAATCAGTTATTTGAAAAAAAAAAAGTCTTTGATATCACTTCAACTATTCAACACTGCAGACCAAGTAAAATAATGTTATGAAATGGAAGTGTAAGCTGAATAAACCAAGTTTATAATGTCAAAATAAAAGCAACTAACAATAGATCTCCTGACAGAATCTTTAGCATCCTTCTAGCATTTTTGTTCAGACAGTCTAAAAGCTAATAGACAGTGAGTTTTAAAGGTTTTAAAGACTGGGATCCCAAGACAAATAGAATAAGGCTGTTAACTATTAGTATTCCTAATGCAACTAGTGAATACTGAGCTGCTAAAGTATAATAAAATACAAAAAAGATCAGATTTTTTTTTTTTACATGCGTATAGTAGTAAAAAGTCTGTTCTTTAATGTCAAAAATAGAATATGTAGCACTGTCACTAGTTACTTTACTAACTTTTATAGTTTCACATAGGACCATCTTATCAGTATTTCTCCTGCACTGCTGCTTTCTTCATGGATCAGTAATGGATCTAGGGACTACACTTGTGTCCCTCTGCGTAAATTAAAGTCCTCAATTTCACAGATCTCATCAAAGCACATTTCTTTCTGTCACGTCTTTCTATGAGCTCACACAGACTTCAGTGCAATGTGGTGTAACGCATGGCAGCTGTGGATACCATCACTTCACTGAAAAGGGCACCGGTGGGTCATAATGGGACTCTGATCTATTATGTGGGATTTTGTCAAATTAAAAGTTCCCATATGCCGCTGTTGCCAAAAAAATTCTCTTGTGAACCAGGTTTTTGCTCCGTTTGAATAGTTGAAGATGACAGTATAACATAATATTGCAATTGTTTCCTATTATTTGTAGGTGTGTGAGCCAGAGAATCCATGCAAAGATAGAACTCACAACTGTCACAGATCTGCTGAATGCATTTACATCAGCCACTTCAGCGATCCCATGTACAAATGTGAGTGTAAGACCGGCTACGCTGGAGATGGCTTCATCTGTGGAGAAGACTCAGATTTGGACGGATGGCCTAACCAAAATCTGGTGTGTGCTGCTAACGCCACATATCACTGCAAAAAGGTAAGTCTGAGCAGGAGCTTCTATTAATGGTGGGGTACCTCATTTTCATGGAAACTATCTATTTCTGTTCAACTACGTTTTAACTCTCACAGATTCTTCTGCACATATAATGATGGCTTAAAGGTCATGTACCCAAGAACAAACCGAAATAAATAATATTAAACTTCATACATCCACATGTTTTGCACATTTACCAAATGCATTCTGATCCTCAAACACATTGTTCATCATCACAATGTGTTTTGCAAACAAAAAAAAAGTTTCTTTAAGAATTAATGAGAATTAAAATGTTTATAGTTGGACTGCAATCTGATTTTGTCTCATGATGTGCTTTTATTATGATATACTTTTAGGAGGGGAAGTCAAAGTTTACTAATTTAATGCTCAAAAAATTTGGTACCCCATCCTTAAGCAGATGTGTACACAGTTTTCAAATCTATCAACAGCTGATGTACTCCATATAATGATTTTTTAACTTTTAGGATAACTGCCCTAACCTGCCTAACTCAGGCCAAGAAGATTTTGACAAAGACGGTCAGGGAGACGCTTGTGACAAAGATGATGATAATGATGGGATTTTGGACGAGAGAGTAAGTCTTAACACTTAACATGAGATTTACATGTTTTCTATTAACTGATTGCTAATTACATTACTTTTGTTACTTAGGACAATTGCCCACTTCATTTCAACCCACGTCAATTCGACTTCGATAAGGACGATGTGGGTGACAGATGTGATAACTGTCCTTATGAGCACAATCCTGCTCAAATAGACACAGACCACAATGGAGAAGGAGACGCCTGTGCAGTGGATATTGATGGAGATGGTAAGACTGCTATAGATATGAAGAAGAGCTTACAGTGTAGTATTATAGTTGTTGTATTTTAAGTTGAATTAATCAAGCTGTAAATTAATTGAGATATCCAGTTTATTCAAATTGATCAGCGTTGGTTTTAAAATCTAGTGTTTTGTGTAATTGGCAAGTCTTAAAAGTATGAATGATAATGATGAAATTAATAGAAGTTGGAATTTAGTTTGTTTGTCAGGAGAAAAAGTAAAAAATCGAATTAGAAACTGTGATCTACCAATACAAAAATTATACATAAAGTAATTTTACATTTTGCCATATCGCCCAGTTGTTTTAGAATGGTCTACGCTCATAACCCATTATAATGTATGTTTTTTTCCTATAGAAATACTAAATGAAAATGACAACTGCCCCTACGTTTACAACACTGACCAAAAGGATACTGACTTGGATGGAGTTGGAGATCAATGTGACAACTGTCCAATGCTTCACAACCCAGACCAGGTACCAAATAGACACCTAGATCAAGACAAAACATAAAACATGTATATATATTACATGTTTTTTTGAACAGACCGATATGACAATGACCTGGTTGGAGATCAGTGTGATAACAATCAGGATATAGATGAAGATGGACACCAGAATAACTTGGACAACTGCCCGTATGTGCCAAATGCAAACCAGGCCGATCACGATAAGGATGGAAAAGGGGATGCTTGTGACTATGACGATGATAATGATGGTGTCCCTGATGACAAGGACAACTGCAGACTCACGCCAAACCCAGACCAGCTCGACTCCGATGGTGAGGCTCTGTCTGCGCTAACTCATATCGACGTCTTTATAGCTGAGAAACAATTTGAAGAGGTAGTTTGCAGAAAATCGGAAATAGTCAAATATAGACAGACTAGAACAAATAGACAGACTGTTGCATTCATCCCATTCTTCAAACATGCTCCTGAGCAACCCCATCTTTGGAATCCCATGCATGAGAAACAATAAAAAAGTGTAGTAAAGCATGCATGACTTTAATGTTTCCCACATCAGAAATTAAGCCAGAACTCTAGCTACTGGCTGCAAAGGAAACTATACTAAGGAAATAATTAAATCAATCTCATCTAATATGCTAATGTTGCAGAAATGTTGGATAATTATGGACTTAAATAGACTGCAGAATTTCTCAGCGATCAGGAAAATTCAAAACTGTGTTTTCTGAGGCTCAGAGAGGGAACGAAAAATATCTCACAGACAAAACAACAGCTGAGTTTTTGATGAGGAAGCAATGGTAGAACAAGATTAAAAAGTCGATACGGCATAAAAAATATGTGTCCTATAAGGAGAAAAATGTTTTTCTTATGGTTCTTTGAAACTCATTTCTCAATCTCCCAACCATGTCTGAATAGAACAATATAGCCATTCAACAAGATCACAGTTCACATGGTTAGAACCAGTTATTTCCACAAATTATTGTTGATTGTTCATTGTCGTAGAACATTTTGCAGCTTTGCTTTGATGCACTACTACACATAGTCAAAAGTGTACCAGTATTTGGTTTGGTGCCGTGTAGATGATGTAACACTAATCTCTGTTATTTGGCCCTGCTGCTGTTCTGTGGCAGGTGTTTGCCACAGTGAGGATAGAGGCGGTTAGGAAGGAAGTATTAAAGTATGACGACATAGTGTATGACTTAAGAATGCTGTGAAGTTTTTTTGAAGTCAGGTTCTGGACTTAATATGCTCAAATTACCTTGTGAATTACCTAAAGTTTGTGCAACTGTTTGTAATTTGAAGCAAGCCTGAAAATTATGGTCTCTGGTAAGTCACACTTTCACAACTTGAGTGTTTATTTGTTGTCACTTTATACAGCTGTACTGGTGCTGTTACTGATGGTGAAAATCAGTGAGGATAATAGTTACTGCACTGGAAAATGACTGACTGGAAAAAGCATCCTGAAACCTATTTGCTGAGTTAGATTGCATTTTTTTCCACTTATTTGGAAGTGCTTCTTAACTGTGACTGCACCAGCATGACACTTACAAAAGTCTCTAAGACTTCCAGTTAACTGAAATTGATGGAAAATGTACTAGTTCATTTAAATCTCTTTGAAAGTACATGCTGTTCTTGTCTCATTAGGCAAGACAATTTATCAACATTGTCTGCTCCAGCCAGGGCATGCATGGTTGTAACGGGAGGGGCATCTGCTATATAAAAAAATCAAATGAAAATGTTAGTGGAGTTAATGGGTTCATTTAGAAAAACCAAGCAAGTTTATTTATTTGTAAGGCGTTTGTTGCACTTTCTGTCATGTGTTTGTGCAGTTGCATTTCTTTGTTTGACTCTGCTAACTTGTTTTAATTCTGTTGTAAATTATCTAAATCCTTCCTGTTTTTACACAGGTGACGGGAGGGGAGATGCCTGTAAAGATGATTTTGACAATGACAGTATCCCTGATATCCTCGACGTGTGCCCTGAAAACAACGCCATCAGCATCACAGATTTCAGAAAGTTCCAGATGGTTCATCTGGATCCTAAAGGCACCACTCAGATTGACCCCAACTGGGTGGTCCGGCACCAGGGCAAAGAGCTAGTTCAAACGGCCAACTCTGACCCAGGCATTGCAGTCGGTAAGAGAAAGAAAACAGGTGCTTTATCTTTGACTAAGTGGTGCAAATAATTAGTCTGATTAGGTATTTTACAATAGTAACCTCACTTTGAAGTTAATTTAAATTTTCTTTAGATTTACTTTAGACCTGCTTTACATGGCTTTTAACAATATTTATCTTGTCCTGGTTGATCCTGTTTCATAAATTAATCATAATTCTCTCTCTTTTTTTTTTTATTTTAGTTCCAATGTTTACCTAGGTTGGTCTTGTTCAAGTCCTTGCGTAGTCCTAATCTATTTCAGATTTATTCCCAGTAACGGGATATGTGCAAGTGACGATACAGCTTTAAGATTAAGATTTGTGACGGTTTGTTGTTTAATTTTCGGTATTTATGTTATAGTCTTTGTCATAGTAATTATTCATAATTGTTTTACAAGCTGCATAGTCTTTTTTTCTAGAAGCATTTAAGAGTTGAATTTTGAACACAGTCTTAAGATTTAGCATACATTGTAAATCTGGTTGCTATGCTATTATTTTATAAAAATCACAACTTCTGAATATGCTAAACCTGTATTTATGTGGTAGCCCTGATTATCTTCAGTGTTACAGCTTTGTTAAGCAATGGAACAGTGTTGCTCAAACAGTGGTACATGTACCACAGGTTGCTTCTGGTGGTACGCGGAGTTGTTGTTATTTAGAGTAAATTTAGTTTGGTTTGTACTACTTAAACAATTATATAGTCCTATGTTAGATATGCCTTAGCCCTAATTTAGACTTGGAATAGTACTATTATAGACCTGGCTTAAATCTGATAAAACTCAAAAAGCCTAAGCTTTTAATAGGTGATATATGGTTTAAAAAGTATGAGCACCCAGGAATTAGTCCTTTAAGTGGCATTGCTGTTGATGTTTGTCCATGTGATATATTTCTATAGTAATCTAGTTTTTTGTTTTATAATGAAACTCTGTATGTTTTGTGTTTGCAGGTTTTGATGAGTTCAATGCTGTGGACTTCAGCGGCACCATGTACGTGAACACAGACAGAGACGACGACTACGCGGGGTTTGTGTTCGGGTATCAGTCCAGCGGGCGCTTTTATGTGGTGATGTGGAAGCAGATCACACAGACGTACTGGGAGGACAAGCCCTCCAAGGCGTTTGGCATCTCCGGGGTTTCACTCAAAGTTGTCAACTCCACCACAGGCACAGGGGAAAACCTCAGGAACGCTTTGTGGCACACGGGCAACACCCCTGGACAGGTGAGACAAGCAATGGGAAGGAAAAGATGTCAATTCACTCTCAAAAGTCAGTAGGCATTTTACCAACAAGCCCATTTACTTGTCAGTCTAAAATGAAAAAAAAAAACTCCTAAATCAGGCAATGAACAGTGAAATGTTGGCTTTCTCTGACATGTTAAAGACTTAACAATATAGAATAGTACTTCATCACATGTGTTTATTAAAGGATGTGGTTGTCTGTCAATGCTAACGCTAAAGCTTAGCCGCTTAAAAATAAACATCTTCCATGCACAGAGGAGTTTAAGCATGAGCACTGACAGACAAACACGTCCTTTTATAAACATCCATGTGCACTTTGGTGAAGAATTCTCCTAATTTGTAAAGTTTTTAACATGTCTGACAAAACCATTCATAACTCACAGTTCACTGCCTCATATAAAAGTATTTATTCGATTTAGACTGACATAGTGAAAACTCCATAGTAGTAAACTGAAAAAATTAAGTGAATATGCTGCCAAAAAGTGTCTATTTTTTATATATATATAAATAAGCCAAATGATTATGCAGAGGAAATATTCAAACTGAGTTAATCTAACAGCGTGAATTGTGGGTTAATGTTAAAAAGCTTCCGAGCGCACCTAACTTACTTTGGTTTTGTTAAAGCTTTCAAATAGGGCAGATTAGTTGTTGAATTAAAATCCCAATTTGAAGGTAAATTACAACAGCTGCAATTTTTTGAGTAGTTTATTTCTAATGTAATTTAACATGTAATACTGTATGTGATTAATTTGTTCTGAAAAATAGTGATTATTTATTATTGTTTAGACTTATCTTATCACAATACTAACACATTTATCGCAATACTAACACATTTCTAAAAATCACAGTTGCAACCCTATTATACAGAGAGTATTGACAGTTTTCAAACAAGTCCAACTCATTATTAAACAATGTTTTTGATTTCCTCCAGGTACGAACTTTGTGGCACGACCCCAAAAACATTGGTTGGAAAGATTACACAGCCTACAGGTGGCATCTCATTCACCGACCTAAGACTGGATTCATCAGGTACAAATGTTTCATATCTGTGGTTAATTTAGCTCTGAAATATGCTTCAATAAACAGTGTAATAAAGTTAAATATGCGGTGTTTGCAGGGTTGTAGTTTATGAAGGGAAACAGATCATGGCTGACTCAGGACCAGTGTATGACAAGACTTTTGCTGGAGGGAGGTTAGGATTGTTCGTCTTTTCTCAAGAACTGGTCTTCTTCTCCGACCTCAAGTATGAGTGCAGAGGTGAGTGCTTTCAGGCTATTATTTATATTTTAATAACAATTGCAATTAAAGGTGTATTAGGGGGACTTCACTATCTGCTTGTCTACCTTAAATTCTACCCTAAATCAAGGTTTTCACTTGAATGTTTCAGGCATTAAAATTGACAATATAGATGTCTTTATTAATATTAATAGTCTTTATTAATTAATAGCACAGCTTAAAAAAGAAAAAGTGAAAGGTGAAGCTGGATTACCACCCCCTGCACAGCCAACACCTCCAAGAGTCAAACAGTGACACACATGGCTCTTTAAAAAGTTTGGGGGAAAAAAATATTGTTTATTAGTTAGATGTAAAAAATATTAGATTTTTATTTTTTCAACAAAAATGTTTGGGTAAGAAAACAAAATGTACCCTGTATGAGACTAATGTTGGTAACCTCATCCTTAAACAAACCAGCATCAGATGAAGACCTTATAATAGAAAAGTTTCATAGTGCACCTTTAAGTTACTCAATTGCATTCTAATGTATTATTGATTTATTTGACTAATGACATATGAGTACAGCTACGGTGAACTACATCTTGATTATGTAATAGATCTGTGACTAGCTGAACTGAACGAAAGAACTAAATAACTAATAGAGTAGAATACATGTTTTTTACTCCCACACTCTACCCTGTCCAGTGCATGTGATTATATTTTGAATTAAAGGGGTATTGTATTTGGAAGGACACCCTGTGTAAAACATCTGCTGCATTATTGCGACAGTAGTTTGTCAGTGGGCCTCAGTAATAAAGCATTTGCAGAGAAACAAAAACCTCACTGACACAAAAAAAATGCAAAATATAAATGGGTGTATTGGTTTTGTGGAAAATGTTACAAGTGCATTTTCCAGTCGTAAAATAACTGCAATACGCTCACATTTATTTCAGTTTATACTTTGCACCTGGGTTGATATCTTAGGCCCCAAGAGTGTAAAAACAAAGAGCTCGAGATGCACCTGTAGTGTTTTTAGCTGGTTCAGAACCCTTCCCCCTTCATGTGTCTATTGTGTGGGCAAAGTCTTTGAACTGTGCACGTCTTTTTACTCAGATAAGCCGGAGTTTCCAACAGTGTTCATAAGGTAATAATGACAGAGCTGCTAATGTGTTGTGTTTTTGGCTGAAGCACCACAAAGGAGTCACGCTATGTTTTTGCTTGTCAGCTCACCTTTTTTCTTTTTTTTTTTTACTTTGCATTGTGAAAGGCCTTCAGATCTCCAGCACAGCTCTAAAGCAGTGGAAAAATAAGCCAATCACAGCTACGCTTTTGACACACTCTGCGCTGCACATGTTGTTGTTGCACACTTTTTGGCACTTGGGATGTCTATGTGACTTGTACTTAATGTCCTAATTTGAGTTTGACAGTAATGGAGGATATTATTTTCTCAATCTTTCCACAGATAACTGAATCAAGGTGGACAGAAAACAGCAAGAAGAAAGAGACTGAATTTCAATACATGTGAAGTACAAGTCAGTGTTTTTTATCAGCTAAAAGAGACTTGAATGTTTTGCCTCGACACAAGTTTGGATGGTGAGTTTTATATTTCAAAGACTGGGAAAGAATTACAGGTAATGAACAATGTCTCTATAGGATCACACATACCTTTTCGTATTATATTCTCTCAAGCATTCACTGTACAACCACTATAGTTTTGTCTACATTCAGTGGTGGATGAAGTGCTCGATTTTGTTACTTTAGTGAAAGTTCAGAGACAGGGGCAAGAAATAGAATAAGTCAGAGAAAAGTACCAGTTGGAAAATGTAGAATAAATCATGTTCACACAGATTTTGAGAACTGTTGAAGCAGGGCTATTCAACTTACAAGACCCGGGTGGCAATCAGGCCCTTCAACCAAAAATGTACATTCCTGCTCATATTGAAAAGTATATTCGTTCTCATTTATAGTTTTTTGTTGTTGTTTTATGTTTGTTTGTTTGTTTGTTTATTTGTTGTTAGTACTAGTCTAGTGTCTACTGTTTATTTGTTGTTAGTACTAGTCTAGACCTGGTTTAGTCCGTGTTCAAAGCTGGTTAGTATGTAGTAATTGCACATTCTGGTTCAACAGTGAGTTGTGTTTTGCTGAGAAATGTTGATGAAGTCTTCAGTATTTTTTTCTTAAAATAGCAAGTTTTTTTTGACAAAGTTAACCCTTTATTGCATAACCTATGTTCCACTTATGACAGGATTGTCAAATGTAGTCAGATAAACTCATTAGAAACCTAATCAACATGGCATAATCAGTTTTTGAAAAAAATTTCACAGTTTGGAGAAAAAAGTTGTATACTTTTGTAACCACTATGCAGTTACGAATACCTGAGGGTGTTCACTAAGGTTACCAATATGCATTTACAGAACAAAAGTATATTAGTCAATATAGTGCAAGGAAAACCAATAATTTGTACATAAAGTAAACATAAGAGTGCACTGTATTAGTCCTCTAAACATACTGTACACTTTTGTAACAGACAGAAAATGCACTGAAGTACACCTTGTGCATGATGAGCACTTTTGTGTCTGCCAAATATAAACCCATGTGGGCAATGTATCAAATTTACTCAAATATTTATGATGTCCTGCATCTTTCTCAAATGTATAATGTGTGCAATATGTTTATTGTAACAAAAAACATTGATATCATAAATAAGTTTCATATTTGTTGGAGCTTACCCTTTCTGGTGGGAGAAGCCGTTTTGGAATCTCCAAGCCTGCCCTAGCATGGTCTATGCAGACTGCAGTGCCACCCATTGACATTCACTGGAACTACAAGTGGTAACAAAAGCCACCAGAATGCAGTCAGAGTACATAAAGCATATTATGATTGTACCAAGGGGGGTTATTTGGCGTACACTTTTGTGAGTTGTATGCGAGAAAGGGATTAAAACAAATATAATATTTTGTGCAATTCTATGTTGTGTTTAAAGCAGTGTTTGGTTTTGTACCTCCGGCCCAGTTGTCATTGCCTGACGAAAAATGTGGCCCGTGGGAAAACACAGTTGAATAGCCCTGTTTCAAAGCCTCAAATGTAGTGGTCCTCTTAAAAAAATATTGATTTCTGACCGATTCGGAAGTGACTTATTGACAACTCTATTCAATTTTATGTACTTAGTTACCTTCCACCACTGTGTGTATTATAAGGGGGATTTTGTCCATTTCTTTTTTTCTGAATGTGGTTGTATGAAATCGAATGAATGAATTGAAGCCATTTCAGCCGAAGACAAAGATGTTTATACTAGGTCTGTATTATAATTCCTTTTGTAAATTATTATTGCTCTGCCTGTTTGTCTTGTTTGTTTGCAGTTTTGATACAGTTTGTAAATATTTATTTATTTGTTTACACTGACAAATACAAGGCAATATCACAAAAGACCAAAGTATATGAAGCCATAAGATGTGTTGATAATTTGTGCACAATCCATAGACTTGCAGGCATTAGAGGTTTTATTCAGGTTATTTTAAAATCAAATGCAAACTGCAGCTTCACACAGGTTAAAAAACTTTTCTTATATCATACTCAAGCTGCTGATTAAATGTGTTTTAAAAAAAAGAGCTGTGCCAATTCCAAATTGTTTTGTATATTTAGCAACACCTGTTAAGAGATGTTTGTGGTGTGCATTAATTAAAATTAGGCACAGGCTATGACATTTAGGCTGTCTTAACTTGAAATATTTGAGAATTAAGCATCACAAAACTTATCTGCTCATCAAAACCATGTCCATTAAACCTCTTCTAGCCACATCTGCAGTAAAAATGCATTGGTGTTTTTGCTTGTGTCTGTTTAGTTTTTCGTATGTTATCAAGGGCCATTCTTCATGTCAGGTTTGATACTTTATACATGTTTATTGTGACTTCTTCTGGCTTTAGGTCATATGTTTGTCAGCACAGATGTGACTGTCTCATGCATCACTATGTTTGATTTACTCTTGGTCATGAATCTGAACAGTGTTGAAGGAAATCCAGTTGACAGTCCCCAAATGTAGCGTGGAATCTGCTATCTACTTCACTATAGCCATACTCGTGTATTCATTTTTTGTGTTTTTTGTTGAGTTTTGCATTGCACAAAGTGTTTTTATATTGGTGTTGTTAGAAATAGATTTTATACAAAATGTTTTATTGGTTACAACAGTGTACTAAAATGTACATGATCAAGAGTTATCACTGTGGTTCAGACTGTACAGCAGCATTGTGCTTTTACACAAAATAACAATAAATAGAAAAATTCAGTTTTTTCTCTGTTCACTGAGCTTTTTCTATCTATTAGCATCAGAACAATAAATTTATATCAATTGCTTTGAAACTTATCTATCTTGCATTTGCATTCCTTCATGAATAACTATCTAAAAATGTTGGATAAAACAATTATATATCTACCCCAAGTGCATCTCAGAACTGACCTACAATTCGATCTAAAGCAGTGTTTCTCGAACTGTGGTACATGTACCACTGATGATGCCTCTGGAGATATTTATATGAAGTCCTCAGCAGTTTGCGGCAGAGGCAAATCTATTTATGTCTTGTAAAACATAGTTTTAGTTTAGAAGCAGTTTATTCAAATTTTAGGTGAATATTAGACTCATTAAAGTTCAGGTTTAGACTCAGTAAAGCCAATCTTTGTCACTGATAGATTCTTGAGACTTCACAAGGTTGTGTCCTTAATGGACACATTCTATAATGAACTAATGCCATACTCCAGCAAAATCTATAGCATCTCCATGAAAGAAATTTGACTGGAATTCACCATGTTCATCTCCCAAGTTTCAGCGGGCGTGATGTACAGATGAATTGGCCAATCAGGGATGAACATCATCTATCTGTGAAAACAAACAAGGCTGCTTACGAGGAAAAAATATACTAAAGAATGTCACCAGCAACTGAAAAAATACTGCAAAATCAACGAACAAAGAAAAAACTTTCAATGTGAGAAGAAGTTTTGATTCTGGGATCCAACCAGAAACTTACATGATGCACCTTTAAAGTTATTGTTAGTAAATGTATTTACTTCTTAACCTACCTTGATTGTGTAGTCAGTAATGCACAAAACAGTTAAAGTCATTGTACATATTTTACAAATGGCACATGAATGGGTTAAAAAAGTGATATTGCGGCCAGGAAAGAAATGCGCTATTAGGGAAAATGGAAGTCAACCCCTCTGGTGCAGTTCTGTGGCAGAGATATTTGGGTTGAGGCTTTGGGACGAGTCCATGTGGCACTCACTGAAGACTATATGGGTCCTGGTCCAAGGTGGTTCAGAGCGTCCTGCCAAAAGATGTCAACTTGTGACACAGTAAATCGCCTTTTTCTGCTGAAGTAAAGATTTATCAGGCAGCAAATCATTTAGAAGTACTTAGTTTTGTGTTTGACAATCTGACAAGAGAAGAATTAGCTCATACTTGTCGAAGAAATGGCTGCAAATGGCTCAAAACGAATATAACTTTTTTGACACAAACATTCTTCACCAAATGCTTTCACCAAACCTTTGCCATTTTAATATTTTAAGGATTAGAAAAGTCTCCAATTTGCGTAGTCTGATTTTGTCCCAACAGCTAAAGAGACTAAAGAAACTTGAGCGTTGACAGGAAATCCTTTTATTTAGACAGTAGGGTGAAAGTAGAGGTGTAATGTTCCACTTCAGTGTAGGTCGAAAAGCTGGTCTGTCCCGCGCTGGGATGCAGGAGCTTTTCACAATGTTCCACTGACGGACTTTCTCCACTTCACATTTATCAAACCATCATCATCTGAGTGAGGACATAAATATGCATGAGGATTCTGTGGGTCCAGACTGACTGGAAACACAACTATAGAAATGGTAAACGAGATGTAACTTTTTTGGTGGAGATTAGTTTTTTACTTTGCATTTTGCACTTTGCATTTTGCATTCATTAAAGTTCACAAAAAGATCTTGAAAAATATATATAATGTGATCACTCTCGCTTCTCCACAATGTAACTAGTAAACTAGCTTGGTATTGCTTGGGTGACAGACATTACATCTATGGCAGACAAGTGTAGTATTGATCCTGAGGGAAAATCATGCTATTCTACAAAGAACCTTCCAGGACACGCGGTAACACCACCACAGAAAAACAAGCAGTCTATTACTATAAAATATATAAATATCAAATACGTATATATTAAAACTGACTGGGGCATTGAAAATATCAATAAAAAGCACTGATGCAAACATGCTTTTTCAAGTTTTTCTAAACAAGACAGTTCCTTTGATTTAGATTTTGTCTTAAATGTTCTAAATACATTGTTTTGTAGTTCAAATTGTAGTAATACCTCATTTGTCCAGGAGACCCATTGTAGATCAGCGTTTTCTAAAATCGAGACGTTTCATCTCTCATTCTAAAGTCCTTTTCAATCTGATAGAAAGCATGTGAAGTTCTTTTTCAAGGCTGTAAAGAATTATTCTTTTTGTCTATTCAGCTCAAGTAAAAATATGATTCAGAGAATGTAGAACTACTGTACATTGAACACTGAACAATTATGTGAATGTGTACATACTGAACACAAGTTCACAATGACCACATGTCCACTGGAGTGTTCACAGCAGAGTGGATCTGTCTTTAGAAATAAAGTAAGTCATTTATTTCTGGGCATATGTTGGTGCGGTCATTGGGAAAATATCCTCAGTCCATGTTGGTGCCAGCCGCAAGGGGAGCACTCACTGCTCCCAAAAGCAGAGATGCCAGGACGGCTGAAGTCCCACAGCGGTCTGAATTATTAACCCACATTTCACTTGTGCCCAGGGTTGTGAGACGCTCCTGTCGTCCAGGCATTATACGGAGGAGAGGAATGAGATGGGACTAGCAAATTGTTTCCCCTGCATCTTATGATGTTGTGGTTCTTAAAACTGGAGACTTAAAATATTTATAACATTTTCTAAACAACTTTGAGCCTCATAAACAGGATGCTAAAGGCTCCAAGTCAAGAATCAAGTGCAAGTCAGGTCCAAGTCACAACTTTACAACACACGTCTAAACCTCTAAACCTAAATGTAACCAAACACTTATATGTCATTTAAAAAGATTAGTGGTGCCTATGGGATTGTGAGCACATTGTGTCTATAAATTCAGACATGTTCTACAATTGAATCTTCTCACATGAGGTCATTGACTACAGCATAAATTATGGTAATGTATCCATATAGGCCCATTGCACTGTAAATCCGCATTAATGTGACATGTTTCGGCTGTAGGAGCGTGTGTTCTTGGAAGAGCACTGTGCAGTCAAATTATCAAATTATATCCAAAAAAGTTAGACGGGGGGACTGCATTGAAGTTTGAAATAATTCAGTAATAATACCAGTGCAGATCACAATTGCTTCGGTGTGCTTACCCTCCTAAAGCAGTCATTTACATTTGACAGACTCGTGAGTGGAAAAGAGTGGTTGATATGAGGTCTGTGGATGTAAAGATGTTGGTGGGGCACCTCACCACAAGGACTTTCCATGTTCCAACTCACGTCAGCTTTCATTATATGAGCTTAGTGTTTCTGTAAGGGTCAGCCTCCGGGGGGGCTTTTTCTTACAACTGGCAATTAGAGACTGCAGAAGACCATAAAGCACAAGCAGTAATGGAGAGGATGTTGGAGGATGTAAAGATGTTTCTATTGGCCAACATAAGGCTTTGCACCATGCCGACTTGGACCTGAAATCTTAAAACCAAAGGGTAAATGTCCAAACCTTTGCTTACACATCTCTTGTTCATACTTCTCTCTGATGGGTGGAATCTGAAAGTGCATTCACAAACTAAACCTCAATAATAAAGCTGCGTACCTAATGTTCAAACTGTGAAAAGTAGTTATTTCAATCTTTCTATTTCATTCTTCATTCTCACAAATTCTTTGGCACATTAGTTTTCACAGCCATGGACTTTTCTCCACTAGCACTGCTTTCAAACAAGATTTTCTGACACAAAAGTAAAACAAGGTTATCAGCCTCTGCATAGGTCTCAGCTCCAACTCCAAAGAGTCATACTGAGTGCTTTTTTTTCTCCACATTTTACTTTAATGGAAGACAAATTTTGAAGGGGAAACTGAAAATACTAACTATGTCAGGAGAAAATGAGTACACACGAGCAAAATATGCTTCATGGAACTAAATCAGAACTAAAACTGGGCTAAATAAGACTAGTTTGAACTTAACATACAGCGGCTAGTCCATTTGTAAAAAGATTAAAGTATACTCTCCATGCTCTGCTTTTTGCGAAAGCAACTTATCAGGAGTATTCTGGGTGGTGAATTGAGCTTGTTCAGGACTGCTGTAGCTGAAGGGTTTTCATTATGGTACATTTGGGTTGTGTTTGGGTTTGTTATTTTTTCTTCAAACTAATCTAAGCTCCAACATTGAGAAAAATGCTACAAAAGTTACTTCATGTAAAAAGTTTTATAAATTGGAGACCTTCATATAAAAAAAAATAATTATAAAAATCTAATAAAAATGTCAGATTCAGATAACTTTTTTCCAGGGGCAATTCGTTTGAGCAGCATCAGACAACAAAATTAGTTACAGACAAATCATCTACATAATACTTACTTGTTATATCAAACATGAAACATTAAAAAAGTGGAGCTTCTTGATGTAAAACTGCAACAGCCAGCAACGCCTGCAGCAAGTTTAATGGTTGTTGGGACAACTTTATAGTTTAGTAACGCATAATGTCTGATGATGGTAACAAGAGAAATTCTTTCAGAAAGTGCCCTGCTGTATAATGACACTAGCCTTCCTCAAGATTTGCCAGTTAGAAGACAGCAACTCTTTTTGAGAGGAGCTGTGATCAGGACAGAGCGCTCTTTTGGTCACAACCCCTGCTCTCATTTTACCAAGCTCCAATTAATCTTTAAGATGACAAAAACAGTAAAACAGGACTCACAGGTTGCACCAGTAGTGTGTACATCCCCCGTGCTATCACTGTTTAGAGGAAGAATTTACTTACATGTGTGCATTTTTTGGCAAAAGTTGTCCACTTACAACTGCTGCACGCTTCACAAATCAGACACTGAATCAGATTAAATGTTCAGATTTCATATCAGTGGATCATGAGAGACACATGTGCTCACTGTTTCTGTCATAGGAGCCTGTGGGACAGTGGAAAAAAATGCAAATCAGAAAAAGTGACAACATAACCATGATTTTATTTGACACATTGTATATATTCTGTAAGCCTGTAATAAGGTCCCGATGTAGTTCTTTCTACATAAAGGATCATCATTCAGAGCCGAAGAGGGCCCCATGGATACATTTAAAACAGGAGATCTGATGTTCCCAGGGGCCCAGGAGTGGTTCAAGACAATAACCAAAAAAGCAGAAGGACAGTGAGACGCTGATGTAACATTATTGGAAAAAAGGTGAAGTGGAATATACTGGTCAATCAGCTTATGTAATTGTGTGACCTTGTGACCTCTTTTGACAGACAGTGGGGGAGTTTTGCAGTTCACGTGTGTCTGAGCACATGCTATGGTCGTCAGCCATAGGAAAGCAAAATGAATAGGTATGTGACATTGATTAATGTATAATGATCCCTATTGCAATAGATTAATCTTTTTTAATGTAAGTGCTTGTTTTCAAAAGTACGTTTTGCTCTTAATTGAATAATTATTGGCTCTTTGTTACTTTTACTTGAGTAATATTCTTTTGAAGTAACTTCACTCTTACTTGAGTACAAATATAAGCTACTACCCACTTCTGAGTAATACCTTCTCACTATGCAGTTGGACTTTAAGACAAAATGACAAAATTTTGGCACTGAAAATTAAACATTAAGTAATTTTGTTCAAATTTTTCATTCTTGTTTTCAGACAACACAATTAAAAGTACTTTACTTGTGAATCCCCTGTTTAGTCATTCATCGTTTATCCAGTAAAGCCTTCTTTCTCCATCTGCTGAACTTTTACTTTTATTTATGCCTCTGTGACCTACCTATCTACAGACTGTAAGGTTCAATATAAGGTTTAAGTCTGGAATATTTTCTTCATTTTTCATTTTGACAGAGGACACTCAGCACACTGTCAGGAGCAGTGGCACTGATTTAACAAACGACTCCATCCAAATGTTAAAACAAGACAACCAACCAAAGAACAGCTTTTGGAATTAAGATACTAATATTTTTATACCTGCTCAAGATGTTTGCACTTCCTGTTAAAATAAGCATATTTATTTAACAAACCTCTTAGGCTCATCATGGACAAACTATTTTTTCCACTGATTCTGTGATTGGAAAATAACCACAAAAGGAAGAGATTGAAGGGTATCTTTAAACAACTGGACATGTGTTTTTTCATGATGATGTTCCATTACAGCAGAGCACAACATGGCTGAAAAACCCATCAGAGCAGTAATGGATATGAGCTGATCACTTGTTTCCACTGGTTAAAAAGGGGAGGCTTCCTGCAGTATTGTTGTCCTTCTCTTGTTCAATCATGTTACAAACCTTCTGTTAAACATTTTCTGTTATAACCTGTTTGCTAAAGTGATGTTCTAATGTCACTGTTGGCCAATGCAGTGATATTTCATGACATGCGACATCATAAAACTTTAACATTTTAAGCACACTTTAAAAACTTATTAAGTAGAGGTCTGGTAATTTCATTTTCTCCTCTTTTGTAAAATATTAAAAAAAGCAAAATGCATACTATGTATTTTGTGTTGTTAATATTGATTGTGTTGTGTGAAAACAAGAAGTTAGCAAGACCAAACATCTCTCATTTGATTTTTAAACTTATTTGGGCAAATTAGCTTTCTGTTTCTGCTCTTCCCACAGCTTGGAAACTTTGAGTTGATTTCTTTGAGATTTATTTGTTGATTATTATTAGGAATGCACTGATCCAGCTTTTTCAGCTTCGATACTGATCTCGATATTTTGGAATTAAGTATATGCCGATACCGTTATGAACCGATATTAGTGCAGCAACTGAAATTTTTTTTTTTTCTTTTTTCAAAACATGAGGAATTTGATCATATTGTGTTATGTAGCTGTAATTTATAGTGCAAGTCACAAGTAAACAACTTAATATGAAAAAAATGTCAAACATTGCGAGACATTCTGGATCAACATCAGCCAGTAAATAAGCCTGATTAGGCCCAATTAAATGCACAACTAGGATATCGGCTGAACCGATATTCTGGAGCCGATACCTAATCAAACTTTCCTGGATCGGCACCATTATCCAATCCTAGTATCAGATCAGTGCATCCCTATTATATTTTTTTTATCTTTTAAAATGCCTACAAAATGGACTGCATCAATACAACAAACATTGTTTGTGCTTGTAAATTTGCACTCATCAAAAATGTTTTTATGATGACACAAAACTGAGGTAAAACATTTTAGAAATAGAAAGAAGTCCATTTACTTCCTGCAAAACTGCTGAACTAATAAGCCCCACCTCTTCACTGTAAGATTTTAATGTAGCAACAGCAGATTTATATTTATTTTTTTGCAAGTGCTATGTAACTATTTTGAACCATATGCTTTACTATCAGTCTGACTTTTTTGAATAATCACAACTAAATACAAACAAGTGGGCGGGGATAGGTGGTAGGTGAGGACAGGGCTTTGAGTTTCAATCATCAGCTGCAGGACAATACAAGATTACTCAAAGACGCAGGAATCATTCTCATTAAAACTTTGAGTAAGCTAATGATGGTCATTTTACATAGGGTTTCTCTCAAAGAATGAGTCAAATTTACATTTTAGTGTAACATATTTTCATCTTATTGTGTATGAAATGCATCTATTACAGATCACATTTATCAGTGAAAAACATAACTTAAAGTCATAGAATCAGTGAACAAACGCACTAGGCCTGCTCTAACACCAATGTGAATAAACTGCTGACGAGACATAAAGAAGTACCACAAATGTTTGAATGTCGTTAAGACTTTTTCTCAACTCTCCACTTTGGGTTGAGTATTGGCAAACGTGCAGCCTCTCATTAACATAGTCATTTAGCACAGTGTTTGTACAGGTGCTGCTAACGTGACGTCTGGCCCGTACAAAAGTGTTTATGTGAATCCAATAGTTCTGACACCTTCCCGTCCCTGCTCTGGTCCCATCGCCCCTCCGACCAAATGTGTGGAACCAATGACTCATGCCTTTAGCTACAGTTCTCATCCAGCAGAAAATTGTGTTTCCCATATTCGCAGTTTGCACATGAGGTCATCCATATCCTGATTTGATTTGACATCCTAAAGGTTTCATTTTCACTATGTTTGTCACAGTGCAACAGGTGCAATTTGGGGTCTTGCTCAAAGACATTTTTCTGCCTATAAAAATATTTCTTATAGTTGCAATATGCAACATCCAGATCATGTGGATTTCTACTAAATATCTGTTCACAGTGATTTGAAATATTTTCACAGGGATGAAATACATACCTAAAGTGTAAATAGGCATATAAAAGTACCAAGAGCTAAGTCCCCATTTTCCCTTAGCCCCTATTTAGTCAGAGGAAGTACTGTCCCATGTTTGCGTTCACACAGCAACAGTTTGTAAAAATGAGGCTAAATAGCTATTCGCATCTCTATTGAAACATATAGGACATTAAGATGCCACAAGCAAAAGGTTACACACATACACATACCAAAAATAAACAACAGCTAAAAACATCACTGAACTTAAAACACAATTATTCACTGTCTTAATATTAGTTAGGCCAACTATTTACAAAATTAAACTTTTTTTTTTTTTTTTTTGAGCTACAGCTTTTAAGTATTTTTTTCTCGAGGATAAAGAAAGTTAGTCTAAATGTCAGAATAGACAAAAAACATATTTCCAAACAAAGTAAGCATTGTAAATTTGCTTGTGTCACCAAAAAGTTTCTGGTTTGACTGGAAAGTACCTGCCCCAGAGCAGGAGCTTAAAAAGTCCCTAAAGTGTGGCCCCAGTCAATAATTCTTGGGCAAAAAATGGGGACTGGAACTAAAAAATAAGTAATAGGAACTGAAAAAAGTTCATACAGTGTGGAAAAAAAGCCCTATTAGTATTTGTAACGTATTTACAGCCAACACCGCCACCTTTCATTCAGGGGGACATCCTTTTTTTAGTGCAACTTTGTGTCCATCTAGCGGTGAACAAATCACACCTCTTATTGTAACATACCTTTGTGGAATCTAAAGTCAGATACATCTTCAGAGTGCATTGCTGGATACTGTTTTTCTGAAATGAAACACATTTTACCAGAGGTTAGTTTGTAACATAAATTTGTAGAGCTAGTTATTTACGTCACTGTGGCATGGTCTTACCAAAGAGTGAAAACAGCTGGGCGAAGTCTCACTCTGCAACAAATACACTGGGCAACATATTTAGACAGAGGCTGGACACGTGCAAATATAGTTCGACTTTGGTTAGACCTGCTTTGTTGTCACTGTAAAAACACTGAGTGCATAACCCGTTAAAATAGAGTTTTCGGAAAAATTATACTCACAGAAAGCTGCACATAAAATTAGACGATCTTTGTTCGGGCTGCGCTTCTAGAAGGAAGCGGCTCCATCCCGGAGGCGCGCCTGGAAATGGGTGTGGTGTGGTCCTCTTCTGCAGAGCACACGAGGTATACAGAGAGATCTTCTCATAATGAACATCAGTCATCTGAAAATAGGTAGAAAGTATCTTTGGTGCATTACTGCGCTGGTGGATTATTTTAGCTTAAAAAATTATCTGAGAGCTGAACGCTAAGGTGAGTCACGTGTACTTCCTAGTTTGTACTGAAGGTTGTAATTAAAGGTCCTATCATAAGCAGAACTGACTTCTTTGAGCTTTTTGCACGTTAAGTTATTTTTACCTCAAATCAGACCTGGAGTATTGTATTTTGTTATTTTCATTCACATAGTTTAGTAAACCTCAATGAAATGTAGCCTATGTCTGCATCTCTAAAGCTCTAAAAGCAGTTACTGTGATGTCATGAAGTGGAAGTTAACCTTTTGTTTTAACACAACTGCACAATTACTAGCATACACTACCAATGTTTGTTTTATTTCGTCTTGTTGAGCCACAAAAAGTATTTCAACAAGTGTAATAACACTTATGACATCACAAGGTTTGAAAAACAACCTTGTCAATGATCTTAACTAATTCTTAAAAAAGACAAAATTACAGTCAGAATATGTTTTCTAAATTCTTAAAGGTGCTTTAAATTACGTTTTTGTTTATCTATTACCTGCTTGTCTCCATTGATACTATACAGGTAGGTGATCCACAAGGTACAGTTACAAGTCAGATCTGTGAAAAGACCACTCACAGTAAGAATCTGGGTATTTTAAACAGAAAAGAACAGTTCTAGACAAATTGATGACATCTCTATGCAGAAAAGCAGGTGATGGATCTTCCACCAAAAAAGTCAACGTCTTTTAGGCGCCAAAGTAGCAATTCTGCACCAAGTCATTTCAGGCTTTCTGTTTCCTGTTTCAGAAATTTGGAAAATTCAATTTCAACTTTGTACCAGTGGTTGTATAAAAAAACACAGAAAAAACACAGATATTTTTTTTGATTCTCCAAATCAAGTTTTACAGACTATTTATTTACTAGATTGGATTCAAGAGAAAAACCCTGGTGCCTAAAGAATTAAAGTGCAATTCTCACTTTTTTTTTTACTTATTTATTTTAAGGTGAGGTGCTTGCTTTTCACAAAAGTAGGTATTCACATCAGTTTTTTTTTTGTGGAAGAGAGAAAGTTTACAAATTTACTACTAAAACATAATAATATACCTCTTCCTTATTGCATTTTTACTGATGCTAAATTAAATAATCGTGGGGTGTAATGTGTTAACATCAATTGTGATTTCAAAATAACTGAATTGAATATACAATTGTGGAGAGTAAACATTTGCCTTTATTGTGTTCAATGTCTTCTTTCATATTTTTTGGGGGAAAATTAACTTTTAGATTAAGACTGGTGTAAAAAGAGTTTACTACTCACAAAAGCCACTGATAGACTTTTTTTTATTATTAAATATGTGCACCTATTCATTCATGTATTCTTTACAGATGGGGCTCATGCAGATGCTTCAAAGTCAGTTTTTCTTTCACCTTTTGATGGTCTATGTGTTCATGGCCAGTGGGATTCTTGTGAATCTTCTACAGTTGTGCACTTTGCCTCTGTGGGTGGTCAATAAACAACTCGCTCGAAAAGTCAACATTCGTTTGGGCTATTGTATTATGAGCCGTAAGTATTATATTTTGACTGAAGCAGATGATAAAAGATAGTATTTTGAATGTTATTTGATTAAATATGATTGTATTATAAAAACATGTTGTTATAGTTATTTAGTTTCTTGAATATGTTGACCTTGCACACAATTAAAGAACAAAAACTGATTGCATTTTGTCAGAAATGGTTGGTTTGCTGGAGTGGTGGTCTGGTACAGAGTGCACACTTTACACAGACCCCAAAAGTTTCCCTCTTTATGGAAAGGAAAACGCTATCGTCGTACTCAACCACAACTTTGAGATTGATTTCCTGTGTGGTTGGACCTTCTGTGACAGATTTGGTGTTTTGGGGGTAAGATAACAAGCCAAGTTCTACATTACAGTATATATTTTCAAGTACTATATATCTATTTGTTCATTCTTTTTTTTTTTTTTTTTTTTTTCGCTCAGAGTTCTAAAGTGCTTGCCAAAAAAGAGTTAGCTTATGTGCCAGTCATCGGGTGGATGTGGTACTTCCTGGAGATAGTATTTTGCAAAAGAAAGTGGGAGGATGATCGAAAAACTGTTGCTGATAGTCTCCAAAATCTCCATGATTACCCAGAAAACTTCTGGGTATGTAGACATTTGTTTAAAGATAAACAGTACAACTTTTCTGGTGTGGCATTCAAATAACCCATCCTGCTTTTAATACTGTTTAAATTATTCAAATACTTTTTCATAAACACACCTTCTTATATAAAAACAAGTAGACCCTTAGCCAGAAAATTTAACATTTTAGAGTGAAAATAAATAATTAGTTACTGGTCTTTTGTCTTGCTTTGTGCAGTTTTTTGCTTTATTGTGAAGGACACGTTTTACACGAAAGAAGCACGAGATTTCGATGCAAGTAGCAGAGAGCAAAGGCCTTCCAAAACTGAAATATCATCTCCTGCCTCGCACCAAAGGATTCTGGGTAACTGTCCAAAACCTCAGAGGAAATGGTGAGTATTCATGTTTTATTATACTGTATTAATATAAATGGTGCAAGTACATTTGAATTGAATATGCAATGCGTGTACGTCTGTATGTAGTTAATGTTGTGCATGTTGTAGCTGCTGCTGTCTATGATTCAACACTAAATTTCAGAAACAAAGAAGCCCCCACTTTGCTTGGACTCTTGAATGGGAAGAAGTACCATGCTGATTTGTATGTGAGGTAATGTAAGCTTGTAATGCAATATAATTTTAACCAAGGAGAAAACTATGTATAAATAAAAATAACAATAGGAAAACCAAAAGAAAAGTGCAATGGCCCTGTGTAAATTCCATCTAAAGGACGGTGTACATTATTTATGTTCTACAGAAGAATCCCTCTCGACACGATCCCTGAAGGCGAGGCAGAGTGTGCTGCTTGGCTACACAAACTTTATCAGGAAAAGGTGAGGTCTAGAGACAAAGAAGATTGGAGCAAACATTTCTTGTGACTAAACTATAGGTATGTGTTTTTGTTTAATTAACAGGACAGTTTTCAAGAGCACTATGCCCAGACGGGGCGGTTCCCTGGGCCCATAAACAGCCCTCCTCGTCGGCCCTGGTCTCTGATCAACTGGCTCTTCTGGTCTTGCCTTCTCCTTTTCCCATTGTTCCTGCTTTTTGTACAACTGCTTAGCTCTGGCTCAATGCTAACCATAGGAACTACAGTGGCTCTTTGCATTGCAGGTTAGTATTCACTATGAGCCTATAGCTTGTTTTAAAGAGGTTCCCTTTTGTTTAATTGTATCCTCTCTGTCCAATAAAGCAGCCGATCTGTGCACTCCAAAGTAAGTTCTTTTGTCAGTTTAGGGAGCATGTCTGTAACAATGGGCCGGCCCTGGGTTTGGCTTCAGATTCACCTTTTGGGAACAAAAGCTATCACAGTAGAAGGCACGTGCTTCTGAAGCATTTAAAAGCTTCCACAGTAAAAGTACTTTGGACATTACACATTACAAGTGGTGTAGAAAAGTAGAAATTTAAATCAAATTGGGTTTCATTGTATTTTTATTTCTTCTTGTCAGTTTTTAATTTTAATATGTCTTTTCCAGTGTCAATTGGGGCTCGCTGGATGATTGGCCAGACTGAGATTGACCGAGGGTCCACTTATGGAAATAAGGAAATTTCTATCAACAATAACTAAGGGCCGTGGTCTGCGCAGCTGCTGTGCCTCTCTAAACATGCAACACCGTGCTGATTGCAGAGTCAAACCCACCTCAGGACGAGACCGGTCCAGCAAGTGTAGACCTGCTTCAGAGCACAGCAAAGGCAGCTGAAGCTAATGTTAAAGCAGCATGGCTGCGTGCTTTAGCTTGTTTCAAAGGATTGGTTAGTTCAAGGACAATGGAAACAGACATAATACAAAGTTTTAACCGCAAACTGGGCAATTTTACTAAGCTTGAAAATAAAAACTGGTGCTACTTGAAACGTTTGACATTTCACAAATGTGTCATGTAAATGAGCACATATCAGTTGTTTGAATTGAGAAAAAAACAAGGTTTTTGTGTCATAACAGGTTTTAAAATATAATGAAAAACGGATTTGTAAATTTCAGTTTTGCTGTGTACCTTTGTTTAATGCATTTCATTAATAAACTATCATAAACGGACACTACTATGGAATCTCTCCACTTGATAATATAAAATGTTGCATTGTTTAATATGCCCTCAAAAGGAAATATTTCTATCAAGACAGCCTTTTCAAAATAAATTAAGCTTTCTCAGCTGACCAAGTATAGGAATGTCTTTTGAGTGCAGAGGTATGTGTTCAGACCAACAAGTCTTGCTCGGACATACCTACCTAGCAAATTAAATTAGTTTCACTGTATTATTTTGCTTAGCATTGGTTGCTTGCACTCAATTACACAAATTTAATTTTCTAATCATGGAGATATGCAATTAAACTTAAGGAGGACAATATTTGACCTTTCTTTACAAAAATGATTGGTTTATTAATATTGTTTGTACATAGCAAACACCGGAGAGCAGCAGAGACCCAGTGGTACATACTGTATGTGTTCCGTGTTTTTGGCCTTTAGTCTCCTGCAGCAGGGAGGGGGAGCGTGCCCACTTACTTAGGTTCATCCGCTATGCTCCAGTCACATGAAATATATCTTATTTACCACACTTCTACAACGCTTGGACATTTTGATATTTACTTTTCAGCAAAGGCAAAGAAAAACTAAATTAAATCCTTCCCAAGCCCAGGCCTACAAAAATGGACAAGTGATAAATTAATATGAATATTTGAATAGTATTCAATTCATATAACAAGCAACTCCTTCAATTGAGTGGTAATAACAACCACAGAATTACACGTCCCCCAGTCTAGTTAACTGCTTCCTTGGATAAACAGTTTAAAAGTGCCATTGATTAAGCCCCACCCACCCCATGCCCCCTTAAAAGAGAACACAAAGTAAATGCCTTTTTGGAGGTCAGTTCACCAGTGAAAATTACAATTGTGGTAATAGTTAAACTTTACAATTTTTCTTGTACAACAATTAAAGCCATTCCTCTTCTTACAGTATGTACAGTCCAAGGCACTACAAAACCCAGTGTTCTTAGGTCCTGTTGTCCTCTGAAATGATTCTGTGTTCCTCAGTTTAGCTCCATGTGCCTTCAGGAAAAAAAATTCTCCACGCCTCCACAGTTCATGTCCTTTTACTAACAGCATGTACAGTAGTGCTTAATTTGTAAACTTAAAAGCCACAGAGAAAGTTCCTTTTACTCTTCATCCGTACAAACCTGAAAAAATACATTTATTTATGTATTTGACATTGTAAGAAAAGGCAAGTAATTCAAAGGTATTTTCTTACTCTCACAATGTTAAAGAATCTACTACAGTCTAATTTATTCAGTCAATTGAATGTTTTAAAAGGTACAATTCAGTTCAGATTTTTCTCTGTATTCTAGACTAATATCATGTAGCCTTAAAAAGTACCTTAACAAATGGGTGATCTAACAGCATACTGGCTGTCCAGCGTCGCTTGGGTTCACTCTCCAAACAGTGGCCAAGGAAGTCTTTCCCCTCAGTGCTGAGTTTCTCTGGGATTGGAGGTTTGTGGCCCATTCCCACTTTGTACATGATCTGGAAGTTGTGCTCATACTCATGCCATGGCCTCTGCAATTTAATGTTTACGGAAAAAATGTAGATTTATTTTTATTTTTTTTAATATATGCAGATTGATACAAAACAGTATTGAATTACCTTTCCAGTCACCATTTCGATAAGTACACAGCCTAAGCTCCAAATATCTGCTGCACGTCCGTGACCTTCTCCTTTAGCTCTGGTAATGACCTCAGGTGCCATGAATGCTAACAAATTAAGAAAATAAACAGATTTACACATTAAATACACATAATACAGTTACTAATGTTTTGGACAGGCCTAGTCGGGTCAGAACCACACAATGCAACAGTGCCACCTTAAGGTTGATTATAGATCCAGGTTTGTACCTGCAGTGCCTAAAGTGCTGTTGACCTCTCCTGGCATTGTTTGAGTGTTGTTTCTTAACTTCACTGAGCAGCCAAAGTCACCCAGCTTTATAAGACCAGATGATGTCAAAAAGATATTTGCTCCTAAAATAAAGAATTTTTAAAAATTCACAAACCGTTGTTTAGTTGCATCGTAAGATAACTGAATAAGAGATAGACTGTGCTGACCCTTGATGTCTCGGTGCACAATGCCATGTTCATGCAGGACATTGATGGCTGTAGTGATCTGTTTACTGTAGAGTCGAATCACATGCTCCTGCAGCCCCAGGCGGGACACTTCCTCCAAAGTGCCCTCATCGCAGTACTCCATGAAGATGTACATCTCTTCCTGTTGAAACAAAACAAATTAAAATGTTGAACAGCCCTTGCCTATTTAAATTTGAAGCAGATTTGAGGCCCCAATTCTGTAGTTGCTGTACAGCGATTTTGAGTCCATTCGGCCAAACACCCAGCTTGTAGGTGCAAAGCTTACCCGATGAAGCTCAACTCCAAAGTATCGCACCAAGTTCGGATGCTTAATGCCTTCAAATATTTTGAGTTCATCAGCTGTTTCCTTTATTGTTTTGTGATCATTTGGCTGAAATCGAATCTGTTTAAAGATAGACAAGAGGAGGCGTTTAAGTACATGTTGTTTTCACTAAACAAATCTATTTACTTTGAATATTCTAATACAAACCTCCTTCATGGCCATTAATTCTCCAGTGTCAACATTAATGCACGTATATACTTTTCCATACTGGCCCTCACCTGTTTTTGAAGAGAAAAAGTAAAGTAATACAATATATTTACAAGACACATTTTAGAAATAAATGATCCATCACTCACCAATCTTGTTGCCTCTTTGCCATTTGAAAGTCACTTTCCTGAGTCCCACATGCATGACATTGTCATAGGACTTTGGAGTGTGACACACTTGCCCAATGATATTGCGTTGTTTCAAAACAGCATAGCGCTTTTCCTCAAACTTTCGAATAGATCGCCGAACAGTCTCCATAGGACACTGTCTTGCGGTTGAATCTAAAAATATTAAAGCTTTTGTTGAAAAAACACTCAATGATAAATAACATAGGTTAGTGTTTGTCAGACAGCAATTTTCAATAAAACATAGTGAATGTGATTACATTTCATTAAGGTTTTGCTGAACATTTTCACCCTATTTGGCTATTTTGAATATAGATTTATATGTATTTTTTGTCTAGCAAATATGACATACTGTAAGTAGGGGTAATTCTTCAACTGTTACCTAGCAACCATATTGAGCCAAACTGTTGTTGCATTTTGGCGCTTTATTTATATATATGTAGAGAATACTTATAATTTTTAATTTCTATATAAACTGCAACTTAACGTCTGTAAAACTACAGACCAAAAGAAAAAAAAAAAAAGATAATTTGTCGTATGGGCTTTGAACTTCAACCAGTGTTACCTTTGATGCAAGTGCGCAGCTCCCAGCTTCGACGCACAACAGTAGGGTCCCCTCGAGGGTATGAAGGTTCTGATCAGGAACAGAGGTCAGAGAAATGGAACTGGAAGCAGTACAATCATTCAAAATGCACCTACCTTCTCTGTCTTCTGTGGGGCTTGAATGACGGCTAATAGATTTAAATTGTAACTCTGCAGCAACTGATGACACACGGTCATTTTCATGAACACTGGATCCTCTGCATCAAAAAGTGAGGGTGGGGATTAATAAAAATGTAAATATATTGCAAGATTTAAGGTACACCGTGTAACTTTTTAGCTAAGAAAATAGACTTGAACTAAAGCATTGTTTTTTTAACTTGGATGTTTGGACTAAGCATATTATAAGAATATGTGTAAGGCTTGCATCTTCGTAAAATGGACTCTGTTGTGTCTTTTAGGTATTATATTCCACAGTATGGCATCATAGTAATGTTTGTATATCAATGAAAAAGTTCTATTTCAATGAGATTATGAATTTGATTTTTCACCCCCAGAAAGTTACACAATGTCACTTTAAATAGGATATTCAATTTCAAGAGTTAAGTTACTTTGACATAAATATTGCAAAATTAACTTTATCAATGAAAAAATGCTTCTATGCAGAAAGATGCATTTGCATTTCTAAAAGCAGCACAGATTCATTCAGCTCTTCCATTAGCACAACAGTAAGCAGGCGCAGATAAAACACAGATACGTTTCAGAAGCATAAGCCACAATAGCAATGAATCACCAGCATCACAGCAAGACTGATGTTAATGGCACTCAAGAAGATTACAGCTCATTCTCTCATTGAATAAAAAACAAAACAAAAAAGTGTCCTTAGTTTTTGCACAAAAATCATAGTCTTCCTCTTTTGGGTGCATTAGATAAATTTTTTTTTTTTTTTTCTTTTCAGGACATTTTGTGGCTTTGAAGACACATTAGTGCTCTAGAGTATTGATTTCAAAATCCAGTTTCAGTGCTTTAAGTGAATGGTACTGTGTAAATGCAGCTTGATTTTGACATCACTAGGTTACTTTGGGTAAAAATAATTGTTTATTATAAATTATGAATCAATTTGAGCAGCTTTGCATTCACTGCTATAGAACCCATACAGAGGACTTGTGAGTAACCCTGTGATGAAAAATAATTGATTGCATGGTTTGTTTTCAGCAGGTTCATTTTGGGGCGAAGCTACCTGGTGTCATTGGGGGTGCTGCTGGGTGCTTTGGAGATGTCCCCAGGGCCCACAGTGACGGGACGGGGGCCATTAGGGAACAGCTGGGTCCGGAGGTCACAGGGAAGACTTCGGGAGCTGTGTAGTGAGAGAAGAGACCGAGGAGCTTTACCTTGAGTGGTGCGGAGGCTTGTGTGGGAGTCGTTTGTTCTTTTTATCAAATAAACAACTCATACGCCATTCATTCAACTCAACATCATGGAAATACTGTTACTGAAGCTTTAAGTGACAGGCAAATGTGGAGAAGCATGCAGGAAATGTAGAAGACGGCAGAATGACTCACAGTAAAGGTCCAACACTTACCTAAACCCATCTGCATTAGAGATAAACAGGTTTGGATTTGGAGGGTCACTATGGCATCGGGGAACCTTGACTGGACGAGGGCTGTTCCTGGGAGCTGAAAGAGAAACAAAACATGATGGTTTTAGGTTTAAATTATACAGCTCCAACAGTTCAATGTACATAGTCCTATAATTTCTTACCTATGTACATCCCTGTTACAGGACTATGAGGCTTCCCAATTACATGTCCAATGCATTCATTCATCAAGGCTTGTAAGTTCTGCAATACATCACATTTAATATTTTATTTTGTTTGTGTGAGCATCAAACATTTAAAAGGAGACAATCTTACCAAAAAGTCATCCTCTGGTAGAGCTGAAATGAAGCCTGGTTCAATTGCTTGAAGAAAGTCAAAACCCTGAGTTGCCCACCTGTTGATAAATAAAGATTAGCCATTTACCATCATAACAACGTGATGCGATCACTCACCATCTTAAAGGACACACAATTTCATACAAAACTTACTTTTTGAGTTTTCAAATTATGTTCCAATAATGCTTCTTTGTTAAACACAGTTGTAGTTTTGTCTGTGAGATACTACTTTTTCTCCTCTGAGCCTCAGAAAACACTGACTCACTGCTTTGTCAGTTTTGTGATGTCATAGATAGATCTCAGAAATTTAGGTTGTGTTTTAAGTCCATAAATGAACTAGACCCATTTTGAGCATGTCTGCAGCATTAGCATATCAGACTCGATATAAAGATCGAGATTATTACCTCAAGTCCTGGCATGGGAAATCAAGTTCTAATACATATAATGTCAAAGTAAAGATTCCCAATTGCATGTTTAAAAGAAAATTGCAACGCAAATAACACATCAAATTTGTCATTTAAACCTTACCTGGGCTTTGTTCCTCTGCCACTTTCACATTTGGTCAGGACATAGTCATCCATTTGCGGGCAAAAGCTATGTATCGCTCTCCAATCCTTTGTCTGAACTCTCCCGACATGAGGCGAACAACCTCCTTGTGGTACTGAACAGAAAAATACAATTATTTTAAAAAAATCTTATATTTTATAAATTTTGCTGAAAAGTTTCAATAGGATTTTCGCTATATGATTTATTTGAAGTAAGTGTACCTCAAAAGCAAAGTTGTATCCTTGTATCATGGCTTCTCTGTAGTACTGGTGCAGTGTAGCAGAGTCTGACTCTTCCTCAGCCTCGATATCTGTAGTAACATGTACTCCACCTGGTCTATGGCGGAGCTGATCTTTATGCAGAGCTGTAGTGCTTCATTCTGGTACAAACAACATAATTATGGTTACCACACAGGTTCAGAAGTAAATACACTGCAGTATCTACAACATTACTACCTTAAGTTCCTGCAGTGCGATTGCAATGAGCGGTTGGCTGGAGGTTTGCTCTCGATTCAAAGTGAGCACATCCTCCATAGACTGTTGAAACGCCTTGCGCTGGGCACCAGGTGAGCGGAGTGCATCACAATCAAAAGCATATTTTCAACCTAAAATAGGCAATAACAATGATTACTCTGGTCATGAGAAATGGCTTGTGCTGCAGGTGTACCTAAGATGTTCTTGCTACTCGTGTAACAAGCAGAGCAATCTAGAAAGCTACAGGTGCCTTAAGTTAATTAAGTTTGTTTTTGTTATTGATAGGATGAACTGCTTTTCTGTAGGCTCCTTCCCAGTCATATTGGCATGCTGTCAGTGATTGTCTTTTTTGTTTTGAAATAAATTAATAAATGTGTGCTATCTGTTGTGTTATGCAAGTGTTAAGTTAATTCAATGTTCATGTTCTACAGTAAGAACAAAAACTTCTTACTGTCATCGCGCTCAAAGTGTCCACTGTCTCGAGTTGTGACACCAGAGTGAGCGAGTTTCCATCCCACTGAGCCCATTCAGTCTCTGATGTGGAGTCACCAGATCCATGTTTGCTCATCAGTAGGTAGGCCTCATCTTCTGGGATCTCGTCCGGTTCTTTGGAACAGTCTTTTCCAGCTGCAGCATTAAGAAGCTGTAGGATCATTGACCGCTGCTCCATAAGGCCACAAGGAACAAACACCTGAAGTTCCTCTAAACCAGGAATCAGAACCTGTTTGGGGAAAAATGGAGGTGAGCTGAGGACACAGTGAAATTGTTACTGTGTGTACAAATACCTTGATGTAATTTCTCTTCTTGAGAGCTTCCAAAAGAGAAGGCACTCCATTAGTGATACTGAAATCAGCGGCAATTTCCAAGTCCTGCAGTGAAAAGACAAGTAAACACATGGTCTGAACATGTAGTCCAAATAACTATAAAAGGACGATCAGATAAACTGCATACTCAAAGCTTTTGGCTCCATTTTACTCAAGTGAAAATACCAGAGCACAGCATCTCACCTTGCGAAGCATTTTTGCAAAACCCAAGGCCTTGGAGGCTCGTTCTCTGGCCTCATGAAACAATTCTTTAAGCGATCTACTAGTTTCAATAACCGAACGCCTTGGGAAAGAACACAAAACATAAAAATCATCATGACTAAAAGATAAGTTAACCAAAAAATACTCAAAATTATGTTCTTTTTACCTGATCTCATCTGATGCTGTGCTGTCATCTGCATTTTCCCAGAATTCATTGCTACTTTTTTGCAATCCAGCATCAAGAAACTCTCCAGTGGATTTTAAAAGCATACCAGCAATGTCACTATAATGCAAAAGCAGACATGCTAATGATGGAAAACTGCTTCGGCAAGTACATTTTAGGTTAAGTTGGGGGGGTACTAACCAGAAAAGCTTCCCAGATTGGGCCTCTCCCCCTCTGATGTAGGGAGTTATAACCTTGGTGAAGTGCCATTCCTCTTCCAACAAATTCTTTAAACTGTGTGAGGCCTGGGGCAGCTGCTGCAGCATCTGGATCCAACTGTGCATGTAATCAAAGTAGACCTGCAACAAACACAACAAATCTAAAGTGCACCTGACCCAACGCAAACATAAGTGTTTTTATATAATAAGTTAATGACCGCGACCCGACTTCGGATGAAGCAGAGGAAAATGGATGGAGTTAATGATCTTACCACAAGCATTTTGTGCAGATCTTCTTCAAACTCATCAATATTGGCGTTGGTCTGGAGTCCCTGAGCATCAGTTACAACTCCACGTAGCATAAACTGATAGTATTGTTTCATCAAAAGACCGCCTTTGAGCACTTCTTTACACTCTCGCACCAGCTACAGTAGAGATAATACAATTATGAAGCAATTGAGCATTATGTGTTTATTCAAATGTATGTAAATGTTTACCTGTTTGATGCTCAGGAGAGAAGGCTCACCAGCAGGCCTCTGTTCAAGTCTCAGTTTAAGGCATTCGTGAATAACATTAAGAAGTACTCTACACAGCACAAGGAAAGCTGGTCGGAAAGACGGGAGATTCATGTCTTGCAAATCCTCCCAAGAAACCTGGTCCAAAAGTCCAGAGCCACTACAAGAAACAGTGCGGGACAGCTCCGGGAGGTAATCACTATACAACATGGAGTCTGGAAAATCAGAAAACTGAAGACAAAAGACTATGATCAGCTTACATATGTATGCAATTTATATGGAGTGTTTATGGATAAACACTATAATTCAAAACACATACATGACAAATGTGTGCCACACAGTTATAGGCCTTAACACTCGAGGGCTGCCACTTTACATTAACGTTATTATGTAGAAATTCACAAATAATAATAACTCACCTCCTGTGCCGGGACATGACAGAGCAAGGCTGCCCTCGATCTCTGCAAAGACCGGTCCATGAGTTTATGCAGTCTCAGAATCAATTTTCGAAGACCCATTTGTTTCAAAGCTTTATCCACAAATGGTCGATAAATTGCTGTTGGACAGAATACTCCTCCAGATGTGTCTGCAGAGCCAGATGTTGCAGGGGACAAAAACTCATCCTCTGACAACAATCGGGCAAATTTGGGAGTGAGAGAGGGAGATAGATCCCCCTCTGTCACTGGGCCCAGTGTCACTTCCTCCTCTGCGTCACTTTCGGCGGTGAATGTTGCGGTTGAATCATTCTCTTCATCCTCTTCATTCTCCTCATCTTCATTTCCACGAGAACAGCGAGGTGAGGGAATGTCAAACACTGGCCACCCAATACGTGACAGATCGTGCAGGCCAAGGAGAGTGGCCATAACACGCAACTTCTGGTTAAGGTCCTGAGTAATATTTAGCCACAGGCAGAGTGCCTGCACCCTGCCCTGGAAGTCCCGAGCTGCATACTTTTCATAATCCCTCTGCAAGGCTTGCAAAGATGGGTACAAGGCTTCCACAGACTCCAGTAACTCCATAACATGCTTGACCTGTTCAAAGGCCAGCCGCTGCCGTTGCAAGTGCTCTCTGCAGTCTGCCCCAGAGCCCAGTGGTTCAGCTGCATTCATGGAGGGGCAGGTGCTGAAACCCCAATGGTCTGCTGCTATGTGGTTCACCTCGACGACAGACAACTCGTGTTCGTCACTCCCGCTCTGAAATTCCTCCTGCGATGACTGAAAGTCTGAACTCTGGACCATTCGCAGACTGCCATAGTTGACCTTAAAGTGCAGCACTTCATTTATGATGTCAGGAATGGCCTGGCGAGCCGTGAACAAAAACAAGTCTTGGTCACTAGTGGTGCGTCGTGCATGCCATGCCTGAAGTTCTAACCAAATAACCTCAGTGTTGTGGCCCATAAAAGCCATGTTCTCCAAGCCTCTCTGTTCCTTCTCCTTTCTTTTGGAGGACATAGAAGTGAGTTTTAGTAACAACCGCAGAGTTCAAAAAACTTGAGTCGGTCAGCAGGGCAGTCAGTTCGAGATGTTTGCCTGTGAGTCCGTGCCATGTGCGGCATAGACACTGGGAGCTTGCTACTTAAGCTCAAGTAATGTTTGCGTGGATCCATACTGAGGGCACCAAAAGGGCCTGACTTTGAGAGTGGATCTAACATGAAGGAGCCCTCAAAAGTCTTCTTGTTGTCTCTTTCAGAGGAACGTAATGCAGCGCGCTGCTTTTTCCCCTGTTTATAGCCATGTTCTTCCGATGTCTCCACCAGCCTGGAACTCTCCTTCACCAAAGAGGGATTCACTTCCACTACAAAAAAAACATGTCTTATACATTAATATGCAAATGAGTGATGGCTTAAGTATGAAGTATTGACAGTGGAAACCGGTTCATGATTAACATCACCTGAAGTGCAGTTAACATACCTTTGTTGGGAGAACGGCCACCACTCCTTGCTTGACAGTTTCTCTGGTGCTTGCCTGACATGCGTTTCATCTGACGTTGGCTGAAAGGAGGAGAAGTGCTGTACACTGCTTCCTCCTCCTCGCTGGGAGAGTCGCAGGATTCTTCCTCCTCATTCTGTTGAGACACATTGTCCAGTGGGTTGGCCTGCCTGCAAATAGTGAATAGAATTTAGGCCACACCAAAACAGTTTTGCATTACATCCTGGTTTTCAGGAAGCAAACAATGCTTGAAATTGCTAATAATTGCTCATAATTCCTATGCCTTCGCTGTCTAAAGCAAAAACATCAACATCACTGTGCTACCGGTATTGTGGAGTAGGAATTTTAATACCATTCATGTATACAAAAAAACTTGTGTAACAGGAGCACTACCTACAGCAAAGACACCACAAAAATACAAGCAGTTTGTAATAAAATGTAATCGCTAAATGTGTGATTTAAATAATGCTTTTCTGAGAGTATTTTGATAGGATTAAAGTGAAAAGTTGGAATTCATGACCTCACAACAAAAAGCCAGAAAAAGCACCTCCCTTCTCTTAGGGCATGCATAAAAAGTGCCTGGCCACTGCAGCACATAGGCCCTCCATCGATCATCTGACTGAAAGACATTCCCCAACACGCGCCTGTTTTGAACAAGGCTGAAAGGGGCGGGACTGCTGTGCTTTCACAGCAAAACGTGTGTGAGTAAGTTAAGGGTGAAGTGTGCTGAAGTGTGGGGGATAATCTGGAAATGACTTGCTTAAGCTTTTCATGGCACCACATGCAGAGAGAGACTTGTATTGTCCATCTGGCAAATTGCAGAATATTTAAACGAGGCCCACACTGAATCCCCAGGGAGTGTGTTGGTGCAGCAGGCTCACAGACTGACACCTGCTGCACGTCCACACTTTGAGAATAAGCTTGATCTACAGCAAAAACAAGAACAGCAGCACCAATTCAGCAGCAATCACATAACTCGCTGATGGTGTGACCTTTTATACATGCAATGCAGGTAACATTTTGGAAGCATTCAAGCATGCACAACATAAGTACACCATTTTCTACAAAGATCATTTAAACCACAGTAAAGTCAGTCTGTTGAGAAGAAAAATAAATAAACGACTGCAAAAAACAGGAAACCAGGTACCAAATATCTATAATTGCATGTAGTGCATTTATAAATGTTTTAATAGGTATAAGATGGTATGAGATGTCTGCAGACAGAAATAGTACATGCATGTGAGGAGGGCAAAAGACTAAGTTTTAAAAATAGAAACAACTACGCAAGTCTGCGTAGCATGACTGAATCACTAAGGAATGACAGAGGAATCAATGACGCCATCACAGACAATTGTTTGTTAGGTTGTCATGACACTCTTTGAGCTGTTCAAGCTGCACTAAAGACAAATTCCTTCTTTAAACTGTATGCAACTTATCTGCTGGCTGCAAAGGCAAAGTTAGTGCCTCACTCTAAACTTTGACCGCGATATGGTCTTCAAGCTGTCCTTGTGTGGCTGGCACTGGTGAAATATCACTGCAGATGGTGTCTGGTCGCTCTCAATGGCTCATCTGATGGCTCCAATAAAGGGCAGTGGAATGCTACAGTCCCATGGGTGCAACACAGAGTGCATAATAAACACCACAAATTCAGGAGTCTTTTTCTGATGACTGGAGCAGTGATACTAAGAGCTGCTGGAGTCAGGGGGGCCTGACCTCTGACCTGTCACCATCCACACTATTGTGCCCGAGTGGGGCACTCTTTTGTACCACAGTGACACGTGGCCAGTGAGGCCCACAGCTGAATAGCACACAGCTGGCTGCTGAGCACACTTACTCACAATGCCCAATCTACAGGGGATTTCTTCTTTTTTTCAGGAAGGCCAAAGAAGGAAAAGTTGGTCCATGTTTTGTGAAAGCATATTTTCTACAAATAAGTTTGTGATGCCAATTGGCAAATGAGTTAGATAGATATTGCATTGTCTTAATAAGTCCATGCCAAAATTTCAAACCTGCCTTATGCCTCCATGCCTTACTGTTGAGCATAATACACTATGGACCAGCTGGCCTGCTGATAAACAGGGAGAACAGTGGAGCCATAAGTGTGCCACAAGCACTGACTGAGCATTCAAAACAATGAACACAACGTACTTCACTTGACCTCACCCTTCTCGGGAACACAGTGACATTGCTACATGCACATGTCCCAATCCCAATTATGCAGCAATTTATGAATGCGCAAATCATTTTCTCCACAAAAACTGTTTTAACTCAAGCCTTTTTGTAGTAGCAAAATGGTAGCAGCAGCAACTGCTTATGTAACGACTCTTGAGACACATGGCCAAAAAACTAAATTAATCTACCAGTAAATGTAGATAGTGCCTTAATGTGTCACATTGAAATTAGAAAAATTATGCATTATCTTCCAACAGTATATTTAAGTATATTGCAGACGGACAAAAAATTGACCTGCTTGCAGTGAAATGCAATGATGCACAACAATGATGCTCATTTAATGACCATTTAGTCACTACTAGTCCAACTCTACCAGTGCAAACTTAAAAGCATAACTGCATAGCTTCCAGCAGCAAAAAAGATCCCATTGTTGAAAGGGAAACGACAGATGACAGTGACAGAACACGCTGCATTAATTTGGTCTGAAGCAGGTGTGGGCAGAAACAGGATGCAGTCAGGAAATGCAGAGGGCCGCTCCATCTGTAACTCGGCCTGTGCTCAAATGTGGCCATTAATGAGATGTAGCTTGAAGCGTCTGCATGACTCAAAGCATCTCTGCTCTGTGTACTGTACATGGCCACATCCTGAAATCTCAGGAATGCCTCCAGATCCACTGGGAACAAGACATCATGACAAAGGCCTTCTGTGCAACAATAATTGGAACAGCTACAGTCATTGCCTGCAAGCATTTATGTCTGAAGAGAAGATAAATACCAAAAAGTAAATAGAAATAACTTCTTTGCAATGTGCAAAAATAGCTATGAAATCCAAATGATACAATAGCAGTTGCATAAATGGCATACATTTAGGTTTTATTGTCTATGCACTATGCAGTGAATAACTGGCATACATATATGCAGCATGCTGGTGTCATCCACAAGCACAACTGCATGCAAATCCCTGTTGTGAGCGTGACATGCATGCATCCAAATATTTAGTGCACATTATGCATTGTTCAACACTTTTCTAGTGTGCAACAAGAACTCAGTGCAATTACACTTGGGCTAGTATTGCACAATCATGGGAGCTGTTTGTCCACTGCAGACCGAGTGACTGCACAAGCGCAAAGAAAGCATATGGTCTGAACATTAAATAATAGTACATAGCAAACAATAGCAGAACCTTGTAATGTGCTCAAAAAAATAGGATTATGATCCAGCCACATTGTTGACCAGCGATGATACATGTCCTTCGAAATTCGTCGACAAACAACTGCATGAAGGAGGAGAGCAGACACAACAGTGGATTCCTGAGGGTCTGCTTCAGCGGTCAGGGGCTGTGGTGTTTCCAATAAATATTACGCGCATTTTAGATGCTAAATGTACGGATTGGTGACTGCTGTTTACTGCTGTAAAAACTCCATTACCCAGCATAAAGATGCTAGAGCATTGCAAAACCTTGAAGTGCAACACAAAACACGCAATCAGATAATTAATGTAGTGTCAAAAAAGTACAGAGTCCATGTCATGATTCAGCAACAACATAAGCGCTCGACTTTTCACAAGAGAAACAGAAGCAACATGCTCGTCCCAAAGTTTAGCTGCGATAACACAAAGTGTCCGCCACATGAAAAGCAAATGCTATTGCGCACTATTGTTCACATTTTGGGCAATTATTATTAAGCTTGTTTCTTTCTCCCTCCACCAGAGGCGATTACTCAACTTGCCCATTAACAATACACTGAACATGCAGCTAACAGTAAACAGAGCTAGCATGCCCTGTACATTTGTACTCACAGGCGCTGCTAGCCTGCCCATAACGTTACCTTCTCATTTGCTGATCATCGTGACTTATTCCCAAGCATGAAAAGATATAAAAAGCAAGTATCCACGGCTATGTGCGCAAGCAAACGCTTTTCCAAAAAGTTTGCAACTCCGGCATGAGAAATGCAGAATGTGCACGGCCGCACTATTTGACAGGAAGTGGATGCGCCAGGGTAACAGCGGTGTCACATTGAGCTCTTTATTTGGCAGCCCCCGAGTCCTGATGGTGTAGCGTCTGTTACCTGCTGGGCTTGTTACGATCCCGAGGCTCCATTACAAGGCCGATGCTTCTTTTCACGAAATATGCATGGTTTCAACCATGTCCTAACGCAGTCAGACACACTTTGCACCGTCGATAGGTTGCAAAAACGTCCGATAATGGTGTATTCGGAGCACTTTCTATCCGCCGGCACAGTTGACTCTCGCTAGTGCGTTTGCCGTCGCCATCTTCAGCAGCGTTCATTGAGGAGGAGCCACAAGGGGCTACGGCAGCCCGAGTGGCCCATGGGCCATCAAGAGTTAACTGTGTTTAACGATCAATTTTAAGATTTTAACCCTCGGTTGTGTTCATAGGTTAAATAAAATGATTATAGTTAAATGTCCAATTTTGAGTACACCTCTCTATCGTGTCGTTTGACTGCAGTTGATAACAAAATATTATTATTGTTGAAAATAAAAAGTAAAATACACATCGAGTGCAATCTTTTATTGGTTTTTGACGCCCAAAAGTCCAGCTAGCAACATTTATGTAACAGAAGAATGCGAAACTTACAGGCCACTTTGTTTTTCTAGCAACCACAAGAGGGCAGTATTAGAAATGTTGAGGGCGCAGCACACACATTAGAATTATATATTAGAATTAGAATTTTATATATATAATATATATATATATATATATATATAATATATATATATATATATATATATATATATATATATATATATATAATATATATATATATATATTATATATATATATATATATATATATATACTATTGGTTATCAGAGTGGTCTAAAAACGGAGACACTGGGTCCGAAGTGGGAGAATTTTTCAGTAATTTTGGATACAATTGCTTGGACATGGAACATGACTCAAAAGGGCTTGTCCCGGGTAAATCAAAAACCTTGGTCAGTGCTGAAGCATTAAAATATTGTGACAGTATGTAGTAACCTATTTGCAATTGTATTGAAACATTGCAGAAACTGAGGTTTAAACGATCCAGGGAGATGGTGGGAACCAGAACCAACGTCACGCTTTTGTCGTAGCCGCCACATCACAGGCTGCGTTCATGGACCTGCAACAATAAAGAAACTTAGCTTACCACTGCCATTACATTTTAAATTGTGATATACACAACTCCTTTTCATAAAGCAAGTTCCAGCTATATTTTAAATTAATATAGTTACAGTAGCACTAAGGCCAAATTTTCAAGGAAACGTACGCCGCCGTGGAAATTGTGTTTTAAAGCTCCTATTAATAACATTTCTGAGCGTACGTGAATGCACCATTTGTCAAAGCAGGTTTCTATTGCCCCAGAAAGGGAGGAAGAGGGCTCATTTGCGCTTTGTCTTTATTAACATCTCGTATTTCGTCTATCGTTGGGTCGCCTTGTGCGTAAACAGTGGCCAAACTGCATTTCTATTACAAGATCTACGCGTGTTTCCTTATTCTCCTCACCCTCAAAATGCTCCAGTCTCTCGCCAGTAATTCGTGCGTTCGCTTGATACAGACTCATAAATCAACGTGGTATTTTGTTTCTCTTGTACTGGGTTATATTCTCTATCTGATTTTTGGTGCGGTGGTGTTTTCCTCCGTGGAGCTGCCTTACGAAGACCTTCTGCGTCAGGAGCTGAGGGCCATCAAAAAGCAGTTCCTTCAAGAAAATGAGTGTTTATCGGAGGAGCGTCTGGAGCGGTTTTTAAAGAAAGCCCTGGACGCAAGTAATTATGGGGTTTCCATCCTTAATAATGCTTCGGTCAACTGGAATTGGGATTTCACCTCTGCGTTGTTTTTCGCCAGCACCGTGTTGTCCACCACAGGTAAGCCCGTGATGATGCTGTGGCCTGAGGTAAATGGGTTTGGCTAAGGCCTTTGTTATTATGCTGCGTTATGTGCACAAATAATATCAGAACATAATAACAAAACATGGAAAAGTCTTTGATGTTAGGCTACTGTTATTGTAAGTTAAATCATATTTTTTTTTACAGTTTAACAATTTTTACCATGATAAACTGCCTTAAGTTAGTCATAATAACTTATTCTGTATTTACAAAATACAGAATACTTGCATTGCTTTATTCCATAAGACCCATCAGAGTATTGTTTACTTTAAATAATACTTCTACACTGAATTGCTTTATGTTTATAGGTTGAAAACATGACATAGGAGTCAAACAGCTTTTGATATTTTTTTATTCAATTTGTTTTGCCATTCCTTATAAGATCAGAAAACATTTATTATTAATTAGAGAAGGAAATGTCCAAATGTATTCCTTGGATTTTAAAAAAGTAACAGTATTCTGAGCACCTAAATGAAAATGTAGCTATGCAATAGTCTACATAAGTATAAGAACCTAATTTTTTTAAAGTATTTAATTACTTTTCAACACTGGTGATACTCATAAAATAAGTAGTTTGAACTAAAAAATAAAATAAAATTTGCATTTGAAATAACATGTTGATAATACTTTTCAGTACTTAACCAAGTCATTAACAGATAAGCGTGCGCTTATGCTACCACAACCTCATGTTTTTAGAAAGAAATAAAATAAAAGACATAAATGGGTCATAGCATATGGAGCTTAGGAGCTAGCAAATATAAAATAACATTTGTAAACACATTTCCATAAAGTCACACCTTATTCATTATGTTGACTTTTAATAATAGATTTCTTTACCAATGAACATTATTCATAATGGCAACATAAGTCAACATTTGCCCTGTGATTAGTGTTTCGTTTTAGTCTGTGGCTTCAAGCATTACAGACAGGTGACACAATGTTCGTCTCTCTCATTTGCTGTTGTAAGAACTTTAGTCTGACCACAACTTTATCTCAGCAGTTGCGACACACATATCATTTTAGAGATTATTATCACTATAGCGTGCATTGTGTAGTATGTAATCTGCTGACTGTATGTTTTTCCAAGGTCTCAGTGCACATTATAATGTGTAAAAGTTGTAATAAATTACAACTTCAATAAATCTTTTGACAGTTATTATTACATTGCACAGGTTTTCTAAAATACCAACAAAATTGCCTATTAAAAGGCACATACTATATATTAGCTTAAATATCTTGGTATTTCTCAAGTGTTTGCTCAAACTGTTTTTGCTCAAGAGTGTTAATGAAGTAACATTACTTAACAAGTAAGGTAAAATTCTGTTTTAAGAACACAGATGAAGCAATGCAATGCTTAATTCTTCTAAGAGTAGCAGCACAATCTTTTACCAATCTGACCTAGAAACTATAACAGTATATGATGAGTACACCCATTTGTAGCTCCAGGCTTTTACCAATAGCTTTCTAAATTCAGTCGCTCTCTGGCATAAAATAAAGTAATTGCATTTTCTATGTTAAAATGTTGCCTATTAATATAATCTTTTTTTGTGTCTTCATAGGCTATGGCCACACTGCTCCGCTCTCGGATGGTGGTAAAGCCTTTTGTATTCTCTACTCTGTGATTGGCATCCCCTTCACCCTGCTCTTCCTCACCGCTGTGGTGCAAAGGATCATGGTCTTCAGCACGCGACGGCCCATTGCATATTTCCACACCAACTGGGGCTTCTCCAAACCATTGGTCGCTATCGTTCATGCAACCATCCTCGCCGTTTTGGCTGTGTCCTGCTTTTTCCTCATTCCCGCCACCATCTTCTCTGCACTGGAGGAAAACTGGAACTTTCTGGAATCTTTCTACTTCTGCTTTATCTCCCTCAGCACCATTGGCCTTGGTGATTATGTGCCTGGAGAGGCGGCCAACCAGAAGTTTAGGGAACTCTACAAAGTGGGGATAACAGGTGGGTACCATCTTACAGTTATTGGGTGCTTGAATTACTGGTGATCATGGAAAAATTTACTCAGACTCTCCACTTTATGAATGTGAAAAAAATCATAATCATTTGTGTTGACATTTATGTAAGTTAGATAAGATTGTTTTTCAATGTCACATCACAATTTTATCTACAGTGCAGACTTTACCACTAGACATGTTGACATATTTTTTTTTAGCTTTTCTTCAAAGTTTTGTTATTAAAAGAAACATTATGTCCACAGAAAACACATAGATCTACTAAAATAAATCCCTGTGTCACACCTGCGACCTGTTAGGTACTTTCCACCAAGTATTTTTATTTGAGGATATGTAGTTCTCTCTGGTCAAGGGTTTAAAAGCGTCTGTTAAATTCATAATGTAGCCCAGATACCACCACATGTACTTTTTATGACCACAAACTATATTGCTTCTCGTTGCTAGGCGGATGTGGCAGTTAGATTTGTTTGAACTGAACCCTCAGGTGCAGTAGAGTTATAAAATATTCACATAAACCACATGAAATTCTACATAGGAAGTGTGCACTTTCATATACCCAGTCAATGAGTACATGCTTATAGGATATCTATACATTTTGTTGCTTATAAAACTCAAAATTGCTCTAAAACTGCTTAGAAATGTAAACAGATCCATTGATTTCCAGTTCAAAACGTCAGAACTGTAATAAATAAATTTAACAAGCGTCAGATTTGAAACGGAAACTTTTATGGTGGCTACATGACAATTATGAACGCTACTCAGAATCTAAAATTTTTTAGTTATAAATAAAAGTGGGCGGAAATAGTAAGCACTTGTGCATCAGCTGCAGGACGATACAAGATTATTTAAACATGCATTAAGTCCAAATACAACTTTGAGTAAACTAATGATGAGAGAACACTGTAATAACATGGTTAATAACTCGGCAAACCGTATTTTACATAATAGGTTCAGTTTAAATTAATGGCAAGCTTTCAATATTGCAAATTAAGCAGACTGAAACAACAGCCTAGACTAGATGTAATAATTTGTTTATTTTACCTGGAGTGTTTTAGGCGCTGAGTCAAAAGAAGCAACTGTGTAACTGACATGTGATGTTTACATTTGCTTTAAGCAGAGAACAATGTGTTCATCTTTTATTTGTATAAAACAAGACAGTTCAAGCCCAGGGGCCAGATCAAGCCCTCCAACCCATTAAATCCAGCGTCCAACGACTCTTCAAAACATTATAAAACTTTTTTTTTTTCTTGTTTAATAGTTTAATTTGGGGCTAGTATGAGTTTAAACCTGTTTTGGACTAGTCCTTTAGCTCAGTATTGAAGTGGCATATATATACTGTATTTTAACCTTTCTTCCAAAATGTAATACAGGAGGAGTTATTTTACATTGTAAACAAATGTAGTGTCGTCAACATATTTTGTGCAGCAGCAAATTGTGTGAAAAGTGCTATTGTGTCATGCACCTCTGGCCCAGAAGCCAAGAAGCCACAGCCCTTTGAAAAGTCTTGCCCTCTGGCCCTTGTCCAAAGGCTGTGTGCTGCCAATTAAATGTAGGTCTGTGATCCATAAGTCAACAGCACAATAATTTTACCATGAGACCAGTGAAGTAAGGAAAGTATGCAATTAATTATTACTTTGTTTTATTTTGTTCTGCAATGAATTTTAAATGACTTTGCATTTATTAGGCTCCATACTGTATCTAAAAACCTGTTTTTTTAAGAGGCTGTGGTTTCACTCTGCATTTGGCATTATTAAACTATTTGAAATGTCAAGTTAATAGCTACATCTGATATGAATTATCAGATTTTTTTCTGATTGTTCAAAGTTTTGCAGTTCTTGTTGAGGAAGACAACAACAAAAGACAAATTAGTCTGGCAGTGACAAAAATCTTTGATCTTTATCTTCCAAATACTTATCAAAAGCCACTGATTAACTAACATGTAACAGTTTGTGCATGTAAAAACGCATCAATTGGCCGTGTGGTTGGTGAATACCATAATGAATGAAAACATAGGTCTGATTTATACCCGGAAACACTGTATTGAGCTGCTCTCTGCACGTGTGAAGTGAATGTGTGGTGGAGACGTCATGAGTGGGCACAGCCAGCGTCGATCTGTGGGAAGAAAAAGACAGAATGAGCCTTGAGTCACTGTTTGATTTGTACAACTTCCTTCATAAAGAGCCAGAAAGCTGAAGCACTGACTAAAATTCTAATAATCTGGTTAATGATTTATCTTTCTAACCATAACTGTTTGTCTTTAATCATAGTTAATGAAACTTTCTTGTGTCTTTACAAATACTCATCGGTTTTAGATTAATGGATCACATGATTTTTGGTTAACAAAATTGACACACAGTTAACAAAAAAGTACAGTTAGAAAAAATGATTGCGTTTGCAAAAACTTGAGTTTCTACAATGTGCTGGTTGTAATCGCAAATGATTTGGAGCGGAGTTCAAATTTATCATAAAACTAAAATGTGTTTGTTTTTTTAATAAAATGTAAGTGAATGTTGTTCATTAGTTCATGCAAAAATAACAATCTTTATGTAATTAAATTATTTAATAATTTATTGTACAACAAAATACATGTGCATGTACAAATACATGTTTAATTGACCTCTTGTAATTTTAAGAAGACCTATAGTGTTTTTCCCATGTTTTAGTGATAAACTATGACTAAATATCAGTAATTTGCAGTTTTTCACAAACTGAATTAAAATAGAAACCAATTCATTGACTTTTATTTGTCGTCTCATAAAATTTAACTGAAACAAGCATCCGACTAGAAATTACCAATTTTTGTTGGACAGTGTCTACTGAACATCGGTGTTTCCCAAAGTGGGGGTCGGGACCCCTCGGGGGGTTTCGAAGCAAAATCTGGGGGTTGCGAGAATATTTTAAAATGTAATTTTACAATTATAACTTGGTATTTAATCAGTCTTTTGAACTGAAAGCAGCATGTTTGACTGAATTCTGGTCATGTCAAGCATTAAACTACTAAAATATATGAACTTAAACCCAAATTAAATGGTTTTCCAACATGAAATCGTTACCGACATTTATTTTATTTTGCAGTGGGGGTCGCGAGTTCATTACAAGGTTATTTTGGGGGTCCTGGTCTGAAAAGTTTGGGAACCTCTGGTCTACATGACAATTTTGAACGCTGGATATTTTATTTTACAATCTTATTTGTGTGTGTAATCATAAGTAAATACAGACAAACCTTAGAAAAGTATTCTAATAGGTCCTCTTTAAACCAGTAAGGCATAGTGACGTACCCTAAATCCTTTTCACACCCTTTGTCTCTCCAGTGTACCTGATCCTTGGGCTCATCGTGGTGCTGGTAGTTTTGGAAACCTTCTGTGAGCTGCAGCAGCTGAAGCAGCTCAGGAAGATGTTTTACCTGAAGAAGGAGAAGCCACAGGACCGCATGGCCATTTTGGAGCATGACCACCTGTCCTTCACCACAGTGTCCGACAGAAGCCCAGGACAAAACGAGGACAAGTACCACGAGTTTGTGGGCCCCCAAAACATGCTGACGTGCCATGATGATCCCATATTACAGTAAACATGTAAACAGCAAAATACTTGAATCAGTAAACATCAGTGGTAACACAAGAATCAGCTTCTAAGTGCTTTCAATTGTCAGTGTTGCTAATACAGTTAAACTAAATAAGATTATTCTTGAAAGAAAAACTATTTGTTACAACACAGTATTAAGAATTAGATAATTAATAAACAGAAAAAAATGCTTTAACTAAGCTTGATAAGCCGCTAAGCATTATTAAAACATGTATCATTAATTACTATTTAGTAGAATCATAATTCTGTAGTGTTACCAACTATTCTAGTCACACTGGAATGAACACAATGAATGTAAAAGTTACATAAAATCAAATAATAATGGGAAATATTAATAATAGTAAAATTAGACTAATTCGCAAGTTTGTCTTTCAAATAGCACTTAATGTAAACTTGTAATTTCTATATAAAAGTGTGGTTGTTCTGTGAAATGTACATAATGCGACATACGTGAGGCTTTACAGTAACATTGTCTTTAACCATTTCAAACTCCTTTTTACATGTAAATACTTGACTGGTTGGCTGTACATAAACAAGTCGACATTTCATATACCTGCCGTCAAAACGTGTCAGATCCTCTATATTTTTAGTACTGCGGTGCTGTTTGTAATCTGTTTTTGTTGTGAGAACTCTTAACTTATTGATTTGTATGAATGACCTGTTGTGTGTGTTGAGCTGTGTGAAAAGGGAAGTGGGATTAGTCCAGAGTGAAAAGGGAACCACAAATGGCCTGTGATTTGCATTTTACTGTCAATACAGTGAGTCTAATTTGCACATGGACTGCAGCCAGGCGGTAGCTCTCAACCTAAAGGATTTCTCTGATATAAAAGGGCCATATTGTCAAATCTGCTGTTCCTTTCTTTTGACCATTTTTATAATCTGAATGCTGTATTTCTTAAGATGAAAATACTGAAAGTGGGACAGATATTTTGCTGTATTATTATAGAAGGTAATATTTAAATTGCAAAATAAATTATTGTATTCTTTGAAGGTATCTCTGAACATGAAGTTGTAAGCTAACTTGCAGCTAGTACATCATGCAGTTATTATTGCCATTATGGTACTTTACACTGGCATTTTTCATTGTTATGATGTGTACCTTTAGATGGAATAATCTTGTTATGTTAAATGATCAGGTTATGCATTTCTACTGAGCAAATAAGTGTCTTTATTGTCTTAATGGTGACATAATGTAATTACCTCATTTTTATTTCAAAGCGTTTTATTTTTTTAATGTAATGCTTCGGTCTGCTTCAGGTAAAGTGATACAGAGATTGGTACATATGGAGTGAAGATCATTAGGGCTTCTTAATGAAAAAATCTGCAGCATGCATTTAATTAATTCAGAACAATAATAAAAGGTGAATTGGACTTGGTTTAATTGGCAAATGCTTCGCTAAATCTTGATTGTTTTCAGGCATCTAATTTTGTCAGTTTTTCTCAAAGTTCTTTTTTATATATTGTGGATGCAACAATTATGAAACATGCTTATGATTATTAAACTTGTGCAGCATCAATGACCTATAGGTTAATACAGTATATATTGTGCAAGACTTAAGCAAATGACTGCTTGTAAAACTTTCCATAATCTGTATCACTGGAACCTGCCCTTGCCTTAAGCTATGTGTTATCTAACTTTGCCTTTAGCCTCAGAGTTACAGCTCTCAGTGTTTGTCTTTATGCATTTTGTCTGTCTCTAAATGGAAAACTGTCATAGATGCAAGGGAAGATGCTAATGCTGTGTAAGGATTATGATATCATTATTTATTTACATGTGATTTGCAATATTTAAAGCGATACATGTCTGTACATATGTTCATAGTTGGAGAGGTTGTATGCACAGTATTGTAGTTATATTTAACGTTGTTTAGTAATCTACAAGGCAGTTACATAACATTTCTGAAACAATGAGACACTGTAAAATATTGTTGTGACTTGAATAAAGTGTTGTTTGACATACATTTTAAAAATACACATTTTCTGTATTCTTTCACCATCATTAAAATAATTCAAGTTGGGGTAACTAACTGTTTTAGGTGTAAATTGGTAAACCTTTTGTTTTTCACTCAAAGGTTTATGATAAATCCAGCTTTTGTGTAAAAATGAGACCACCGGTTGATGTCTGAACAAAATAATAAATTCAGGAATCAAATGATACATTCTCATTAGCTGTGCTTGGGTGGTCCTCTCCAGTTTCTCTTGTTTGTTTGTAAAAAAGAAGTTTACAAGCCCTATTGCAACCAAAAATGAATGCATGTCAATATTAACCATGTGTTGAATCATGTTTGCAGTGAAAAAATCTGCAACCCCACCTTTAATATTAACCTATTATTTATAAGGACATTTATGAAATTTTTTTTGTTTTGAATTTTAGTAGAGAATTGTATATTTCCACAGAGTACACAGTTAATCATCAGAATAAGTTAAGGCTAATCTAATGTTACAAGTTTTGTGACCACATCAGTCGTTAAAACTTTTATTTCTTAAAATATAAGTTGAATAATTAATCTACAAGCTGTAGTTGCATTTGAAAGTTGATGCTGACTGATTTTAAACAATGTCAACAACAATAATTACTAACTCTAGAGTTTAAAAAGTCCAACAGAAAAAAAAGTGTTTAATGGATTTCTTGCCAAATTTCAGAATCATAGTCAGTCTTTGTTAGTGAACAAAATTCTAGGAACTTGCTCGATGATAATGTGCAACATAGAAAATTGAGTGACAATAATAACAACAGCAACAACAACAACAATAATAATAATAATATAGAATAAAATAAACAATAAAAGCATGCCGAAATATCCACAGTCAGAACAACGAAGCAAAATGTCAGTGCAAATATGAAACTATGTTGCCATGACTTGCTACAGTGACAGTGTAGTGTTGTGAAGCTTACTATTGTACTACTTACTATACTGTAATGATTCAAGCGTAATTACTTCCTCTGGATTTTAATATTACATGTCATCTTTTACATTATCCCACTATTACAAGGGTATAGATTCAAATTGTAATAAGACACATGGCTTGAAAAGTAATTATGTTGAAGGAGAAGCTCCGCACACCCGAGGGGCAACGTGTGCGTAAGAACGTGGCAGATACTTGTAGAAAAAAGTATCTGCCCTTCATCAGGTCTATACCTTCGTCAGGTATATATTGATACAGGTATAGACCTGACGAAGGTCAGTCGACCGAAACGTTGTCATGCAATAAATATTTTGCAAAAAAGAGTGAGACGGTGTGCGGGATTTTCTTTTTTCTACTTTGAAAAGTAATTAAACATACTTTTGCGGCAAATATGCTCAACTACCACAATACTGTATTTAAAGATGTAATGTCTACAGACTTGAATAAAAGCATGTTTTTGACATCTAGATCTTTTTGTTGCACTAAATTAAATTCAATACATTTTTGTGTAGCCAAAAATTACAACAATAGTTGTCTCTGCGGACAAGATTGTTGATTTACCAAACGGCAATGTTAGAAAATCAAACAATAAAGTAACTGACAATAGAACAATATATAATCAGACACATTCATTGGTCCGAAATGCACAAACAGACTATTCAACACCAAACAGGCAAATGGGGGGAAAAAGAGAAACCTTGAGGAGAACCACAGTGAAGTAACGATCCACTTTAACTTTTTATTTCTACTAATTTGTGTAGTTGACTTTTCACCTTTAGAAAGTTACACTGTGCACTTTTAAATCCATTTTGAATTGATACAAACACAAGATAATTTGTATGTATGTATATATTTTTTTACTTTTGCTCCTTTAAAAAAAAAAAAATTAGAAGTCATGAATATAAATTGAAGGCCCTCATGCAATTTTAAGTAAAGAACATGCTCAAATACAATAATCTTATTAAACTTGCCACATGCCACAAACACTGCAATAATAATTCTTTTTTTTTCAAACATGAAAGTCTCTAACCTGCAGAGTTTGTGTAAATAGACTCTGCATGCCCCACCCATTTTCTCATTACTTTTACTCACTCAGAGCCAAGACAAATGCATTCACATGTAATTGCAGCAGAAAGAGCAGTGAGAGCATTGAAGCATAACAGGAGCATCCCCTGAAGGACCGACGCTGTTCACCGGACTGAAATGTACCAGCCACTCCTCGTCATTAATATTGCTATTTGATCTCATTTCATCTTTCACACTGAACGCACACAGGAAACCACAACTGGGAAAAAGAGGGACTTCAGCCGGAGACAGTGTGAAGTAGAAGATGTGCCACTGTATGAGGTCAAAAATGTTTAGCGATTAAAGGAAAGTGCTTTAAAATGTGAAATTGCAGTCACATTAGTACTTCTTATTTTGAAGCGTTCAGGCTATAAAAAAACATAGTAATATAGGTTTAAAAACAGTATTGCATTGATTTTAAAGATGAGATGTTGATTTGTAAAGTAAATATAGAGACTTGAAATTTTAGTCTGGAGAATCCAAACTAATATCTTAGTATTATTTCATTCAACTGTAGGTACAGAGTTTAGTCTGACGATGAAGAGACCTGGAATTGCTTTAGCTTTCGTTAGAGTATTGAACGAAATACTTATTGTTCTGCATTTAGCATGTTTATGATGTTGGATTCAGCACCATCAATGGTAACACTTTAAAGTACCGCCCGCTAGTTAATAGGTAACTACGGGGTACTTACAGGTACTTACCGGTACTTCTGGTGTTAGTACCAGTGGTAGTTACTGGTAACTACAGTGGTACTTGTAGTGGTACTTAGAGTCACAAGTACTGGTAACTAAAGTGACAGTTACCAGTATATTTAGTATTAACTACAGTGGTAGTTACTAGTACTTAATTGACAGTTACTAAAATAGCGCCCACTAGTTAATAGGTAACTACGGGGGTACTTACTGGTACTTCTGGTGTTAGTACCAGTGGTACTTACTACTAACTACAGTGGTACTTGTAGTGGTACTTACAGTCACAAGTACTGGTCACTAAAGTGACAGTTACCGGCTAGTTAAGTATTAATTATAGTGATAGTTACTGGTACTTTTGTGGAATGATAATTAGGGATTATGGTGGCATCATTTGTACTAATTAGCGGTACTTATACGGGTACCTCTAGTGATACTTAATTGTGTACTTGGTTGTTCTATTTGTGATGCTACACAAACAAGGTAAAGACTGTTATGAAACAAGTTTATTACTGCAAATATTGTGTATAATACAGATTATGATAAAAATCAAACACTGGGCAATCTAATACAAAGAGACACCTCTTTATTATGCTCACAGCCACAACAGATATGAAACACATTAACAGTTTACAAAATGTTTATCAATAAACCCCAAAAAATATTTGCATACTACAGCTGGTTGAGCTTTAAACAATAGTTACTAGTAAATAATGTATTGAGCACTAGCTAAATTACAGTAAAAGTTGGTAGTAGTTCCAAAAAAAAAAAAAAAACACTGACAGCTGGTCTTCTTGTACAGTTTAATACAGTGGTACTTCACTGGTAGTTACTGCATTAATTAACTGTTAATTAACACTGACAGCGGGTCGTACTTTAAAGTGGACAAGGTAGTACTTCACTGTCAGTTACTATAGTAATTGATAGCTAACTATCACTGACAGCGGGTCGTATTTTAAAGTGGACAAGGTGGTACTTCACTGTCAGTTACTATAGTAATTGATAGCTAACTAACACTGACAGCGGGTCGTATTTTAAAGTGGACAAGGTGGTACTTCACTGTCAGTTACTATAGTAATTGATAGCTAACTATCACTGACAGCGGGTCGTATTTAAAGTGGACAAGGTGGTACTTCACTGTCAGTTACTATAGTAATTGATAGCTAACTAACACTGACAGCGGGTCGTATTTTAAAGTGGACAAGGTGGTACTTCACTGTCAGTTACTACAGTAATTGATAGCTAACTAACACTGACAGCGGGTCATACTTTAAAGTGGACAAGGTGGTACTTCACTGTCAGTTACTACAGTAATTGATAGTGTAACGGGTATGGTCTTACACATGTCCTGAGCGGGAGTCGAACCCGGGTCTCCCACGCGCCGGTCAACCTGACAAACGCATTGAGCTAAAGGGAACGCTCCCCTTGGCCCAGTTTGTTTGTGGGTTCCTATACCTGAGGGAGTGAGTTTACTATAGTAACTGACAGTGAAGTACCACCTTGTCCACTTTAAAATACGACCCGCTGTCAGTGTTAGTTAGCTATCAATTACTATAGTAACTGACAGTGAAGTACCACCTTGTCCACTTTAAAATACGACCCGCTGTCAGTGTTAGTTAGCTATCAATTACTATAGTAACTGACAGTGAACTACCACTGTAGTTAATACTAAATATACTGGTAACTGTCACTTTAGTTACCAGTACTTGTGACTCTAAGTACCACTACAAGTACCACTGTAGTTACCAGTAACTACCACTGGTACTAACGCCAGAAGTACCAGTAAGTACCAGTAAGTACCCCCGTAGTTACCTATTAACTAGCGGGCGGTACTTTAAAGTGTTACCCAATCAATACAGTCTCTGGAAAAATAACTTCTGCATATATTAAGCAATGCAGTTTTGTTTGTTTACTTGTTGTTGTTGTTGTTTTGTTTTTGTTTTGTTTTTTTGTTTTGAAACCACTGATCTAATCACACCATCTTCCCTTCTGGCAAATGAACTTCCAAACAATGATCCATTATTTCAAGTGTCACAATAAAATGGAACAGGGGATGTTACACAGGCCACTGACTGGCATCTCCCCTACACCCTGGTTCTGTCTGTGGACTTGTTCTATTTATATCCAACACACTGGGACTGTGAGAATGCAGGGGCCTCGAGCACAATCACTGCCGACTGCCAACTCTCTAACAACACTCAATTGATTCAAAGCTTTTGCAGCAATATGAAGGAATTAGAGTTTTTACCTGAATCATGCACAAAAAACCTGTAAAATGTGTTTACAGGAGTCTGTAATGTTGAGAATCAAACTCAAGTCAAGTCTTTTTCATATGTTTGACAGGTTTCAGCTCTTCCTGGCCTGTCCATTTATCCAGGATTGGGACTGACTAAAAAGATAAAACATTTAAACTGCCTGTTTTGTTTTGATTCAACTCTTGATACAAGCAGTAAACTGCAGCAGAAACATACAGCAGTCAAAAACACTAAATATTTAATAATGACACATTTTTCAAACAGCACATTTAAGACACAAGATAGTTGCAACGCTGTGCCTTTGAGACTGCACTTAATGCATTGTTAATGTCATATTTTACATTAACAAGCAAACTGTATAATTGAAATTGCTCTCAACTTCAATCATATATTTTTACACTTTTATCAGTTTATTAAATGTTGGCACGTCTATAAATGGAATAGCTAAAAAAAGAAACTGGGCCAGTTAAGGATGCACTAACAAAGGAAGACAAAAATGTGGAGGCGCTTCAGATCCCAGAGGAGCGGTTCACAGGGGCAACGAACTGGTTCATGATGTGGACACATAATAGCATCCACACGGTCCGTCCTCACAGAGACTGTGCTGGCACTGCTCCAGCTGTGTGTCAGCCTCACACATAATGGCAACTGAATAACAAATAAAGCTAGGGTGATCTCTCTGGGATGTGCGGCAGGATACCAGCTTCATAAAGGTTAAGCTTACTTTAAGAGAAGACAAATGAATTTATTAACTCTAAAATAAAAAAAAAAAAACTAGCTGGTGTGCAACACTGAGCTTAATGCATTCTGTTGTTGTGTCTATGTGCAAGATATTGCACACCTTGTTTCACTGTTGATGGTACAAACTAGTGTTTGTGAGGGTGAGAGCAGGGCAACTGATGGAGCTAAGCTCATGGCTACAATCTGATGAGTTTACATGTTCTTTAACATGCATGCACTATTAGCTTCACTCCCAACACTGAATATATAAGCTCTGTGGCCACAGCTGCCCTGGGCTGACAGATGTAAACATTTCTATTTCACATACACATTAGAAAATTGTTGTTCACTGAATGTTCCATCTAAGTAAGATTAGTTGAAGCCTATGAAGTGGCAAAGATAAGCATTTTAACTGGCTCAGAGTTGGGCATCTTGTGGCCAATCAGAAGCTGCTGGTTGCACTGTTACCAAGTACAGAGTTAAATATTGATGTTGAGGTGGGTGAGGGGAGTGGATTTACATCATACTTTTGTAAACTGAACTGTAAGAAACTGGGCACAGTAGGATAAGAAGAGCAGGTAACACAAAAGATATATATACCGTATATATATATTTCAGTGTAAGCTGACCACTATCTGGAGAGTTGGGCTACAATCGAATGAGTGTATTGTATGATATAAGAGGGTGCACATAGGTGTGGCATGAGACGACATCTTCTGTTTTTTTTTTTTTTTGTTAACAGCATTCGTCGAGTCTCTTTAGTTCAGCTTGACGCAACATTGGACAAAAAATTACATACTGATGACATTTTTCATCAAAGTAGAACACATTTAAAAAGAAACAACTCCTTCAACCCAAATAATTTAACTCCTATCTTCTTTGAAGATATAAAAACTCAGTGAGGAGCTTGCCACCTGCTTGTCTCCATGGACAAGCAATTTCTTTTATAAATAACACTATTATTTATTGTTAAAACACATTAAATCTGTGAGTGAGCTCGCCTCTTCTCAGATCTAATCTGTAATTGGCTTGAGGTCACCTGATTGTCTCCATAATTGTCTCCAAAATTCTGTGCAATACTGTGGAACACTGTAGCCAAGTCAATAACATCAAGTACAACTGCACACACTACTTTCAATATTCTTTAAACATATCGATGATGCTCCTTCACACTGTCCACTTCCTCTGTTGTAGACTTTGTGCTTTCAGGCTTGAATCTGATCCATATTTAGAAGAGTACAATGCCCTGTAGATGGGCCCGTAATTACTTTGCTCTTAGAGGTCTTCTGAGGGCGAGATGGTAACAAATGAGTTCCCTTATTCATTTAAATCAACTGCCTCCCTGAGCTGTGTTATGGGGATTTATCCTTGTGTACATTAGGGTTATCCTTTCCTGATTGGACGATGCAGTTAAGAAGTGCATTACACAAGATAAACTTGATCCTCTGTTCCCAAAGACTGTCAATACGAGGTGTTGACCCGACTATTGATGAAACTACTTTTTAGCTGGAGTAAGCACAGGCTGTGGAGAGAGTTGTGGAGGTGAGAGACTGTGTGTGTCTCTGTAATTCTCTGATCAATGCAAAACCAGTCTTCACAAAGCAGTCAGTGTCCTGGTGCAATCAGGAGTTCACAGAATGCAGACGCAATGCAGCGAGTGGATATGGCAGATGGATGTTATAGATTCTATAACCACCAGCACTTCAGGTAAACAAATCCACTTTTGTATAATGAAAAACCATTGAAAGTGCAGACCAAAAATATGCATGACCATTTGTTGCATGGTTGGTAATCCAGAGTCATAGAAGCAGAAGCTAGCAGTATCTTTGGTAGAACAATAACATAAAAATACTGATACATTTTCAAACATTCAGTCTGAAAAACCAAAAACAAACAAACAAAAACTTGCATCTAGCCATTTGTCAAAATAACTAGTTTACTACAGTTCAAAATGATTCCATCTCCCCTTCATAGAAAAATGTTTTCCTTGATTTTACATGTGAAATTGCGTTTTTACAACTGTACAAACAAAATAGTTTCTGTATTATAATTTAAGACACTCCATACATTTATTATACGTATTTTTTTTTAAAGTTCAGAAATATGTATTAATTTTCTTAGACAGACTTAGATTAAAACAAAGTGATTGCTTTTGCTGATGACCCTGGACCTTAACAATACAAAACATCAGCAACATGTGCACAAAATAGTTGCATAATAAGAAATAAAACGTCATTGTTTTTCTGTCAAGCTGAGAAAAATCTTTGCCAGTCTCTTGTGATAAGCTCCATAAACACTGCACTACACTGGAAGCACAGAACTAATTGGATGCAGTCAATGCTGTCTCTAATTGTCTCATTCAGTAGAAAAATGTGGCAGAGGTCAATTTCTCAATTGACCTCTGGTCAATTTAATCTCACTGAACTGCTCCACAGACAGGCTGAAGAACTCTTTGTGCCACATGCCATAAGACTGTACAATGTAGCCAGTTCAGTAGAGCAGCAGAGGAAAGCTGCCTGAGCTATGACTGTGCTAGGTCTTGCTCTCACTATTAGCATTTACTAATTTATTAACATAGAGCGCTATTTATTGATTATTTATCATTCCTTTTCTAATAATTTTAACTATTGTTTTTTTAACTGTCTGTTTTATGTGTGAATGCAGTACTGAATGCGAGCAACAGATGCATGTAATTTCCTCGGATCAATAAAGTATTTATCTATCTATCTATCTATCTATTAATTTAAGATGCTGTGTGACTGAGCCCAGGGCAGCCCCAGGAGCACAAACTGACAATCTGTGACACACTGCAAAAGTTGTATTGTTGGATTCTGAAGGAAACTTATGATGAAAAATCTTAGTCTAATTTGCATGAATGCACACAGAACAAGCCAGAAGGGAGATTGATTTTAATCATGTAGTTTGAAAGACATGTAATTGAATCTCACTGAATAGCTTTTTCAAAGTGCGGAGGTGCCAGACCAATTTTGCTTTAGATCACAACAGATCCATCACTGTCTATGTACTTTTAATTTAGGTTTTGAGTGTGCAAGATAGTAGACCTTTATTGCATAAGAACATTTAGCAACAAATCACAAAGCTCAAAAGCCCTCATCATACAGTAATTACAATCGTCCTCCCATTCTTCATCCAGAATTGTGTCTTTTGGTTTTCTGAATTAGTTAAGTCTAGGTCCAGCAGATGTCGCTGGTGCAGCAGAGCGCACAGGCTCCGCCTCACAGCCGCACACAGCAGCAGTAGAGCGCAGAGTAGTGGCAGGCATATGTCAGTGGGAACGAGGAGGAGCAGGACCATGCCTCTTGTTTCTGGGAGCTTGTTTCTGTACATAACTTCCGTGGCCTTTTGAGGATGTACGGCGATGGAGAGGGCAAAGTGTGGGACCGGGTGGCACGGCCCCACCGGGACTGTATGTGCTACCTTGGACCCCCAACCACTTTGATGCCTATGTAAGTAACTTGGACATGTAAATATGAAAATCGTAAATTATATGGACGGTGAAAACACATAAGACATTCTAGGGTTGCATGATTATATATTTCTATTTTAAAAAATGCAAAGTATTCTAGCCTAGATGACAAAAATAAGTTCATCTATAATAAGATTATTAATCATTAACTGCTTCATTGTTTGGAATCATAAGCAACAATGGCTAAAAATATGTCTATATAACCCAAACGACATAGCAACATTTGCGCGTAAAATAACCTGTTAGTTCCTTGTGATTCCTTGCACTTTTTGATGGCTTCAGCAGATGCAGTCAGTTACCTGCGCTGAGAGCAGTGATGCTCGCCTTGTCTGAAGTTAAGTACGCCGTGCCATAAGTGTCAGGACTTGTCATTTAAGCCCTGGAAGTTTAATATGAAGGAGATTGTATTGTGTATGTCTCTTTATGTGTGTATGTGCTGTGCGCTTTAGCTTGCGCGCTTGGCTGTCACAAACCTCTCATCTCCAACAGTGCAAACCATTTCTGATCGATTCATTAGATCCATCCAGACGCCTTTCGGCTGTAATCGGAGTTGTTCTGTGCACAGTATAGAACAGTTGTAAAGCTCGATCACTTTCGTTTAGCTTCTTCCAGCCACAGCGCGCTCCCGGGCCACATGATGGGTACAGTAGGCGCTGCTGGGTCACTTTCTCTGGAGAACATATTTCCCTGACTTAGTCTCTTTTAGGAAGCTTCTGCTTTACTCATATACATACAGCATGTCCCTGTGTGTTTGTTTTTGCAGCGGGATGCGTAAGTCGCCCGACGTGAGCCCGAGAAGGCTTTCTGACATCAGCCCCCAGCTCAGACAGCTCAAGTACCTGGTGGTGGACGAGGCCATCAAGGAGGACCTGAAGTCCTCGCGCTCAGTGGAAGACATCAACAGTGCGTCCATAGAGGAGAGGATACTGCGCATCACGGGCTACTATGGATACCAGCCTTGGAGCGCGAGCTACAAGAGTAAGTCTCCCATGAACGTGCTGTCACTGCTGGGAACGAGGGGCCATTATTTCAAGGCTTAGGGTCAAGCTCAATGCAGAACGTGTCAGACCCACAGGGAATGAGTGCAGAAAGAGATGGAGTGAATATTGCAGATCATCTATCAAGATGTGGTGTATTACTTTTTTCAAAATTGTCTGATAAGAAGGATGTCACTTTGAGGGATTTGTGGTGAGTGCAGGTGGAGGAAGACACTTAAAGCTTAGACCACTTGATTCTTGGAAGAAAATAGTTTGTCAAACCATTTGTCATTATAGTAAAAAAACATTAAGGTAAAAACGAATGAGCTGATCATCAATATTCCGTAACTTTAGATTAGAAGTTGGCTGGTCACATAAACTAGACTATTCTGACATTATTCTTGATGGCTTAACCCATAGGTGAACTTAAACTTGGTCACTTGCGAAATAGTACATTTTAAATGAGTCTATGCAGAATTAAACAGCTATACTTCAATATTCATAAAGATGCCTAACATTACTGCGGATGAAGTCATCCTTTTCATGTCAAAATTATTATGCTGCACTGGGGGCATTTATAAACACATTTATACTTTTGAAATACATTTAACAAATTGTATGAAAGTCAATAGTATGCCAAAAACACTGTCACACTTTTCATTGGAGTACAGATTGATATCACAATAGCGAGGGCTTTTTACAATTATTAAACTTGAAAGTTAGTCAGACTGCATAAGATAAAAACTGACTTAGCCAAAGTAAAATGCAAACAAGTACTTCCTTAAATCCAGACTCAGCTGAAGATAAATGTGTGAACCACCAGAAGCAGCTCTACCAGCTTAAGAATAAGTGGTCTATTTGATAAAACATACAAATAGTATGCTTATCTTTTTGGGGTGCCAGATGATATTAGTGAAAATGTAAAAATGTATCACATACATTTATAATACAGTGTATTATACTGTACACTGGTGCATGGTGAAGGAATTCACTGTAATTGAATTGGAGTGGATATAAATCTCTGCAGCTGACATGAATAGAAAAGGCAAATTATGCCATTGGAAAAAGCGGAAGATGTTTTGTCTTGATTTTTATAGGACTTCACTTTGTACTTACAGTCATTACCAAGGTTAGGCTGTTACAAGGAACGGTCTAAAGAAAACTGTGAATGCAACAGTAACGTCAGGCTGAACACAAAGTATTTCATGATGACTTTGAATCTTGCATCAGAGATCTTCCTGTTTGCACTGGTTTGCACGGCCATTAAGAGACACATCACTGTGTCGTGGCATTTGCCTTTCAGGAATCACTTTATACTTGGTAAAAAACACTTACTCTTTTTTGTGTCGGTAAAGGTTTATAGTTAAGACTTTAAAGACCATTTGGAGTCACTGTGAGCAATAAAATACAACATGATTCTAAATTAAATCAAAATATATTACCATTACTTCAGATTATCTTTCACTCTCATCATATTGTCCAGCCCTAACCTAAAATAAGATCTTTTTTTATACAACAGGGAATTTGCAACATTCCAAGATAAACAAGAGTTCAAAGATAATGCGTTGAACCGTTTGATACTGGTTAGGTTTAGAGCTGCAATACATCGAAATTTAGGTAATAAAGTGAACGTTGTCATCAAGATATCAAAAAAATTCAAATGACGATTATAGTAAAAAAAAAAAAAAAATGCCACCAAACAGCCAATAAAAAAACACACATATTAAAAAGATGCTGAGAACTTTCAATTTAGGTAAGAATGTAATATTTCTGCACTTATGTAGTTAATTTTGCAAACATTTTACTTTTGTGAGACAATAGGTTATGTTCATGTGGCATCATAACACTTTCCAGACCAATAATATCTAATACACAGATTTAGCAGCTAAAAAGAATCTTGTTTAAATCTTGTTTTTATCGCAATGTGAAATGTGAATAAGTTTAGCCTAGTCTAATATTAGCAATATAAAACATTTTCAATGTAATAATGATTTATTAGATTGAAAATGTTTGAAAAGATTTTATATAATTCATGGCAAAAACTGGCTCTTTTCCACCATCTGGACTTATGACATCATATTCAACTTCAAGAACACAACTTATTAAACCTAAAAAAAAAAAAAGGTTTTAATACATTACTGTTGGATTGAGATATTATCGTCTTAATATTGTTGTCAAGATGTGAAACAAAATACATCGAGATATTCAATTTTGTCCATTTTCCTCAGGCCTAGTTGCAATGTAAAAAAGTAAATGGGTCAAGTCTAGTCTAAAAAAAATGTAAATGGGTGAAAAGATAATTTAGACAAAGTAGAATAGTGTTAGGAAAAAGTGGATTAATGGCATTGTTTTTGACAAAATGAACACAACTAAATAAAACTAAATGAAAAATGTTAAAGACCTGTTTTTAACACATTTTTGAGATATTCGTTTTTGACAACATCGCCCAGCCTTTACTTTACAGCCTACAGCCTTTAAACATGGCTAAAAAATGTGAAGAGAAGAGTATGAGTAGAGAAAGCAGCCCACTTCTCAGCGCAGTGTGAAGAGCCTGTTTGTTTCATTTACCAAATCCTCTCCGTGTTGGCACACAGCTCTCTCCTTCTGTGTTAATGGAGACTGGCCTGTGCACCACTGTGAAGAGAAAATGTTGCTGTAAGACTGTAGCTTTTTAGTTGGACTTTTAACCTGAACATGTCTGATGTTATTAAAGTCATTCAAGCAAAGCTGTCGCTGAAGACAGGCTTTGTAGCGACCTTTTTCTTGAAATCTGGTATTATTTTTAAAGCTAAATAAAAGTAAAACATTGAGCTGTGAAAGAGTAGCCATTTGGAAACCTGGGATACCCTGAAAAGATATTTAAATAAAAACTGGTTGCTCACTATTAGAGGTGGTTTAATATTTAGAACAAATGTCAAAGTGGAAAAAACAACCAAAAAATATGGCATAGTTTCAGATATAAAGATGAAATTTCTACACTTTTATGTTTATCTGTATCTGATCATTAAACCTCAACTAGAATGTTTAGCACATTTCTGAATAATGTTACAAGATACTCCAAAAATATTATATATATATTTTTTAGTTACAAATAATCATAATCACAAATACCCATGGTTTTTGTGCCACTAACAGCTTTTAGACAGTTTACTTGGACTGAAAAGTGAATTGGTAGATTATAGCAACTCAGCTCTCATAACAACACACCTTGTGAAAGGAAAAAACAAAATGTACCAATTTACAAGAAAACAATAGATAATGTAATTGTTGGTGAAAGATGGAAGCTGAGACAAAAAGAACTAGTCTATTTTTAGAGCAAAATGATAACACCTTTTAAATAAACATAACCGTCCACCTGTCTAACATTAGTCATAATGTGTGACCTTTTGTCCATTATGCAACACTCTTTTAAGCAAAGTTAGCTTTCTGGCAATTTTATCATCTGTACTTTTTGCCCTCACTTGTTCAGTGGTGATTCTGCTTCAGGTTTTGGTGAATACTGACCACAGCAGACTAGAATCACCCCAGAAGAGTTGTGCAATTGTATGTAATCTTACCTGGCTGTCTAGCCATCATTTACTTCTTGTCACAACAGCTAGAATTTTGTCACTGTTTTACAGCCTCTATCTTGCCAAGATTTTACTTTCTGAACTACACTTTTCTATGAGGACTTTTCTGTTATAACCTTTTAAAATGTCATTCTTTGTGTATCATTGGGTTGATTCATCAGGAAAACACCAATAATATCAGTACTACCCACTTTTGTTCAACCTTTATTTTCCTTGTAAATTCCATTCTCGAAAACAATCTTTCTTGTTTGTCATGAAATTGTGTTCTTGCCCAGTCTTCAGGCATTATAGCTGACTTTCATTATATCGGTTTACACAAACTGCACTGGCTTTGTCAATACTGCAGAAATACCGACACAATATCTCTAATATGACCTTAAGAAACCCACCCACGGCATAAGTGACTATTGGAAAACAATAACATGATTTCAGTCCACTAAGTGAGAAGTTGATGCTGCGTAATTTGAATTTCATGGCTTTAGCATGAATAAAACTGGCCCCAGGATAAAACGCAATCCATTTGGGGTTAAAAACAACTCTTAAATCTATCATTTTTAATCATAGTGAGAGCTGCAGGGTTGATGGTTAAATAATGAGCTTGCTTAAGATAAACTGAAAGTATAAGGCTAGCCAGAGGAACCATTTTGCCTTTGAGGTTCAAGCTTAGTTTGAGGGAGGCTTGATAAACTTCAGAGCCTCATAAATAGAAAAACTGTCTGAAACTATTGCTTTCCTTTTGTCTGTGAAAATGTCCCATTAGTTCTTGACAAGTTCGGCAGAGGCGCGAGAAACACTTTCCAGACAGAACACAGACTTTGTTCCTTTTCCTAATTTACTCACACTATTTATCACAAATGTTGCGTTCCCTCTGGTGGAAATTTAGAGCTTTGCGAGGCATGAAATGAGGTTGGGGTTGCTATTTTAGGCGCTGAGTTTTTGGGCGAAGAGAGAGCAGAGGTTGGAGCAGGTTGCACACTAGAAGACGTCTTGTTCGTGGTTAGTCGCAGAAGCAGGACAGCTGGAGAGGCAGGACAAAACACAGGCCGCAGTGAGTGACAGGCAGAGGGACTTTTTTTAACTCACGTTTATAGACCGGACCAGCTCTGAGAACTATTGTATACCTTATAGTGTTCGAAAAAGTATAGGGATGTCACAATGTCAAATTTTAGTGTTACGATTACTGCGAGACAAATTATCACATTTAGTTACTATTTATTTTTAGAATTATATTTCACTGTCTTGAAATAAAAGTTCATTATCATTCATTGATTCATACATTTCATCTCAGAACATTTTTCTCAAGTTTGTGACCAATTTTGTGAGAAAATAATTAATAATTACTAATATAAGTAATTTTGCTTCTAAGCTATATTTTGTTTATGGGTTGAAAGGCAGAATTTTGTCTCTAAAATAGGAGATGGGCCAATTTTTGGTTTATTTATTACAACCATTGTTTCTCTAAACTAAGCTTAATGAGTTAGTGTAATCTCTCATTTGTCCTGAAGTTATGTTAAATCTGATTTAAGTGATTTTAGCTCCTGGATGTTATCATGTTATTTTATTTACTCAATATTTTACCAGGTAGGTGAAATGAGAACAGTTTACAAGACCTGGTTAGGCAGCAGCACAAGACACAATCAACAAATAAATCAAACCTTTATCTATGTGACATAGCGTTGCTAAACAGATTCTAATGAGGTACTCAGCAGTGATCAGGCAGTATCAATCAGAGCAGCAGAACTTTTCAAACAAGGTGATGAACAAAGTGCAGTTTCAGGCTAAAGTCCTCCCACAGGAAGAGTAATTACACCTAATAGTATAAATTGACTAAACTTTTGGATGAAAGTAGAAAAGTAATAAGCTTTGAAGCCTTGTCTCAACATCAACGTCTATTCTACATTACAATGTATGTTTTAAACAATGCAAAGGTGTTAATAAATGCTAGTCTTATTGATCTCTTTTTATATTTTGACTGAAAATTGCTACATTTCTCCTCAAAACACAGACTATATCATGAGTAATGGATCAGCTTGTGCTCTGGAGCTGTTCTATTATTTATCAGGAACAACTTTGCCTGAATAAAATTTTGTGTTGGATCAAAATTAAGGCCCCAACAGTACATCAGTGGAACTGATATTATGGGATTTATCCAGGAACATTTCATAGATTTATCTGCATTGTTATCTGGCCTCACTATCAGATAACATCTTGTAAAAACTTGCATCCAGAGTAACAATTCAGTTGAAAATAAGAGATTATACAAAAAAAACAATAGCTTTTTTTTTTTTTTTTTGATGATGATAATGGTTTATACTCATCAAGCCCAAGAACCATACTGTATGTGGCCAACATTAGATAGCATTATCCAAGCCCATGTTTGTTCGAAATAGCTAATAATAAACTCAAAGTATTTAGTTACATAACATTTAAGTTGAATGATAACCATGCCCGACACTGGTGAGCACACTGTAGTATTGCATTTGATCGGAGAAACTGCATTCTTTGGTTCATATAAATGGAGCAGTTTCACACAGTCAGAGAGCTACTAAAATGTAGCCATATGCTATTTGTTATAAAAGCACTGTGGAGCTTAACTGAAAAATAATTTATCCTATCGCCATTAGCGTTCTTTGTACTAAAACAAAGCTTGTTTTAACGATGTGATTGCCTGCACAAACATGAGCACACACAGACCTTAATGAACCACATACATACAGTTAATACAAAGGCAGTTTCCAGCAGCATTCGTCATTATTAGTTTTATTCACTAAACCTTGCTTCGCCTCATGATTTTCTTACCCACAGGCACAGAATTGAAAATGGAAGCTTTGAGGCACTTTTGATTGCCGAGTTTTACAGTTCCACTCTGTAATCCAGTGCCATTTATTACTGTACTGTTATTTCCATGGCTGACTGTGCTTTTCACTCTTGAGGTGTGGACCACAATAACAAGGCAGTAGCTTCTCAAGCTTTGTCAAAGAAAATCACACCCAATGCTTGACAGACTGTCAGTGATTGTTTATGTTATTGTTTTTGTGGACTTAAAAAACAACTAAATTATTCTAAATGCAGTCATGTTTTAATGTGCAAAGAGTTTCATGATGTGTGCTGCAGATAATTTTGTTTCAGGACAAACTTGAAAAAGTGATTTTGAACTCAAAGGGAAATTTACCTGATTAAAAACAGGCTACACTGGAGCCAGGATGTGCTTGTTAGCCATTTCATTATTATTATTATTTTTTTTTTTTTCCAACAACCCAACTTCAAAGACAAAGATTCTTATCTTCTGTTGCAGAATAAATTAGTTAATCAATAAACTTTGATCTGTAGAAATGCAGGAATGAGAAAGTGAAATATGTGTTTTGATTGCTGTATGTGAATTTGACTTTGACATTTTGATAGGGAATCCTGTGTATGCGTGTCTTCAGAGAGTTTGCCTGAATCACAACAGCCATATAATAGCCAAAGATTGTACTAAAGTAAGAGTAAAGTTACTTCAAACTTACACTGCTCAAGTAAAAGTGCACAGTAGTGGCTTAAGAATTAGCAAGTAAAAGATATTTTGGGAAGCAAGTACTTAAGAAAGAATTTTTAACTTAATTAAACAGTTGCTCAAGTAAATGTAACTGAGTACTACCCACTTCTACTTAGCTTGCATCAATTATGTTTTTAAAATGCGTGTTTCTAGTGTTGTTCTGCCACACATCATGGGGCCTTATTTATAAAACATATGGGAAAAACCTACCAAATGTCTACGCACACACAAATACAAACTTCAGCAAATGTCCTCAACATACTCTAAATTAGTTCAGTTTAACATCTTTTCTGTCTCATGTCAAAAAACACAAATTTTTCATTCATTTCGTCATCAAATTCAAATTTTAAAGCAAAATCATAACATACCGAACCCTTCGCCAGATTAGTTACATTGTACATCTTTGAAGTTTTCTCTACTGAGTTTGAGTTCAACCAAGGCAAGTGAAGAGCTCAGAAAAGTACTGTAGGGAAATGCATGATTTATTTTGAGAGTGGACGAGACTCCACACACTGATTTGTGATTAGTCCATCTGCTTTAAACCATGCATATATTAAGGGGTATGTTCTGTTATCAAACTTTATAAATCTCATCAATTAAAAGTTGTCTGCACTGCAAACAGATACAACAATAATGTATAGTTACAAATAAGCAAGAAAAGCCACATCAGAGGATCAAGGTGAACTATAATTACCCAGTATCTTCCTCTGTTTCTCCTGCTTTAGGCATACATTTTTAAAGTCCCATGTTTTAGTGATATGCAGAACAGAACACGGTGAAAAACTCTCCCCTGGAGACCTGTGATGTATTGAATATTTGATGAGGATTGGTGATATGACAGTGGGGCATATTTCAAAGCAGGGGGACGTTGTCTATGTACAGCATCAAACAAATGTTTACTTCTGTGCCTCAATAACAAAAAGTGATAGAATTCTATGTTTTGCATATATTAACACGCTTTAATAATAATGAGTTAAATTCTATCACCACTTTAGACTCTGGAAAAATATACTACAAGAGTCTAAGTATTTTGCTTTTGTCTCGATCTTTATGCCTGAAGCAGAAGTAAACTTTCTTTGTTTTGTACTGTCAGCAAGTTCACTCTTGAAAAGTTCCATATTTAATGCCTAAAAGCTAAAAAGCAGTAGCTGTTGTAAACACATTTGAATTGTGTGCAGCACAGGTCATTTGAGCATGGAAATTATAAAACAAGTCTGACAAAGATAAATGGACTACAAAATTGGAATAAACGTTTTTTGGTTGTAAGATGTTTGGTTTTTTTTTCTCTCAAAGACAGAGCAAGTAGTTGGACAAGTGAGCATGTATAAAAAAAAAACACTTGGGGATTGATTTAGCTTATCAGATCTTTTAAGCATTAGAGATTTGGTTCCTGCATTTTTAAGCTTTTACGCCCCATTTTTGCATGGCGAGTTAAACTAGCCTGAAGTTGCATAATACCACATCTATAATTGAAAATGCATTGATTCTCCCTGAGCGCTCGATGGACTGGAAAATCTGCCAAACATCTGTATAGCTTTGAAAACTTAAAAACCTTCCATTTTTTCTTTTTCTCAGCAAAATGCAAAGAGTTAGCCACACGCACCGGCAGCTCGGAGAAAATGAGACTGTGTCTGCAGCGTGAGAAGCTTCAGCTCACGGTTGAATATTTGATGGTGGATAGTGCGAGCAAGTAAACCTTATGTAAGACTTGAAGCAGGATTGTTAGCGCTTTTTCTATCTTCAAAACGTAATGAATTTAATCCGTATTATACCATTGCTTCTGGTAATGGAAATCCTACCAGCTTAATGTCAAAACCTGCTGGTCTTTGATCCCTTTCACCTATTCATAGCTTCTATCTCCCGATAATTAGAAGTTGTGAAGTGATGTCTCCTCCTTTGGCATAATTAAGTTGAGGTCTATGGTTGCTTTCCTTGTTGGCTGGAATAGCAGGCGCAGACAGGAGCAGGCAAGCACAGGAAAGTGTAAATGGGCTTGTCCTAGCAATTAGAGGTCTCATCTGGACATGTTACAAAGGGGGAAATTGGAAGCAGCTTGTTGTGATGGCTTACAAGAACACTTCAATACAGTCGATAAATTGGAAGAACTTTGTGCACAAATTGTCATCAAACATTGAGTAAAGAGCTCATTAGTTCAAAATGGTCTAATGGAGGAAAATCTGACACGTCTCAAAGGTAAAACTGTAGAAATGGCAAAAAGTCATTTATATTTACATGCTAAATAAGCAGACCTAGTTAACAAAAAGCTGATCAAAAATCCAGACTCTATTCTATTTTTCTAAACATGTCAATGTCAATTTACAAGTCATTTATATCTAAAAATAAGTCTTTGTCTTTGTGTAGCCCATCAGCACCTTATTATCCCTGCCTTATTGAGTAATGCGTCAGCTGAAGCTAGCTTTTGTGTCAACATGACCAACAGTCGACCTTTTCCCAGCAAGTACATGTCAGTTCATTGGTAAACCACAAGAAGGATGTACATAGGGCCTGGGTACCTACAACTAAAGATTATCTTATAGCAGACCACCAGCCAGTAGTTGACTAGTCAAACTGATCTTTTTACTGTGCATAAATGTTTTTTGTTTTTGCCATTAGGATTTAAGAGTGTTGATGTCTGTTATAACAAAAGTCTTGGTTTATGTTTCTTTGTAAGTACACATCACAATATTACAATACTAAATCAGACATTTGTTTGTGGAAAAAATGTGGTATAACGAATACTGGTTAATCTAGCTCAAGCTGACTCACTGAAAACCATCAGGAAAAGGCAGAACATCATAGTAAATATTATGTAAGCTGATTGGTCAAAGCATCTAAACAGCGGAAGAAGAGAATTGGAAAAAAATGTCTTTAAATCTAGTTGAGAGAAAACCATTTTCCCCATCCACTAATCTACAAAGTGTACAGATTTCAAAAGCCATAATAGTTAGCATAAGTCTGCTAAATAAAGCGCCATGTTTGTTTGGGTTTGTTTGTGCTGTCATTGGTTTGTCATTGACTGTCGTTCCTCTTGGCCAGTCTTTAACCAAGACCTGGGCAAACTGCGGCCCTGGGGCAAGATGCGGCCCTCGGACGGTTTTGATCTGGCCGATGGAACACTTTTGAGAATAAGTGTTACTCTTAAAATTTCTTTTATTTGATTGATTTAGCAGTGGAGCATGTGTCTTTGCTTGATGCCCTAATATGGATCATAATAAATGATCAAAATAATACATTAAAATTACAAAGAATTTACTTACAATAATGATCATTTGTTGCATCAATGACCAAATTTCAGCCCTCCACCACTTGTCTGGGTTTGAATCTGGCCCTCTGGAAAAATAATTGTCCACCACTGCTTTAACCGGTTGACGGGGACCAGGCGGTTTCTCATAAGTTTGTGTCAAAAATCTAAAAAAAAAGAAAAGTAAGAATAAGTATTGCAAACTGTTATTATTATGTTTGTATTATTATGTTTTATTTATTTGTTTATTTGCAACAATTGTCTGTTTCTTTTAACGCAGATTATTCTATACACTCAAGAAGTAAATAACTTAAATAAATCAATGTATGAGTAGACAAAAAATTACATTGGAATGTAACGGAAAATAAATAAATTGCATATCTTAAATTCTGTGAGTCTTTCCAAAATATTGCAATTACAGATATTGAGATGTTTGAACAAAGTAACCAATAAAATTGTATGTATTGTGTGTAAATTGTACAGCCCTATAAACAGCTTCTAAGTAGGGGTCATGACATTATTCAGTTTTGTTGTAATTTGTCTTCATACTGAGTAAAACGTTAATAGGTAGAATGAATATATTTATGCTCTATAATTACATTACTTTCAGTCACTGCCTTTTCCGCTCTATTACAAAGCTTTTACTGTGAGAAAAGTATTAAAGCAAAACTGCCAGTTAGTGCTTTTACAGATTCAACACATTGAATGCATCCGAGTGTTGCCTTGTACACAAATTTGTAAAGGATGGCTGACCACAAAGTAGTAGCTGCTCGAGAGGCTCACATTATTCAGAGGCAGCAGGATAATATCGTGATGACTAATACTTTATGCATAAATGTTTTAAACTTGATACCTCGTCCTGAAGGAAAGGACTAAGCTCATTTAAAACTGAGCTGTCAGGAGCAGGGCGTTTGTGATTGCCTGAGTGTGTTTGGGTAAAAAGGAATAATAACTCTAGGCTTGCTCGCATTATGAGCAGTGCTGAAAAATTCATTTTGTTTCTTGAATATTTAGCCGTGGAAATATGACAAATTACACTGCAAATGTCACCTGATGGTAAAAAAAAAAAGGTACTGTAATAACTTCATATTTAGATGGTGGCTTATGTTAATGTGACCCAGACATCCTGAAATAAAAGACATAATTGGACCATTGTGAAAGACAGCTTAGGGACGAGGCATTCTTAAATAACCTGCATAAAAAAACACCTTTTTTGCAAGAACTTTGTGTTCCGTACTGGCTCTTGTCCAAAACATAATCTGCTTAAGTTCACAAGTACACACAAAAGAGAATGTGTGACTAAAAACCAGGCTTGTTCATGTCAAAAGTTTCAACTGGTAAAACACATTTTCATTCGTGTTTTGTTTCATCCTTCAACAGCTGCTTTGGCTCCATAGTTAAGTTTTACAAATTTGCACTAAATCTGAAACAATTATAAATTGTATTATCGTTTATGTTTCTTCATGTATTCCTTTTTGTCAATTACCAAGATTTTCCTCTGTGCATAACTTGTTACAGCTTTTGAAGACTGCAGTGTGTCAGCCAGTCATGTGTTTATACTCCGAAAAGCTCAGTTTTATTCAGTGGATATTTTAGTCACACGTTTTAGGGGAACTCAACCGAACATGACAAATGAAAGGCATTAGTGGCAATAAAAATATAATAGAAGGTTTATGAGTTTTGAGCAAAGTGTGGATGCATTTTTTGGGTACGAATATATCTTCCAAATGATGAATTCTGTAATGAATGCTAGTACTGTGTATAATGTATTAGAGCTGCAACATGTTAATCGATTAATTGCAACTAATCAGTTTCTGAGATTATTGATTATTGAGAAAAAACACAGATTGAACAACACTGATGATGATGAGCCACAAACATTTTGTAAATTTTGTATATTGAAGTAAACACAAGATCAGGGGCAATCAATTATATTTACCAGTGGGTCATACTTTTTGGAGAGCTGTGATCTGTGGCCCAGACTACAAAAGTGAACTGCAAATGTGTTTTACATCTAATATCCACAAACAACTCAAAATGGTACCATTTACTAAAACAACTAAATCAATTATTTTCATTGTGAGAAATACAAAAACAGAACAAAGCTAAAACATATCTAATGTAATCAACAACCAGACTAGAGACAGAGCAGCAGTGATACTAGACCAAGTTTGCAAAACAAGACTAAACTTAGTCGACATTTGGATTACAACAGATTTGAGCAGAACCAAACCAGGACAATCAGCTCTTAACCATTTAAATCTGGGTCAAATTATGCGTAGTACAGTGAGCTACTGAATAAAAGCTCACATAGTGCACTAAAAACCACAATGACTATCAATTAAATTGGTCTGGTCCATGCTCAATTTTTCATAGTGGGCCGAAACATACTGCTTAGTGGGCTGCATTTGGCCCCCTGGCCACTATTTGAATAGCCCTGCACTAGATTGTCTATAAATATACACTTCCAAAACATTCTCAGGAGACGTTACCTCAGCTCAAAATTTTGAAAAAGTCTTGGATTCAAGTGACTTTTGCACAACTAATCCAATAATCAAAGGAATACTTGCAGAACAACAAACAATTACTAAAATAATCGTTTGTTGTAGCCCTATAATATACCATTGTTCTCTCAATATTTATGCTTAAAATTGATCTGAGGCTATATAATAATCTGTATAATCTACAGAGTCCTGTGATTTCTCACCTCGTTAGCACCTGTAGCTGACACCATTCGGCCTTGTCTTTACAAAAAAAGTGAGAATGAATTGTGATTTCTATCCTCTACAGTTCCAGCTGTTGTTATGAGAAGAGATTTTAGGTATATTGACTCCACTTGAAAAATTGTTATTATACTTGCAATATTTTTCTAGAGGCGTTCCAATTTATTAAAAAAATAATAGTGATTTACCTCAAAATATTTATCTTGTAGTCTTTTAAAGTCTTGTTGCAATATATATACAATATAGTCAGAGCCAAGTTGTTGTTTTGTGCTTGCAGCTTGAAAGATGGAGTGACATATTAAACATTTAGATATAAATTCACACTATGATGCACTGACCTTGCAAACTACTCTGTTCTCATTTCCAGCATGCTTTTCCTATACAGGCTTTACAGTTGTTATTACAGCTTTTCGTATAATGCCGGCTGTTGTCTTCTTATCTTACCTTCAGCCCTTTCTTTTGCTTTGTTCAGTGTGAAGAAGTAGAACCAAGTGTCACCTTATCTGGCACAGAGCTGCAGCAGAAAACCCAGTGAGCTCAGCATGTGACACTTGAGATTAATTTAGAGTGGTTTGTGTTGTCTAAAAGCTGCAGCCATGTTTTGTGTGTGTGAGTGTGGACAGAGATTAGCTTTTGGTAAACAATGTCTAATCTAGTCTTTCAGATCAGACTTAAATACACAATTAATTGCATTTAGGGGTGCAGGTGGCTTGGTCATTAAATAAGCTGTAGGAATAACAACAGTAATAATGTAAGATGGTGAAATGATGTGGTGAAGCCTGGAGCAAACCACTGAGAGGAGGACAGTGCTGTTGTTGCTGCTGCTGCCAGAAAAGAAAGCATCAAAAGGTATAAAGGCTGACAGCAAAAGCCCCTGACAGTGACTAAAGCCCAGGATTAAGACGTGCTATTGTTTTTGACAATGCAAAAGGAAACAAAACAGCAACGCATGAAAATAATGACTCAGGAGAATGGGATAATATTATTTCTTATCTAAAGCAAGTTTGTAACTCTTTCTGAATATATTTTTTTCATAAAATGATACAGGTTAATGATAAATTGAGCTTTAAATACTAAATAGAGCGCAAAATTTGTCAATTATGTAGCAAAATTAGGATTTATGCCTAATCTGAATTATTTCTTGGAATGACTTGGTGTCCCCAAATGAGCTAAAGAGCTAAAGAGCGGGTCCGAGGTGTCTGAAAGTCCTGTACTAAATGCATAATATAATGTGTTTGAGGTTGTCTAGTGCCAATAGTCTGACTCACTCACTATCTCTCATGATTTGTCATTATATTTATTTATTTATTTGTGACATATAACATTGTCTAACTTTTGCGTTTTTAACACCCTCTTTTATGTAAAAAAAAACCACACACTACAAATAAACGACAATATGACATGACACAATTTTGATCGATCTTTCGGTCTTTAGATAAATTGCCAAGTTAGTTTTTAGCCTTTTAAAAACTGAAAAATCATTAAAGAGTTTCTGCCATTTTCCCAGAGGAACATACTCTCAATGTTGCTATGGTGACCTTACCTGGAAAGTCCCACTTAAAAAGATGTATCCATCAATCTGTCTAACTATATCTATATCTATATTTATATATTGTACAACTGAAAGGGAAGTGTAATTGTGACAAGTTGTGGAACATTTCAAGCAAATTATTGACGTCAGAACAGAAATTAGAACATTAAGAGAAAATGCAGGTGGCGGACAAAGTGCAAAACAAAGTGTGATGTTTTTGATGTGTAGTTCTGCCTTCATTAACATTTTTGGCTGGAGTTAAATTTTGGAGCGACTCTTCAAATATTAATTAAAAGAAGATCAACTGAATTTGTCCCTTTGAAGCGCACAGTAACTTTGAGTCTTGACTGTTTCTCTCTTTGTATCTCATGGGTTATTAGCACCAGAACACGAGCACATTCAGTGACTAAGCAGCAGACTTTTGTTCAGGATTCACAAAGCATAACAAAGTTCATTGAAGTGTAGCTTTTGCGATGATGAAGCATTGAAACCCATTGTAACAGACATCCAGTTCCAGCAGCCTTGTTCTGAATGTAGAAAAATCATGCAACTTAGTGACTTTTTATGTGATTGTCTTTCTTTCTCACTTTTTTTTTTCCTCTCAGACTAAAACTGCATTTTTAATACTTTTTCTGTTCTGTCTTCAAACAACTGCAGTTCTACTTCTACACCAGTTCTACAACAGTAATGGCATTTCTGGTTAATCCACAAGTCAAAAGACATTTTCATAAGCATTGTCATAGTTTATCTGCGTATTTTATAAATGTTGAATTATTTTCAGTGAATTAGAAACATTAGAAAAGAAAAACAACTAATACACAATTTTAAATGTTTATCCATTTGATTTGACACAGAAATTATTTTAATTTACCTTGGCATTTTACATTTTAAAGGTGCACTAACTTTCTGGAGATGAAAAATCTATTCAGTAGAATTAGAAAGTTAAAACCTTACAAGTCTGCTCAAAGTAAAGGCACAGATTTTTTTTCTTAGTGCAACAAAAAAATCTACATGACAAAAACAAGCTTTTTTCAGGTTTATTTTAAGTCAAAAGTTACACACTGCAGCTTTAAAGACCCACTGTGTAACTTTCAGCAAAACCATTGCTTTTTGTTTTGATTTTTTACTTGAATAACAGTCTAAAACATAAAAAAAATGTGTGTCTTTACTCTGAGCAGGCTTGCAGGTTTTTAAAACGGTTCATTTAGCTTTATTATTACACAGAATGCCATGAAACTGATGTATATATTGTTAAAGAATGCCCCAAACTAATTATGTTCTTGACTTTTCATTCATTATATATAATGCTCAAATTACTAACCATCTTGACTAAACTATTCATTTCGATTGGTCTATAATATTTCTGAATCAGCGCAGTGTAGTCTATTTTCTAAGAATTTCCTACCAGAAAATGTCATAAGCTCAAATCTTTTTCTCATCTCACAAACAGACAAATGGAGCACAACCAATATCAGCAAAACTTCCTTCCATCCATTTTTTCTGTTTATCCGGAGCAAAACTTGTTACTTCTAATTTTGAACTCAAAATGCTCCAATAACAGAGTCTTGCCGTTCTCGTCCCAAATATGAACCACCTTCTGTGATTCTTTACAACCCAATTTGGGCTTAATTTGAGTCCTAAATCAGGAGGTGTTTGTGTGACTCAGAGTGAACACTGATATCCCAGGGAGCCTGTCCTGCCTGCGCAGATGTCACTATAAGTCATTATTATAACCCCAGCCCACTGCTTCACTGAGTAACATGGGTCACGATACCAGCCAATTAAAGGGGGAGGGAAAGGGAGAGAGAGGCCAGCCAGTGAGGAGCGCAGAAAGACCCAAGAACCTCCACTCAATACAACATCTACACCTCTGAACAGGCACACATGAGCTCCGAATAACTAAATAATAGAGGATTAGTCTTGTTTTCAACCGCCATTTAAAAAGAGCAGGCAAAACATCGTTATTATTAAATAACTTCATACCCAGATGTCTGAATTACTGCCAATGATCCTAATTAGTTGGAATTTCTGACTCTGCTTCAATAGAAATATTGTTCCAACTTTTTAGTGTTGCTGTGATTAAAATACAGTGTATTATACCAAAGTCAGTGAGAATTTCAAGGCAACCTGTCAAGCGTTAAAAATGTCTAAGTACAGGTACCTCTGGAAACAGTTAAATCACATTCTAAACCACTGCTCTGTGGTCGTCTCTATAATTACTGGTAAATAAATGTTCAACTGCTCTGAGAGAACTAGCTTTGTCTAAAACTGGTGAACTTGTTACATGATGTCGATCTATGACATTTTCAAGAATCAGGTAATAGTCCCATAGGGTTAAGTGGGTTAGGGGAACCGATATCATGTTTGTGCCCTTAATTGGACAACAATGAGAATTTTTACTGCTGATGTCAATCCAAAACATCTCATATGTTTCAAATTTTGAATGAATGAATGGGTTATTGATGTAGCACATTTACAAACACACACTCAGTGATAATAGGCAGCCCTGGGGCAGCTCAGCAGAAGCCTCAACCTCCGACCATCACCAAGCGTTCTCTAACCTGCAAGTTATTGGTTGGTGGGAAAACGAAGTGGTCAGAGGAAACCACGGGGAGGAACCTGCAAACTGGTCTTGAACTGAACTCGCAACCTTCTTGCTGTTAGGCGAGAGCGCAATTGTCTTTTTTAAAGGTACACTGTGTACCTACAAAGGTATACTTGAATAAAAGCATGTTTTCATTATTTAAATGTACTGCATAAATATTACCAATCTGTCTCTTTACTTTGACCAGGTTTGAATGGCCTCAAAAAGAACAAATATTTGGCCTCGTCTTGTATGTTTGTATGGAAAAACAGTTTCTTTAGTCGTATTTTATCAAATATTGGCATCAAATAGATTTGTCCTCATTCAGAATGTCCCAATGTATGGGTTTAGCTTTTTATTTCTACTACATTGTGTAGTTGATTTTTACCTCCAGAAAGTTACATAGTGTGCCTTTAAAAAAGAAACTCTGCCTGATTTAACAACACCTATTTTAGCAGCATTTAAAGCACAGTGAACAACCAGATGCACCACATCAGTGTAATTATGTGGAACCAAGTTCACGGGTCACTGTTTTGTAGTAATTACTGTGGTAATTGACTGTCAGGAAATTCCAAGTACTTTTTTTAATCAGATCCAAATTATTTACAGGGAAATTAGAGCCTTTAGACCATTGCTTCTGGCATCTACTGTATTTTGCTTATAAACTACCACAAAAAACCTTCTGGCTTTGATAAATTGCCCTTTTCCGCTCTGTTGTCACCTCCTTGTAGGCGGGCTCCGGTGAAGCCTATAATATAAGTGGCGTGCACTTCTAGCTTCAGAAACGCTGGCATCAACTTCTATTTTTGTCCATGTGAAGGCTCACTATGTGCCGCGCTGCTCGAACCGTTTGAGGTTGGACTGTGAAGAGGAGATGTGCGGGTTGATAGAGAGAGAGAGAGTTTCGCACTAGTAACAGCTCATGCACACACCTGCTCATGGCCTTTTGAAGGGTCTCACCAAACACCTGCTGCTCCTGGTGCTGCTGATGATGGGGGTCTATGTGATCACAGAGCGCCTGATGGGTGTTGAAAGCAAACAGGCTGTACTTTGCATCCAATCTGGAGAGCAAGGACTGTTAAGAGATAATCAAAAACACCATATTTTTACATTCTTTGCTTCTTTACTTGCACATGACAGTAGGGGTTGTTAATATATTGACAAAAACAGAAGCATCACCTAGAGAAGCTTATAAATGTGGGCATGGTAAAAGCTGTTAAACTAAAAAGTGCCTTTTTTATATGATTTTTATCTGAAACTAATAGTACTTGAATAGACTAAAATGAATTGGAGTTCATACAAAAACCCAACTATTTGCTTCCATTTTCTTTTTAGTTAACCTACTTAGTTTCGCTGCTGTGATCTAAATTTTGGTGAACTGCATCTCCATTGACCAACTAATTGACTAAATACCTGCAGTGTTAATAGTAATGTTTTCATTGTTATTTTTAATCAACTCTTTTTGAAGCATTAAAATTTTATGTAAAAATATACTCAATCTTCAAACAACAAATCAAAGATTTGATCTAAATTCAGTGAGAATCCAAATACCAAACTAAACATATTTCTGGAAATTACACAATAGTCCAGTGTCAAAGAATCTTTAAAAGCTAATGCTAAGTCACCCTTTGTGTTAGTTCATCCTTGTGATGTATGCAAGTCACACAGGAAGAAAAGGTGTTTGTGAACAGACTTTTAAGGTGCTACCCCTTCCTGTATTCAAGTTGCAAGACATTCTGCTTCCTGAGTGTCATCTGTCTATTGTTTAATTACATCTGAGTCGGTGCCCTACTGGGTTTGGCCTGGAAGTGTGAATAGAGAGTGACCTCTATCCATTGAAGAGTCTGTGATCTTGTAAGGGAAGGCAGTGTTTTGGGGGACAAGTAGACGAGAGGACTGGACTATTAACTAGGGCTTAAACTTTCAATTATGCATAATTGTACAAAACTTGTAAATAAACCTCAGATAAATCCTTTAAGGATTGTGGTTTGTCACATGGATACAAAATTCCACACACCAGTCAAATCAAACACAATCTCTTTCAAACTACCTTTGGACAAAAGTATATATTGTATTAGATCACTAGGGGTCTCCCAGAATAGAAGATAGCACTCTAGCCTCATACCTAGGGCTGGGCGATGTGGGAAAAAATTGAATCAAACTTTTTTAATCAATCTCGATTTTTTTTGTTCGATTTTGTTTAACCTTTTCAAAAACAAAATCAAAATGTTTTTTTTCCCCATGTAAACAAAAACTTGATCGATATATTGTATTATATATCAATATTGTGCCTCCAATTTTGACTTATGCTCCAGAACACGTTTTTACTGACAAAGGAAAGATTTTCGATCTTTACATTCAAAACCCACAACCAAATAATTAATGATTTGACATGACTTCTTCGAGTTTTTGATTAATTCCCCAGCCCTACCCTTCCTTTTGCCACAAGCAAGTTTAACTTCAGCATCTTTCCTTTGAGTAGTTAGCATGTTCCCATAAAAAAAAAAAAAAAAACTAAAAAACTTGGTCTTCCTTAACTTAAGGCTAGTCTCGCAGATACTTGTGACTGAGTTAAAACCATGATACAGCTGTGCTCGTCGGCCACACTTACTGTTGCATGTGTTTTGACCTATTCCCTCCTTATGAATTATTCACAGCAAAAAGGCTGGAATCTCGAGCCCAATTTTGCCAGTCTGCCAGCCATGATTATATACAAGTAAAAAGTGATTCAAACAGCCAAATCTCTGCATAATTGAGGTGCAGAGTCTCAGGTGTATTATTTTACCATTTGTGGCCCTCATTTGGAGCGTTTCTGTCAGTATCAGTCTCCATGGCACCGTCTGAAACCTAGATGGAGATGAGTCCGTTTCCCTTTTGAAAATCCCATGTCACCACAAATCTGTCAGCTCAGAATCTATGTGAGAAAAGACAACAGCAAGTATTATTCAACATACACATATTAAAGTGTGATGGTTTATTCATGATACTTGGATACAACTTCCTCTTAATGACAACCTACACATGTGATTATATTTAGGTTAACTAGTCCTAGCAAAACTTTAAGTGGAGCTAAAAATATACATCCACAGTGTTCTCTCATCATTGGTTTGCTCAAATCGATTCATACATGTTTGAGTAATCTTTTATGGTCTTGCAGCTGATACTCAGTCCTCAGAAACTTCTTATTGTCTGTATTTATTTGAAATGGCACAGAAAAAGGTAAATCAATTGACTTGTTTCTAAATTTCTTCTAAGCAGTTTATGATCAGCTTTTTATTAGGACAAAAAGGTAAATTGATGTTTTTATTAATGTCACAGTATCTTCCTAAAACATAGACATAAAGCAACTCTTATTCTACAGACTTACAGGAGAAATATATAAACTAACAGCGTTTAATTCAGTGGAGCAACTTTCAACAATTAAAAGTTAACTTCCACCCATTAGTAATTCATGATAATTTCAACCCCTGGCTAAAAACTTGGAAAGGTACCTGCATGCACCAACCTTGCAAAAACTGTACCACTAAATGAATTTGAATGTGACTATTAGAGAACTAACTGCCAAAAGACCATAGTTAAAATCACGCTTGAGCATATTACATCTTACCCCTCACCATGTTGCCTAAACTTGCTTCTTTAACACATTTTAACAGAAGAAACTAATCCAATCCGCTTTTGCTTAGTCGTGAGCTGAAGTTGAAATGGAAGTTTTTGTAATCACATTGCCCCCCTCTGGTCATACGCAGGTACTACTATATCCTATCTAAATTAAATAATGCATGCAACGTTAAAATGAAATATATTGCTAAAGATGTGTCCTCCCATCTGTATTTTCCTGTGAGCTTATGATATATAAAGAAAATCTGGAACCAGTCTATCATTAAATCTTGCAAAGCAGAATTTCCGTTTTTTGTCTTGGTCCTTGAATGGCTCACTTGCGCTTTTTTGAATCTGTATAAAGGCTTTTCAAAAGAGAGCCGCTACACTAACATTTTGGAAGATTTTGTATTGTTTAAAATTGGCCATTTACTGAGACTTCCCTCTGGGCAGGTGCAAAAGAAAAAAAGAAAAATCCAGGTGTTTTTACGCGCTATACTGAGATCGACCAACAGAGGGAGCCAGAGCATCTGATTTAGTAAAGTGACAGTTCATCGCCTGGAGGGAGCAACATTTGTAATAAGCGTAGCCTTTATCATCAAAAGGTAATTTTAGTCTGATTGCATTCTTCGTGTAGGATCATAACATCCTCGAGCTATGCTTCATGTTTCTGTGTAGCTGTGCCAAATAAAGCAAAGATAGACCCACACAGTAATTTAGAGGATTTCAGCTACAGCTTTTGTTATGAAACTTTTATGCTAGCATCCGCAGGAGAGCTAACGTGCAGCAGAGCAAATCTACTGGGATGTAAATTTTAATATATGTGTCTTATTAAATGTGCCACCAGCGAAGATTATTATTGAAGCTGTTTCAAAAGATGTCATAATCACTTCAGCATTGTTTATGTAATTAAAAAAGGCTCAGTACAGAGGTGGTTTGAGTACTGTAGGCTACTCAAAGGAGACATATTGTGCAAACACTACTATCTGAGATTTTAATATAGCTAGAAGTGTTTCCACATCACTAGTTTACTCAAAGATGGAATTGATTTGATTTGTACACGTTTGAGTAATCTTGTTTTGTCCTGCAATTGAGGCGTCCTCAGAAAAGTCCACCTACCACTTATCTCTGGTTAAAAAAAAAAAATCTCAGTCCCAAGGTAGGGGCCAAAAATGTAATTTTTTTTTCATATTAACTTATGTTAAAGGGAGCCCATATCAAATGATTCACCCAAAGCCATATTTCTATGCCCTAAGCCCCACCTAATACAGTATAGCTATATCACATAATTTCACCAAGTAGTAGATATGATGTTTTTGAAAAGTCAAAGTGTGACATTTTACTATCCTACATGTTCGAGTATTTTTTATTTATTATTATTATTTTTTTTTTTTTATTATTATACATTTTTATGCGTATATCTAAGTACAGAGAAATAGGTGGGGATAGGTGTAGGTGGAAATCTGACTTTTGTAAGCACTCAAGCCTCAATTGTGATTAGTCAAAATAAATTTTGTGTAAACTATTAAAGGGGCACTGTGTAAGATTGAAAGGAATTTTAATTATCACTTATAGTCCACAAACATTTAAATCATATTGATTCTTTACAACATGAATACTTAAGAGAGCACTGTTAACCAATCCACATCAATTGTGATACATTTATACTTATTTGAAATGTTTTATTACGGGCCGGAATGTGATTATTGACGCTAGATGTCAGCAGGGTAGATAGGCAAAATGCATTGGAAAGGCTCCCCCTGGTGTTCAAAAGTGGGATCACTTTATTTTTTATTTTTTTTACACAGTGCCCCTTTAACGAAGAAACGCTGCTGCAACAAAAGTAAAAGCTTGATCTTAATGCTGATTTAGCATGCGTCCTCATTAAAAGTAAGTTGAGTAACTTCTTATTAAAGAAATTGTTGACCTACTCTCTCCAGAATTAGAAAAACATTGTTGCTGTTACGTTGAGCGAGGAGGACTAACTAAAAGTTGCTTTGACATTATAGTGATAATATAATAAAATTAAAGGGGATCTATTTTGTAAACAGATCCCTTTTTTCTGAGTTTTTATCCATGTTACAACAGTGCTCTCTCCTCATTTCCCAAATCTGGATTGATTCATGCAAGTAATCTTATAATGTACTTCAGATGATGTTTCAGTGCTCATAAAATTCCTGTCTTCACCTACCACCTATCTCCGCCCACTTGTCTGTATTTACTTGCGATTTCTCAAAAATTAGGATTACAAGAAAGACATGTAGGGGTCAAAATAGTCAACAATAACACAGTATTTTTTAAAATGTGTGACTTAATACAGTGAAAATTTACTTTGAAGAGGCGGGGCTTATCAGTTCTGCAGTTTTGAACAGGAAGTCAATAGATTGTTTCTATTTGTAAGCCTTTAACTCATTTCTGTTTTTTGCAATGAACAAAATGTGAATTATTGATCTACTTCTGCCGTAGTTTTTCCCTAAATATATAGAAAAATCACAATAGGTCTCCTTTAAGACATGGTGGAATAAAATAGACTTAAAGAGAAATATACAGCATGAACAGAACAACAATGTTTTAAGTACAGTAATTTATTGGACCTCTGTGTAATATTAGTTCACATTTTGGTATCCACTGTAAATCACGCTCTGAAACCTAAAATAAACAACACATAAGTAATTATTAGATCTATTCATGAAATATTAAATTATTGTTCAATATTTTCTGTCACCACACTAACTTATTTTTCTCTAAAGGTTGTTCACTTGCTGAGAAATAGAGAGGAAAAGCCACAAGATTATTCTGGTGAGTTTGCATTCATTCAAAACAACTTCATAAAAACATCCAGAGAATATTGATGGCGCCCTAAACGTGTAATTGGGGGAATGTCCTGGATCAGTGCACGTAATGTAACAGTAATTTCACTAACTAACTCTTCCGACTGAGCAGTACAAGAGTATTGGCTTCAAACTGTTTTAATCTACCTGATGTGGTTAGCCCTCTTCCTGACTTACAGCAGCGATGTAGGGGGTTTAATGACCAGCAATTTGTCACTGGCTCCTGCAGCTCTCATGTTCTCTCTCACACTAACACTAACAGGTAAAACTGAATATGAATCTTGCACAAATGCAATTGTGTGGAAGTGTGAGCTCTATCTTGTAGATCCCATTTAATCTTAGGTAGGAACACGCTATTAGCAATTAGAACATTTATTGGTTAAGCAATAGATAAGATTAGATGAGCAAAAAGTTCTCTGAAATATGGCAGCACAGTTAATCCAAGAAAAATAACAAGAGCCTTTCTTGGGATCTGTTCCAGGAAAGGTCTCTTCTGAATGAAGTCTGCTTAGATTTCCTCTGGGTGTTCTGTTTCCCCTATAGCTTTCCTCCAAAAACATGCAGTTCAGATAGATTAGTGGCAGTGCTTACATCCTCATTACTAACTCCCATCTGATTTACATAGTTAAAATCTGTATCTGTTAAAACAAACAAAAAATATGAATATAGTATAATTGCATTTGTAGCCGGTTCATTTATGTTATATTTACACAAAATTGTTGCTGTATATTCTACATACCTGGCATCCATTAACTATGCTGTCATGGTCTGCCCTTTGTTTCTTCTTTGTATGTCGTAACTTCTTCTGCCCTTTTGCAAACTCCCATGTCGGGAAATTTGGGCCAACTGTAGCAGCACATGTTGACTTTGTTCACTTTTATTGTAATCCACTTTAAATGGAGACCGCCTCCAAGCGCTCGGCCATGTCCTGTGGTTCACTCCTGCACCAACAATCATAAACCAGCACGCACACAACTGCGAAAGAAATACACTGGTCAGTCACACATGTCCCCCAAACAAATAAGAAGCAAAATCTTGGTGTGTTTAAAATCTTTAAAAAATAATAATAATAAATCAGCATTGCATGGGGACAAAGATTTGTCTCTTATCTCTCCAAAATGTTGTAGCTGTATGAACCTAGTTTAAGGTATAGTTTGGTATTATGATTGGTTGTGACAATAGAAGTGATCTTAAATTTGCCTAAATGTTTTTGTTGGTGTGTGGGCAGTAAAACAGCTTTGTAATGCAACCAAAATGAAAATCATTTTGGCTTTCCCCTGCTCCTGGAGAAACCCGCTGGGGCCATTAATCCAATAAAGTGCTGCCGGTTGCAGTACCTTGACAGCCACTTGCCGCTGCAGATGAGTCGTGCCTGGGCTCAAGATGTACAACGGCCCGGGAAAAGAGGGACAATTCATTTGACTTGACCTTTGCATTCTCCAAACAGCTTGTTTATTAGGACTGCATATTCAATTGGCTTCTCTCCCACAGACTGTTACAATAAAGTAGCAGGCCTCTGCACTCTTTAGGTTAGAGTTTACAGCCACACTACAAAATTTACGTTTCAGCTTGTGACATATGGACCAGTTTGTGTGGAGGAGAGTCCTCAGAATTGATTAGAACACTTATTTATTCAGTCTACAAGTGGTCCTCAAAATATTGAATGGAAACACTGGCTCTATTAATATTCATAGCAGCATTAAAGCTAATTGGTTATTTATTGGGCAAACCCAAAACAAATGCAAATTGGCAGTAAAGCTGACCAAATATATGACTAAACAGAGCATAATAAGAAGTGAGACCCATAAGTTGTTCATGACTTTAAAACTTTTATTGATGCTGTGATAGATTTTTTTCGTCATACTAGAGATCTTTGTATTACAAATTCACTTTGAGGAGCTGCACTGCAAAAAAATAATTAGATGAAAGAAAGAAAGAAAGAAAGAAAGAAAGAAAGAAAGAAAGAAAGAAAAGAAAGAAAGAAAGAAAGAAAGAAAGAAAGAAAGAAAGAAAGAAAGAAAGAAAGAAAGAAATTTTATGGTGTACAATTTTAGTGTTTTTTCTTGATTTTTTTATTTTATTAATATTATTATTTTTTTTTTCCCAAAAGGTCTTTTTAACCAATGTGAGAGATTATGGATCTCAACCCAAAGATATTTTTGCTTGGCAAAGAGATTGCATGCTAGCCTTCCATTTATGATTATCCAAGAATTATACCCTCTACTGTATAGCTGCATGCCCTTATACAAGACTAACTAATATTTGGAGTTTCCCTCTTCAGACAGAATAAAAACTCCAAAACAGTTACTCTGTCTTAGCTAAGCATCTTTTTTTTCATTTGTAATGTGTAAAAATAATATACTGTTGACATGTAACACCTATAGCACACATGTTTGACCCTTAAATACACCCATTTCATTTTATTTCATGCTATGATGCTTCATACATTTGTATATTTTTTGTGAAATGCTTCATCGCTATGTTCTGTCTAAAGTATTCAAGCCAGACAATTTTAAAACGTCATATTAGTGTTTATGGTTATGAACCTAAATAAATGACTTAAACTGGGATTCTTAGCTTGTATTGGTCTTTCCTGAAAATTTACAAAAAAATTACATTCACACAACTCTAACTGGCAATGGGAATAAAGCATTTTTTTTAGGACTTAGGCATAGTTTAGATGTGTAAACCTTGAAAGATGAAAGCTTTCTTGTTTCCAGACTAGAATTAAATAGATGTTATGAGTGTTAGATGAGAAATTGATTTGTCTTGAAATAAAGATTAGCTTTGTCATTGGACCGTTTGTGCCAATGACAAATCTGTTTTGGCAGAGAAGCATCAACAACAGCCCAGACCGCCAGTGCTAAACAACAGATGTACACAAATTAAGCCTGCCGTTTTTACTCACAGCAGCACTATTGGTTTGTTTATATCGGGCAAACAAGAAATCATTTACGCTCTCACACACCTTTAGCTTTCAAAGTCAATCATCTTCTGCTATTGTTGGCGGCCTGATTTGCAGCTCAAGCACTTTTATGTTTGATCAATAGTATTGATTTTCAGACCATTTAATTTGCTTCATCTCACTTCACAGACTGGAGACTGACAACGACTAATTTGTGTCTGTATATTTAAATCACATCAAGACATTTCTTATAGAGTTATATATTGACGAATGATAATCAGACGTCCCACAGCATAGTGCTAATTTCATAACAACATTATGGATCAGGAACACAAAAGGTAACTGCATTTGCACTGTTTTTACTCTTTTCCTAAGGATTGTTTGAGTCAGTGCAAAAATAAAACAGCACATTCAATTCCTTTTGCCGTTAAATAGATATTTACTATTCATTAATTTGTTCATTCTCTTTAAAATTATGCCACCTTTACAAAATAACATTTCAATAGACAAAAAGTGGATGACAACGTAATTGATGTTTGGAAACATTGCCCTTTCTTTATCAACTGATGTAAGCATAATCAGGTCAAAACTTTGTCATGCACAGCATTTATTTAGAATCATTTATTTTATTTTTTAAATGATTCTAATAAATGATTATTTAGAATCATTTATTTATTTTTTTGTTTTTTTTCTACAAGTTTTACAAACCAATGTAAAGATTATAGATCTCAACCCAAAGAGATTTTTGCTGGGCAAGAGATGCCTATAGCCTTCGATTGATGATTATCCAAGAATTATACCCTTGTAGCTGCATGTCTTCATGCAAGACTAACTAAGTTCCATTTATGATTATCCAAATTATGCAACCTTTACAAAATAACTTTTGATACACAAACATGCATCAGGAATTTTAATTGATTTTTGAAACATTGCCTTTCACTGTCAATCTTTTTCTGGTCAAACCTAGTTGTCAGGCACAGCATTTAAAATAAGATAATTATTTTTTTAAGTTGTGAAAATGAAAGATTCTGCAAATCTCATTACACATTCAATCAAAAACACTTACATGCTGGGCAATTAGTGGAAATGTAGAGTGATTGACATTTGTGGGAAATTGTCATGGCTGGGTTTTTTAATTGAGAAATCCACAGACATCTTTGTCAGCAAAAGCATTTTATTTGCCACAGAAGTTTGAATTCAGAGGAAGAAATGTTTATACTTTTTGTATTAAAGCTCATTACCTGATTTTCAAACAGAATAAACAGAAGTATCTGTCCAACTTGTCTCTCACTCTTACAAACACAAAGAAAGAAAGAAAGAAAGAAAGAAAGAAAAAAAAAAAAAAAAAAAGAAAGAAAGAAAGAAGAAAGAAAGAAAGAAAGACTCAGAACATGCAATGCTTTTAACACTGCATGCAAAGTTGGTCCATAGTGTATAGCTTCATTTTACTCTTCTACTCTTAAAATAAATACATATACACTAAATAAAATTACATGTATATGGGATGGATGCTTCACATATGTGATTCATATTTATTTCATTTGGGAAAGCAGAAAGAGCTAGCAGAAAGAAATCCTAGTCCAAGTTGTTTTACTCCAGACTTATTTTTTACACAAGAGAAGATTTTCTTGGAAGTATTTTTTCTGTATCTCACATCTACTTTCTATCTCTGTAATAAGCCATTGAAGTAACCGTAAGCCAAATCCCTTGGTGACCTGCTTCCCTCACACGTTTATACTTTTATATACAGTTTGTTCGAGTGTAGCTTGAGATAAAGAGACGGTAGTAAAGGTTTTTGAATGCACAGAATTTGATCCTCCCACGTCTTTCGTAGATAAAAGTCGATGAGTCACTGACTGGGATGTTCTAATGATCTGATCCCATGCACCTATTTCCTCCATCTTCCATCAATAACAGCTTGTATTCTGACTACTCAACAAGGTTTTCCCACAAGCCATCTGGCAGCTGCACAGCCTCAAAGACTCTCATAAACGGAGCATAGATGTTTTCCCCATCTTCACAACAATAACATAATTCATAGCTGACAGGTTGGTAAGGGGTATCCATCAAACATCTTGGGGTAGCTCGTTTAGTGAGTTCTTGCACTCCATCAGTTATCTCGTGGTTCCTGACAAAGAGTAAAAGACCCAGTGGATTTTGTTATAGAGGAAAAGGCCAGAGCTGGTCCAGGGCAGTAAGTGTTTTGCAGTCGCCCGTTCTAGTTATTCCAGGATGGAGATTGGAGAGTGTGAGGTAGAGCCTAAGCAGTAAATTATTCATCTCTGCCTCCTCCGGGCATAGTGCAACTTTTAACACACATGTAAAACTGCTGTGTGCATGTACGTCTACCGCAAGGGATAGTTTTATATTAATACTGAGCAGTCCGAGCAACTTCTGCCTTCACCTAAGCAGTACATCCAGACGCTGCAAAACTGAAGAAAAAAAAATCAAAAACACACTTGTCAAGCTATATTTTAGCTGACCTGCCACTACAAGGACTCGTGTGTCATGTAGTGAAAAATGTGTGTTGTAGAACGCCATTTGTCATTTCAGGTTTCAAATATGTCAATTTTTTAGGTTTTTATGGACTTGTTCAACCTTCTTGTACCTGTCAAACAAGAAAATCTGTATTTAAATCAATCTAACTTAACCTCTGACACATCATAAACTTGTGTGCACAAATTTCTGTGAGTGTGCACATTTTCAGAACAGCTTTTTTCAAAGTGAAAGTAGGGTTGATTGCTCCACAACAACCAAAGAATTCAAAGCACTGCAGTTGGCTGTGGTTCCTGGTTAACAAAAGATAAGATACTTTGTTTGTTGCAGACAGTTGTTGTCTTTTTGTCACAAAGCGCCGCTTACAAAATACTATATGTGTGATCAAGTGTGACCGGGGGTGTATATCCCTCTGCAGTGTGTGTGTGTTGGCTTATGATTATTTGTGTAGGAATCAATTACGGGGCACCACAAACATTTGAAAGTGCTCTCTATTTAATCAGGATCACAACGAGAGTAAACAACTTAAGCATGTGCAGCTAACAGACAGTCGGCCCAAACTTTTCCCATCACAGAGTTTGGCCAATCACAACAACATAGACCAAACATAAAAACAATTTTGTGTAATTATAATTGTATATAAATGATCTGGTTAAGGAGTAAATGTAAAAATTTACAAGAGCACAAATCACGTCCCTCCGCTTTAAGGTAACACTTTCACAATTCCTATGCATTTCAACCTGGCGATCCAAAATTTTCCTTTAACAACACAAAAATGATAATGGAATTAGATTTTGAGGTGTGAGTTGTCTGGTTGTGGTTGGTTCTAGCAATTGTGGATGGGCTGGGTGTGATTTTGGCACATTGGATTGTTTTTTGTATGAAAAGTGCTTTACGAACAGTCAGAATGAATAACGATCTTCAGTGAATCAGGCGATATAACTCGTTTTTTATAGGATCTTGTTTGTATACATAGCTGAGCTCAGTGATTGCTTTCAAGTGGCTTTTCTTTTTCACCAGTATTGCAGAAGACAGGACTTGGAATGTCAGTGTGAACAACAAAAAAGAGATTACAGTCCTTAAGGCAAAGGATTATTCATGAGTTCTCTGTTCTAATGCTTCACAATCAAATATTCTACATCTTGAATAATTTGTAGTCTGAAAACATATTTTCAATTCTCGTTAACTGGACTATTTTTGTGTCACAAATTCAACTTGTTGTTTTCACCTCTGTTTTGATTTTCTTTATCTTAGTCCTTTCTGGTCTGATGCTTCCAAACAGTTTTTGTCTGCCACAGATAAAACACATGCTGCAAGTAACTGGCTTACTGCATTCATATAGATTCAGAAAAACTAAAGCCATAGTTTTTCACAGTAGGAAAATGGAAGAGGAACAAGACGAAGGTAATGTGTCTTTAGATGTTCAAGTTCAGCGTAAATGCACAATTGATCCAAAGCTTAGGCTTCTGTTCCTATAACTTCTTATGATTCCAGGCAGTGCGTTTATTTATTATTGCATTTGAATGATTCCATAGGAGTGTTTCCCAACCATAAATAGCCTAAGTGTAAGGTTTTATATAGTACATTTTACATTCTTATGAGTGTGTTGGAGGACTTTGGACATTAGGACTGCAGTAGTAGACGGCTTTCTTTTTTTTAATGATTAAGTTTTGTCCACTAATACTGTTAACAGAGCACCACTAACAAAAATCATCGTTGTGGTCTTGTGGTTTTATTTATCACAGATAAAGAGCACAGGCGCTGATTAACTGTGCTTGGGGTGACACTTTGTAGGCTACAACTTGCTGCCATAAATGGATGCAAGTGGATTTGAAAGCTATAAAGCAGTTTGACAGATTTAAAACCCACTTTCTTTTTTGCAGTTTGAAAATCGGGTTCCCCAGATTTAAGGAGAAATTGGAACCACAGTAGGAGATCCAGTGTAGTGTTGTTTTTAACAACCCAACCTGATTTTTACACCATTTGTTTAATGTAAATCTCTTAACTTGTGTCTGTCTATTACTTTTTCCTTGGTAAACTGGCTATAGAGCTGGATTGGATTCAGCACATTGAGTGTCCCGTTTGGAGAAAAACGGAACTAGTCACGAGCCTCTCGTCTGTGGGATGAGCTGGGAAATGGGACAATTACCACAATGTGCTGCTGTGAATGTAAAAGAGTGAAGTGTTTTAATGAAGTCTTCACACGGGGTCTCGAGATAAGCCCAAGAATTAGCCTAACTATTACCATTATACATTCATTCAACCGAAAACAGTACAATTAGTGATCATGGATTGTGTGTATTGTTACTGTTATGTTCTGTCTCAGAGGAGCGCCTTTACCCAGAGGGACCACTCACGGACAGACGGACGGAGCTGCTGCGGGATTTGGTTATGGGCCCGTGGATAGTGGGACGTGAAAGTATTCCTGATGTGTCCCTGCTTATGACTGAGTGTATGTGACGTTGGCTAACTGCAGCTATTACTTAAGTGTACGTGAGGAGAGACGCATTCCATTCGGTAGATTTGGGGAGGGAGCGCGTGCGGGAGTCAGCATCAGGAATAAGGGGTGGGTGGGGGGCTCGATGGAGAGAGAGAGGGAGATCTTGAGCAGAGTTGGAGGACAGAGAAGAGCTGGTGTAGTGGATCTAAAGCATCAGAGGGAAAGAAGAAAGGGGGTCCCGCAGCAGAGGTCTGGAGGCGAATGCACCAAACCGGCTTTAGGGATGTAGTCGACGCGGTTTGGAGCTCAGTCCACCCGAGCTCATCACCATGAAGAAGCACTCAGCAAGGGTTGCCCCGCTGTCCGCCTGCAACAGTCCGGTGCTCACCCTCACCAAAGTGGAAGGTAGGGACCCACTGCGGCTCTTTTGACAACAACTTTTCACAACATCTCAAGTCTCGGATAATCGATTTGGCGCATAACTTCGCTAAAATACAGGCAGCCTAAAACACAAAAATTACATCATTGATAGTTTTCCTTCTTCGTTTGTTATAATGGCATGTTTTTGAGGCTCAGTTTGTGATTAAACAAAGCCCATATGCAGCTCCTTACTTGACGCATTGATTTTAATAAGCAGTGTCGTGTCGCGTCTTGGCGCTAAAATACAGTTCCCCAGGGAGCGTTTCAACTTGATATTGCTGCAGGGATTCCCTCATCCTCCCATGACACTCCATTGTAATAACAACAGCATATGGGACATGAAACTAACGTATAAACAATGCTTTTTATACGGACTTAACCTCTGACTGATCTTCACTCTGCTTCACTGATTTTATGATAGTTCATCTATTTCAAGTGCAAGGACATGTAATTAGGAATCCTGACATTTCCTGACACGCCATAAACGTGAGCAATTGGGTATTTGACTCTCCTCAGTGACCTGCTGTCCCGCAAGTGGGATTTGATCAGTCATGGTTGATATCCCAGACAGTCAGCCACTTTTCCTGCTCCTGCCATCTGTGCAGCTGCTGATGTTCTTTTGTTTCAATCCACTTATGACTCTGAGCTCTGAGAAGTTATGTCAGAGGCAAACAGAAAATATAACATAAAGCAACAATTACTGGATATTGCACATATCGTTTCTAGTAAAAATTGTGTTGAAAAGAGCTGATTAAATTACAAATTTTTGTCAATATCTCCCAGCCCTAATCAACTGTTTACAGACATTTCTAAATATTGTTTTAGGAATGTTATAGGAAAATGGAATGTTATTGCTAAATACTAAAATCATACAATCTACTGCAATTAGCAATTAAATGTGATGTGAGAAGGTCAGTCTTTGTATAATTCACACATTGATATGTTGAGTGCACCGTGCAGTGTAATATACAACAACATTAAGCTGCAATTAGTGCCAGTTTAACGTTGCTGAAATTAGTAACATAATCACAACACAATCTCAATTTGATCCGCTGCCTTACAGACTTACAGTGGAGGAAATAAGCATCCCCCTGTTCATATCCTGAACAGGGGGATGCTTTTGTTCATATAAATGTTTTTTCCAAAAGAGCTATCATTTTAAAGGTTTATATTTAATATGAGTTTGACAGGCGGATTGGCGAAGTCTCTGCAGTGATTGATTACTGTATTGAACCGCTGTGGTGAAGAAGAAGCTGAGTCGAAAGGCCAAGCTCTCGTTTTACTGGTCATTTTACGTTCCAACACTCACTTTGGGTAGTGACTGAAAGGACAAGATCGTGAAGTGGATACAAGTGGTCAAACTGAGTTTCCTTCGCAGGGTGGCTGGATGCTCCCTTAGAGATTGGGTGAGGAGCTCAGTCACACAGGAGGAACTCAGAGTAGAGCTGCTGCTCCTCCACGTTGAGAAGAGCCAGCTGAGGTAGCTTGGGCATCTGTAATGAATGCCTCTTTGACACCTCCCTGGTGAGGTGTTCTGGGCATGTTGCAGTGAGAGGAGAGCTCGGGGAAGACCCACACCTGGCCTAGGGAACGCCTCGGGATTCCCACGGAAGAGCTAAAAGATGTGTGTGAAAAGGGAAGTCTCCCTGCTCAGACAGCTGCCTCCATGACCCGCCTCAAGATAAAGTGGAAGAAAATGGAATGGAATTTATAAGTATGCATTTTAAACAACTTTCAGAATAACACATGGCAAAATGTGGTATAGTCAGACATAACTAAAACTGCCCTGTTTGGCATTAACTCGACTCAACTCTAAAAACACCATTCCAACAGTGAAGCATGGAGAGGAAGCATCATGCTTTGGGGGTGTTTCTCTTCCAAGGAGAGAGGTAGACTTCACTACATGGAAGAGTAGGAGCAGTGCAATGTACAGCAACATTTTGGTTGAGAACCTCCCATCACGCAACACAAGCACACAACCAACAAAAGACTCAAGCGCTTTAAGTCTTCTTATTTTAATCCCATTCAACATCTATTGAGAGAACTGGAGATCTACGTTTCCAAAAGGCAAAATCACAGCATCAAGGATTTAGAAAAAATCTGCAAGAAGGAGTGGTCAAAAATTCCCATTAAGATGTGTCCAATCTATGACACTATAAGATAAGTCTGAGTGCAACAATTGCTAACTAACACTATCTTGCTTAGGGTTAATTTACTTATTTCCTTCTACACAATACACAAAATGATAACTTTTAAAGATAATGTTTTTGTTGGATATTTTTCTTATTTATTTATCTGTAGATTTTAACATATGTAATAAAAAACTGACCTCACAGTTTTGGATGAAATCACCAAATTAATAGTGCACTTTTTCCCTCAATGTAATTCTATAGTTTACTTCCATTGAGTATTGATTTATGATACAGTATATGCAATTTTGAAATCTACATACAAAGAAGTTTTAAAAGATTTGTGGTTTTGTTTTTTCTGAACAGAATTCGCTTTTGGAAAAATTAATTGCAAATCAAATCGCAATCGTAATACTACTCCTAGAAGATAATTAGATGTTTTTTCTGAATTTTGCAACCATATTGTGATGCAAAGCTTATAAATTCCAATAGTTCACTGTTGAGATGATGGGTTACATGGACAGTATAAGCAGCTATGACATTAGACTGAGGATGGAGGAGGGATGGTAAATCTGTGTGTATTTCTGGGGCTTGTAGTATTGTAAATTATCTGCCTCCAGTCGACATCGGGCTCCCTTTTTCAGTAGCTGCTTTGAAGGAATCACAGGGGGGCACGGAGGATCAACACGACAGAGTTTTTCTCAGACTTTACGTCTTATGTAACTGCAGCTCAAAGCCTCTGTTCTCTGCACTAACAAGTTGCAAAAATCGTCTTATTTTCTGTGTCCGTGCAAAGCCTAAAAATCACAGAAAATAAAAATGTATACTTGCAGTGAAGTGATGTAATGTTTTTGGGCTCATTAAAGCATACCTAATAAAGTCTAGGTCGCAAAGTTACAGTCTTGTTACAGTGACTCTGGCTCTGGAAGTATAGTGTCCTTTAGTAACCAGAAGACGGGCAGTGCAGACATTATATATCTGAACTTCGTAAACTAAGAAAATGTGTTTTTGAACAACATGTATAGCACATGTAATATCATTTTAAAGAAGACATATAGTGTTTTTTTCCATGTATTTATGTAGATTAGTATTTGCATTTTTTATTATCAAACACATATAGATCAAAAAATGTCTAGAAATATAAACAGTTTCATTGATTTTTTTCAAACACTTTTTTTAATAGTGCAGGTAAATATATACAAGTGAATAGGTGGTAAGTGAAAACAGTTCAAATACGACTTTATGCAACAACTTTAACTTTTTTTTTGTTTTTTTTTTTTTTTTTTTTGTATCTTTGGTGTTGAACTAAGGCAGCAAAAACACACCCAAACTTGTTGGCGTGGGCTGAGATTCAGAAACTGCAAGTGTGGAATTTCTGCACAATGCAACTGGGGGAACCAACGCATGCTTCAAATGCCCCAAAAATACATATGAAACTATCACAGACAAGATATTCAAATGGTATTTAATTCTGTATTAAGGAAACTAATGATGAGAATACAATATAATAATATTAAAGCTCAGAAAAGTGAATTTTACACAATATGTTTCCTTTAAGACTTCTGCTCTTCACTGCAAGATTTAACCCAAAGCCAAATGACCATAAGAAAAATACAACAAATCATACAAGTTTAGAAAGAATTTACACTTAGAAACCAAAGAAGCCAAACATTTACCAGCCAGCATTACAAAGCATTTTTGGTGCACTTTTTCCTCTTCTGTTGTGAGATAGGATGGTTTGCTTGTAACACTTCTTGAGAATCCTGCTGCGTTATGTTGAAGCCAGTAGTTACAGTATAATTGTTTCTGTGGTTAATTCACACAGGCAGTGGGCCATGGCTGATGAACATTGATTTCTCTTACAATGTCTTAAGTGGTGATGTCTATAGGGAGTTCTGTGTCTTTTCTGTGCCATCCAGGCTTGCCGTGTTCACAGTAGTGTTTGTGATTGTATTACGCGCTTTGGATGTGAAACTATAGTGTTTGAAGTCAATGACTCAGCAGTTCACCTATATTCCCAAAGAAGCAGGTCATTTTTCACCCATTGCTGTCATGTTCTCGGTTCACTGTGGACTTCACGCACCTTGAGCACAGAAAGCGTGTGATGAATGACAAATCTATTAGCTAACAAAAGCTGGGGGACAATAGGAGAACTATTCTCTGCTTTTTATTGACCTGATGAGAACCTTAACATTTTCTAAAAACATACTGGTTCTCCCTATCCATTATAGAACTGACTAGAATAGATGCTTTGTGTCTGAGACGCTGTGTAAATTCTCTGCTGGAGGGTTTTCACTTTTCCATGTACATAATATGGATTTACACACTATGAGGACGATTAAAGTTCAGAGTTCGAGGACATTTTCATTTTTCTCACCAGAAACACATTTTTATGAATCTGTAAAATTTACAAAATAAGTGTGTTCTTGGGTATTTTAGTTTAAAAAAGCCTGTTACATACAAAGAGTTTTAGACCAATTTATTATGTGGTTGCTTGGCAACTTGCTAGTATGACTGTATGCCTACTGTATTGGAATACAGATACTCAAAATTAGTAACATAGAGATGTTTGCAATATGTAGCCTTTTACCTCCCAACCTTATAGGCATATTTAGATTTTATGTTATTTTGCGTAACTACACAATATATTCTATATTCTTTCTGATAATTCCATTAAAAAATCTATATAGCCTACCGAAATACATTTAAAATATTTACATATTTTTCTAGTCCTATGTAAAATTCTTTCTCAGTTTCTCTATGGTTGAGCTGAAGTTGACACTGAGGGGAGTGGACAGGAGCAAAAGTGTGGTTAGTCTTCAATTGCTTTAAAAGCAGGTGTAATGAGTGCTGTGTGATAGGTGTGTCCTGAATACAAAATGACAGGTCTGATATTTTATTAAGAGCTTGTGTGTCTGTCTGTGCGAGAAGAGAAGGCTTTCACTTATAGTTTGAGTGCTTCAGATTAAATCACAAATAGATCAGTCTATTGTGGAAAGTTTCATACAAAATACCGTAAGTAAGTTCATGGTATTGATCTCACACTTGCCTCAATTCAAGAATGAATGGAGTAAAAAGATTTACAATCTACCACTTCACAGTTCAAAATTAGGCTTGTACTTTTAGACCTGGAAACAAAACTGTATAGGAAACTGTGCCTGGAGCATTTGTTGTTCAGTTGTGACCTGCGTGTGTTAAGTCTCAGCAAAACGCTTCGATGAGGAAAACACACTGAGCGAGCACTTCTGTTTGAGTACTACGGATGAACTTTTGATCTCATTTAAAAATATAACCTGTCATCAAAGACCAGCTGCTGTATGAATAATTGCAAATATTGCTTCAAATTATCAAGTGCTTTGTTCATGTAGTGAAAGTTCAAGAAAAAACACTGCAGTTTAGGCTGTTCAACATCATAGTTTTAACAGGAATGGTGTGGACAATTCTTTTCATATTGATTTGTTTGAGAAGTGCCGAACTCTTGGCAGCTTTTGTTGAGCTGTGTCCAGGTTACTATTTTGAGTCGAGTAGACTGTGTCAGAAGTGGGTTGTTATTGCATGACACAAAAACGAGAGTAACAGCAGTGTTTTGCTTTGTCACTAACCTGTGGCACTGTTTGTCTCTGACCTGTATCAAGAGCATCTGTTGAAACAGCGTCAGGGTCAGGGCCTGTTCTGTGACTCACGTCTGTCCTGTGAAGCTGAAGGAGAGAGTCCAGTTCAGCAGGATCAGTAACAGGCGACCCGTCCTTGTCTGCCCTCTCAGGACATGAGCGCATGTGGCCCCACCTCGCTGCGTGTTTCCACCTGTCTCCTTGTGTTATAGAGTGAGACAGTTTGTCAGAAGAACTGCTCTGCTTAAAGACTCAGACTGACAGGCCAACCTCAGCGAGCTGTCACAGCCCAGTATCACAGCCTGTGTGTCAGAGAGATTACAGACACTCTGCTGTTTGCTGTCTGTCCATCTCATGCAACACACATCACTTCAGTGTGGCATAGGAAGGCCTTCATGTAGTTTAGATCAAGTATCCAACAGCTGTTAATAAAAGACTGCAAAGTTTAACATAAAGTAGTTTCTTCTAGACTCACTGCATTTAGGTTTGATGCATAGTGATGTACGGTTAACAATGAAGTGTGACTTTGCCAAGTTTTGATGGGGATTAGAGGTATGGAAAAGAAAGAGTGGACTCATTCATATTCAGCTGAGAGCGTGAGAGACTAAGACAAGAGTTTCTTTGAAGAATGTGCTGGAGATTGATCTGTTTACCCTCCTGAAGCAGTGAGGCAAAGCACTGCAGTGCTCTCCTGCTCTCATAGAGGTGTCACTAAACAGCCTGGCCCAGCTCCTCTGATTCCACACAACCACATGCTTTGTCCCTAGAGCTGTCGCCTGATGCTGCCCCACATGTGGTGGAGACGCTCTCAGCTGTAGACAGTGTGAGGCGTGGGTGGTGGCTTATTCTGGAGCAGTGATACAGAGCTGTAGTGAGAGCTTTCATGTCATGGTTTGTGAAGAAGAGGAAGCTGGCTTTGCCTGCACATTCTAGATTTGCAGCTATCAGCAGGAGAAATCTGCACTGCAGAGACTGCAGTCAGGAACAGGGAGCAAGTGGTTTGGTGAAGTGCTAACAGTGATAACTGTGCCCCGAGAGGATCCAGGACGTGTACTCAATACAAACTCATGAGGAGCACAGAGACAACAGAAGGAAATAAATGTCTACAAAGATTGATTTAGTCTACCTTTAGGTGTTGGTTAATTCACTTGCAATGACTGTAATGTACTACAGAGTGGATAGCTTACAGTGTTCTTATGTGTTTATAGATCTACAGTTCAGAGCGGATAGCCCACTGTAGATCTATAAACTTAAAAAACAACAACTGTAGTGTAGTGCAGAGCAGATAGCCCACTCTAGATCTATAAACAAATTAGAATAACATAGTAACACAGACCTCACTTTTATGGTGAATTTCAGTGAAATATACCAAAGACCAGAAAGCACACGGCTGTCAAGGTGAATGTCATTTCTAGTTCAACAGGAATGCCTGCTCCTGTTTTCAGTGGTTTCACTGAAAGATCACATTTTCTCTTACAAATTATACAGAAACTTCAAAGGCTTGCTGTGTAAAGTCATTGATCAGCCTACAGTGTACACATAAAGAGTTGACATATTGAAAGCTTAAGAATTACTCAGTCCAAAACAGATAAGTACATATTTATGACAGGAAGTTAGGTAGAGATGAGACTAAAGATAAAGGTTAAAGAGCTTCTCCGTGAAAGCAGTTAAAGGTCATGACGTGTTTCCATCATGATATTATTGGCTCTAAATTTCATTAGCTTGAAAGACTTTCTGCAACACAATCTGATGCATTTTGACTAAGGCTGCAAGACAACATTTCTACAATTTCAAAGGCATGCTTTTTTAATTGTATTCAATTAGTTTTGCAACATAGATCTTTAGTAGGTCCACAAAGTGTGTATGTCATGTTTTGTGGCACATGATGTGTTGACAAGTACCGGAGCTCTAAATGCCTGCGGGACCCTCTTCTCTCTGGGGACTGATTGGCTTGGCCCATAGCTGCATTTGGAAGATTAAACACTGCTGCAGTATGGAAGAGTGGCCAGTGCGGTGTGGGATGATGGCCCAGTGAGGACAATTTCCGGGCACTGTACTAAATAGATGACCTTCAGAACAAGCTCAAGAGTAGCCTTGGAGCTGAGAATAGGGAGAGTTAATTCCCGCTCGTGAGCCAGAGACTTTGATAAACATCCGTGCGCGCCTGTCTCTACTGCTGCTGTGCTGATTCATCATTTAGTTGCAATAACAAGCAATGATCTTGAGTCATCTTTCATTGCTGCCAAATTTCTCTCCGCACTGCGAGAGTGGGTTGTGCTTCCACTGCGACTATTGTTCCAGATGCCTTTACAATACGGTATAATTTCACTTTAATTGCATCACGTATTCATGTTTTCCTCCAAACAAAAATTAAATCTCTGGAGCCTTATGTACAGCGCCTGGGGAAACCGGCTACATTAGCATTAGGGGCGATAGTCATCAGCGAAGTTAATCTATGATATGATGAGACCACCTGGCAAGGTCAGCGTAAGCTCCAGGAAGAATGAACTGCCTCATTGGTCGTGATGGATGCCTCCTTAAAAAGTGCTTTGACAATATATTATACCTCCTAGTGAAGACTGCTTACATTACAGTGCTCGGGAAACTCATGTACATCATGTTAATGATAGACAAGCATTGTCTAAGTCATTTACATTAAATAAAACAAAGCAAGTGTACAAGGAAATAATATGGATTTAAAGTTTAGCTCAAAATAAAATGGTTTTAATACAAAGCATTGTACATCAAGAAACTGGTGTGTCTTGCTCAAGGGCACTTACACTATGATAATTTGTTGCAATTGTCCGATAAGCTCCGCCTCTTCTTTGTCATATTTAACTTACTTGTTTTATATGTTTTCTTGGAAACTGAATTTTTTGGAGTAATCACAGAAATTAAGAAACTTGGGAGGGGATAGATAGAATTTGAAAACTGCAGTGCAATACAAAGCAAGATTACTCAAATCATTTTAAATAAAACTTTGGGTAAACTATTAAAAAGAGAACACTGTTATGGCATGATTAGAAATAAAGAAAAGTGTATTTTACATAATGTGTCTCCTTTAAGAGCTTTGAATAAAACCTGTATTAAAACATGTTTTAAATAACATGAACCACATAAATCAAATGCATGTCATTGTTTGCTGGTTTATTCTTTTTGTTGGGAAGATTCTGCTACTTAATTTTATTCCTCGTAAAACCAAAGGGGCTGTTTTGTGTGAGACAATTAAAATGATTTATAGTGTTGGAACTGACACTCTCCACACTGTTGTAATAATGAATTGTCTGTAGTACACAGCGTTAGGGATAGATCGAACCAGATAAAAAGTGCTATGAATAATGCAGTTATTGACTTTTTTACTAAATAAATATTCATGTAGTTCAAACTGACAATTGGGGCATAATTTTTGGAAGATCATAACAGCTTTACCAAGTTTGTGCTGAGACATGGTACAGTGTAATTGAGTTTAACGACTAGGGAGATTAAATAGATTTTGGTAATCAACTCTGAAGTTCATAGTAGGGCATTTAACTGCGCAATCATAAGCTACTTGATTGCTTGAAAACACAATACACAAGATGTATGGAAGCTATTATGTTTTGACAGAGGCAATGGAAAGTTAGCAGTCACCTGGGATGTCTTTGAGCGCTCCATTGTGGCCGAGGAAGAGGTCGTCTCTGATATCGAATCACATCCTCTGTTCGGCCGTCACACTCCACCACCTGAGTTTTACCGCTGATGCCTGATGGATCACATTGTAATTCAATTAGGAAACAGTCAAAGATAAGAGTCTCCTGCTTGTGTTGTCTTAAGAAGAGATCTGTGTGTTATGGTTTAGTTTTTATTCCTGTATGATTTTTGTACAGTAAAATCAAATCAGTTTATTTTCGTATAGCCTAAAATCACAGTCGTCTCTGTAGACTTCCCAAGGTTAAAAAAGTTAACAGTTAAAAAATATTAATGGTAGAAAATAAGGACAAAACAATATTGACCTTATTAGTCCCGTCCACTTTTCTAGGAAATGCACTTCCTGTTTAGCTGCATTTAGCCTGTAGATTTCAGTCGATGGGTTTATTTTAACTGTCATTATATATAATTAAAATTTCCCCACAAGACTGACAAACAAACACGTTAGCTACCTTAACAGAGCTAAACAGGAAGTGCATTTCCAAGCCAAGTGGGCGGGACAAAATAGGGTCAATACATTCAATAAAACAATAAAACAACTTCTAAACACTATGTAAGAACCCGACTAGAACTGGGGGTTTAGTTTCGGTTCCTAACTGACCTGACCATAGGTAATTTAGAAAAAAATAGCTATATACACAGTAGAGCTATTCAAATGTCGGGAGATTGTTGTTCCTGGTGCCCTTTGTTTATGTTAGCTCTGTAATTCAGTGCATCATTTAATCCAGATTCTGCTATGCCATCTAAATTGTTATTTAATGTATTTATTTGACAGGGACAATGCAATCAAACATTATACTGTACTCCCTATTTCAGTCTCCGCATAGATTTTGTGGTCTAGCCTTGTTCAATATGTAATTTATGTTTGATCTAATCCAAATGTAGACTAGGTTTGGTCATCGTTTGGAACTCTATTTATGACAATGAAAACATAGTAGGTCTAATAGTAATAATAATTTGTGGATATCAGATGTAAAGCACATTTGTAGTTCAGTTTTGCAGTAAAACATACCATACCATACCATACCATACCATAGCCCTCTAAAATATGACCCACCGGTAAATATAACTGAATAACACTGATATACACTGTGATTTCAATAATGACTATCATTATAGACAATCACAAATGTTAAATAAATAAAAATGCATTAACAATATAAAAAAAATAAGTTCTACAAAAACCGGGAGTAAACTTGCAGCCAATATTTTCTGAACTTTGTTTAAAAAGCTATTTTCTCAAATCTTGGGAGAGCGTAGAGTCTATTGTTGTAGTTGTAGTAGTTTAGTAGCAAAAGTAGAAGCAGAAACAATAACTTGACATATAGAAAAAAAACTAAAAGATGTAGGCTGTAGCTTATCTTTATCAGGCCTTCCCTGTGACCTTGACTTCATAACATAAGTATATGCATGATTAATATTTATCATAGCATAAATGTTCCTGTTTTTAGTTGTAGAGGAAACCAGACCACGCTGAGGAAACCTAGACAAACATGCAAACTCCACATAAAAAAAGACCCTGTGCAAAAAAAAAGAAAAAAAAAAAAAAGACAATTTTGCGGATTTAGAAAGTAAGGTACAAGCCTGTTTTTTTGTTTATTTGTTTATTTTTTTTAAGTACAGACTTCTTGCTAAATATAAAAGTAAAGTCACCACCTCTGTAACCATGATTTAGTCGGCCCTATCTTTCACTGAAAATAGTGCAAATAGAAATAGTACAGAACCTTTAACAATATCATGAATTTTCAAAGCAGTAACAGAAAATAAATATTTATAACTGTTGATGATGTAATAAAAAGTAATCTGACAATTATGATCCAAAACATTATGACAGGAGCATTTTTTTTTTTTCATCTTCTCAGGTGAAGCTGTAACATTTTACTATTTCCACTGGCATCCAGTCTGTCTGCTGTAAAAGTTGAGCCTGCACCTGTCTGCCTGTGAGCAGAGATTTTGGCAAGTAAAATAAACTGAAATGTGCAGGCAGTGCCCTTGGGCTTGTTATTTAGCGGAATCGTGTACATATTTTTTGCCTGAAATAGTTTCATTGTGGAGTAGAAAATGCAATTTAAGGATTTATCCAGGGGCAAATTTGGCTTGCTCTTGCTAGGTCTGACAGACTTATTTAAATTATATTTTTCGTGAGTTTGTGAGGTTTCTAGCTGTAAGTATTGGCAAAAGGTAGGACAGTGACAGACTGTTAATTTGCTACACACTTAGCAAAGGCTTGTAAATTTGGCATGCATTCAAGCTGGAGCTTTGAACATCCTGTACAATCTACGATTTTAAATAAGCTTGCAAATACAGCTGTGTGAAGGAACTGAACCATTTATGTTTTGGTCAAAAAGACATTTTAATTTTAACATTTCAATATAAGTGAACCAACCATTGGGCATTCACCTAGAACATCAACCGTTTGAATTGTGTATCTGGTTATGACTTTTATGGTTTTGTCAGGAAAAACTTGTTTTGTACGTTTAATATAAGTAAGATGGAAATCAAGTTTGAGATAGAAGTTATACTGTAAATAGAAGCTGGATGAGTGGGCAATATTGTCTTGTGTGGGACATCAGCTTATCTAATCAAATCCATTTATTTTTGTATGGCCCAAAATCACAACAACAGTCGTCTCTGATCACTTTAATTTAGCAAGCCTCAGTGTTAGAAAATAAAACAATCAAAATGAATTCTGTCAAAATCAAACAGTAATTCAGAAAATCAGAATCAACATGTTACAATGTTTAACTTGTTTATATGTTTTAGAAACTCTTGGCTTAAATTTAAAACTGCTTTTTAGACAAAAACAAAGCACCAAATGTACAATCATCACTCCATGCATATCTCTGAAACTCCGTCGGACAAATCATATGTTTTTGTTTTTTTGTGAAGATTATAATCAATTATTACTCTTCTTTTTTGTTAGCCTAGGCAACAATGTGACACAAACATACTGGGTTCCGATGCTGTTCCTGTGAATAACAATCTTTTAAAGGTGGAGTTCCTGATTTTCAGATCGCAAACACCATTTAGATTTTAAATCTGACTACATCCTACACATTGTTAATATTGACATGCATTCATTTTTGGTTTCAATTACAGCTTTAAAAACTCTTTTTAAGAGGACCACCCAAGCTCAGCCAATCAGAGCGCTGCTTTCAGCTCCTGATAAGAAAAGTTACCCCAACTTTTAAGCAAAAATCTGAATATATGCAAAGTCACCACTTGATTGTGTAATCTCGGTAGTTTTTTTTCTTAGTCTTAACAGTTTTCATCATACATAAGTACATATGCTTGTATGACCTGACCAAATACTTATATTTCTATTCTGACACCGTATACCTTTTTTCTTCTTTAGGAGAAGAGCGCCCCCAGGAGAATGCGGTCGGCACTACAGATGCACAGTTGGCTGGAGGAGCAGCAGGACCAGAGACCAGCACTAACAAGAGGAGACTGCGCTGCTGCATCAGGGTCACCAAGATGCAGGTGCAGAAGGCACTATGGGGGGTCGCCATGGTGATGTGCGTGTGCTCGTCCTGGGCCGGCTTCACACAGATCTCCAAACTGGCATTCAAACAATTCGATGCTCCTTTCACACTCACCTGGTTTGCCACCACCTGGAACTGCCTTTTTTTCCCCTTGTACTACATTGGACACGTGTGCAAGAGTCCGGAGAGGCAGACACCCCGACAGAGGTTCAGGTGAGGGGCACCAGCACGTCTGCACATAACCTACATCTGTACTTCTAATAATGAGGGCTTAAGTATTAGAACTAAGAGAATATGTGAAGTAAAGCACTCAGAACAGTTGTATTTTCCACATCAAATATTGAGTTCGAGGACATCTACTGACTGCAGAGGAAATAGCATAGGGGGAATAATCGAACCAGTCTTGCCTGGTGTGCTAATGTTGTAGAAATGCTCAAAATAAGGTTGGAGTTTTAATAGACTTAAAATAAGAGCAGATCTCTGAGATAAAACTATGACATCACAAATGTAATCTTGGAAATTCAGAACAGTCTTCTGAGGCTAAGAAGGAAAATTATATATATATATATATATATATATATATATATATATATATATATATATATATATATATATATATATATATATATATACTGTACATGATTATAAACTTAAATTTGATTAATACTTGTCCTTTGAAACAAGACTATGGGTATAATAAGGGCTGGGGCACAGTAGTGAAACAAATCAGATTAAAATCTCATCTGTGTTAGGATCTGCACTATTCTACTTCTCTGTGTAAAGCTAGACTGAACATAATTTATTAAATCCAACAGTCTGACAGTTGGATTTAATAAAATTGAAGTGTCAGATTTCAAAAAGCTGAATGATGAGATTTCACAAAGTGCAAAAGAGGACTTGTGATTAAATATAAATTGTGATCTGGCTTCAAGAAACCTGTGACTTGTGGGCTTCATACCAGACGCAGCCTGCAAACCACCATTAGTACACAGTTTTAAAAACAATCCTTGATCAACATATAGAAAGGAACAGTTTGTTGTTTAAGCTACTAGAATTTGTAGAAAGATATAACATGTTTCAACATTTTAAAAACTCTTGTTTATTATTCCTAGAGGACTTTCTGGGACGTATGCACAGCTTTAATACAGCTATTAGACAACAAAACAAAGCATTATGCACACCAACTACACACTCACTCCAAAATGTAACTCTGACTCAGACAAATAACATTTTTTAACTTTTTTCAATAACTTTTTTTATTATTATTTTTTAATTAGTCCTTAGGTCTGATCGTGTATGGTAAAAGTCTTTCTCTGTAAAAGTATGAATATACAGAAATGCAAAGTCACCGCCGGATTGCCTTGTTTAATTTTTCTCCAAAAATGTCTACTAAATATTTAACTGGAGAAATCAGATTTTCAAGACATATTTGCTCATCAAGAGAGCGCAAACAGAGCCAGCTTAATCCCCTAATGGCTTTAAATTGTTTTTGCAGCTGAAAAAGTCTATTATTGTGGGTCTTTATACAAAAATGTTTTCATGCACTACCTGAGGTGGACAAAAAAATGAAGAAAGCAGTACGTTAAATGCTTTGTCGGAAGAAACCATGGAAATTGAGCTATACCTCTTGTATGTGATGCAACTCTTTCATTTTTGGGGCTTACGCTAGGATCTTTAGGGCTCAGACTGTTCAAATTCAGAAACACAAGCTGAATATTAAATAATCAGTTGTATTGCTTGATGCTGCAGGTAACTGTTAGTAGATAAATTGTTAATTTAAGAGACCAACATAATGGACATACAAATTTTACTCTTGTCAAATGGCTGGCAAATGTGTCACTTATTTATAAACTTTTTTGTAGCCGGTAAGTTTGATCAGGTGGGCAGACATTTATTTAGTTTATAGCTTGAGAATAATGTATATTGAACTGACTAGCAACTGTATTAGTAATAAGTTCAAAAGTAAATTAAGCTATTGTTTTAGGGGAAACACACAGGAGAGTGAGAGCTGATAATAGCTTTTCCAAATCTCACCGAGCTAATTTCGCGTTGACGTTCCTCAGCAGAGTCAGCCGAACAGGCCTGATTCATGCCACTCCGCTGTGTACAACAAGGTGTGCTGGCAAAACAAAACCTCTCCTCTGCTGTTTGCCTTTATTGCTGCTCTGTTTGTTTCCAAGGACCAGATGCTTTCAGGAAGAGCTGCAACATAAACTGTGTAAACGGCTGTGTGTGAATAAAAAATGCATAATGCTGCTTTCAGACTGGGAAACTGGGAGTTGAAAGTAAACAATAAACAATGCTAAGATTACACACAAACTGTTGCAGTAAATTAGTGTAAAAGTCAGTAAGGGATTATGAAGCTGCGCTGTGCGTCTCAAGTAAAACAGGATGATGAACCGGGAAAGTACACAACCTGAGAATCATTTTGGCCTAAATGTCCACTGACACAACCCCTAACCCAACCCCAACATTCACTTACATTCATTTCATGGACATTTACTCTAACACTTAACCTTAGTGACTACTTGTCTAAACTTAACCTAACCCTCACCCTAATCCTAACCTTAACCTTATTTGAACTTAAAACCATGTTACTGATCTCATAATGAAGAATTTAGATGATGGGGACCTGCTTTTATCCCCATCATTTAAATCCTAAATGCCCCCAAGGAAGGCAAGTCCCTGTAAAGTGAGTGTGTATAACTTTTAGTCTGGCCCACACACACACACACACACACACACATGTACAGGTAGGTACACAGAGCTCATTTACAGTTTTATTATAATCAATATTAATATCTTTTATTTGTTTATTTATTTTAAATTATTAATTTCAACATGCCTTTATTCTAGAGTCTCATAAAGTTCTTATACCTTGAAGAACATTCATTCATTAATTTTCTACTGCTTGTTACCATGGGGATCACGGATAACTGAAGCCTATCCAGTCATTGAGTCAATATACTGATATATTGTATCAGAAAAGTTACATAGTTAGACATTTACGAGTTACAAATGCAAAGTTATTGCTTAAAAGAATAATAATAAGAAAAAATGCTTTTGCTAACATCTGTTTATTGTAGGGAGTGCAGCAGATTTTTTGGGGACGATGGACTCACGCCCAAAGTGTTCTTCACTAAAGTGGCTCCGTTCGGCCTCCTGTGGATCCTCACCAACTACCTGTACCTGCAGGCGCTCAGGAAGATTAACACAACAGACGTGTCTGTGCTCTTCTGTTGTAACAAGGCCTTTGTCTTCCTGCTCTCATGGATCGTGCTGCGAGACCGTTTCATGGGGGTCAGGGTAAGGGCAAAGTTGCTGTATTTATTTTATTACATTCACAGCCATGTGCAATAGAAAAAGAGGATTGCAACATAGACTGTAATACAAAAAGCAACAAAGTAATTCTTCAACAAGCTGTCAACGGGAGAAGTTTGATCATTTGCATAATGTAGTTTCTTTTGCTTGTCTGTGGTATTGTGTGAATTGTATTCAATGTGCATGAACAGTAAAGTAATATAGTTTAGACCATAACTTTGCAAATTAGCTGCTCTAATCTTGACCAGCCTGCAGAAGCTATGTTTTGGTCTAAGCGATGTGCTGGTCACTGCTTGAGAGGTACACTGCCCTTTTAGATAAGCTTCAATATTAGCAGACCCTCTGATGAAAAAAATAGAAAGACCAAGGAGGAATCAGTCAAACTCCAATATAGTTTTACTATCTTGGCTACGTGATAGTAAAGTATGGTTTTTTAGTTTAATGGGCTAAATTTACTGAGGCAATTTCTCAAGGACAAGATGTGTTGTTGTGTGTGGTCTAGTATTACCTGAAGCACATCAGTTGGGCGTCAGTATACTTTGCATCACTTTCACATTAATGTATTTATTCATCTGCTGTGCCTGAGTAATAGTGTGTGCTATTTTCTTTTTGTATCAGGACACACACATGTAATGAGGTGTGGTAATCAGGGACCATTGTTATGTTTTACATGAATCCAGGCATCGTGCACCCTCTAAAAATGACTTTTTACATTTATTCAAGCCCTCTATTCCCCTTGACGCCGCCTCACTCTATTCCCATCATCTGTGATATAGGTCTCACTGAGAGAGAAATGCCGTAATAATCTTGTTTCTGTCTCCCTCACTCTCACCCTCATGCGCGGTAGTGGGGAGTGCAGCATTTGACTGTTCACTGCAATGCAGGCGTTGTTAGATGAGTTTGTCATAAAGTAAAAGACTAGAACACCAGTGTATAATGGCAGCAGATTGAATCTTATCAAACTTCAGCTGGCTGAAGAAAAATTAAGATAAGAACTGCAATGTTTTAACAAGATCAGCAAGTGATTACAGGTATAATGTCTTCACTTAAAAAAAGTTCAGCCCTGACACAATGAATGAGTTGTAAATGTGTTCCTAACCTGGTTGTGGAGGCTGAGTGTGCTGGTGGTACAAGAGTGTGCTGTTGATCTCACGTTTGTGCTGAAGCAGTTCCAAACAATAAGACCTTGAGGTCAGTGACCCTTTAAACAAACAGTCTTCACACTAAATGAGAGGTGTAGCAGTGAGTGACACGCAGCCTGCAGTGCAGAATCTGCCGCTTCGCCAACGGTGTCCAAAGGCTTTGGCCAAGCAAAAGTGCATGGCTCATTTGTCTTCTTGACACCTCTTTATGCAGAGCAAATCCACTCAGCTGGACTGCACCTCATCTCTCTCACCATAACTCAAACCAAGCCGCCTCACATCCACATAATGACCACATAAACTCTGTAACAGGGCGTGCTGATAAACATTGACAAGGTTGGTCGCTGTTGTTGGGCGGGAGACAGATGGTTGGCTGACTCTTGTAGCTGTGTGATTCCTGGATAATCCCAGAGGCAGTACAGGAAGGATGGATGTGAAGCTAGGTGATATTTGGTATGTAAACATGTGACAGTGCAAAAGAAATCAATGTCTGAGTGTCACATCAGCACTGCAGAAACAATGTAACCTATATATGCACTCAGAGGGCTCATTATGTCTCGAGGGTCAGGTGTAGGACAAGTGACACTTAATAAAGCTGTGTTCAAATATTAATTTGACTGTGATTTGTTCTTGAGAGTCTGAGAGGAGACCATGTGTGCCTGCTGCTCTCACACAGCAGTGGCGGCTTGTGATTCTTTATTACCCCCACTGTGAGCAGCATGCTGCCCATTCGTCACTCTCTAACGTCCTCTTCTCTTTGTCTACAGATAGTAGCTGCTATCTTGGCTATAGCAGGCATTGTAATGATGACCTACGCTGATGGATTTCACAGCCACTCTGTCATAGGCATCACTCTGGTCGTGGCCTCTGCCTCAATGTCAGCACTCTACAAGGTATTTCCTGTCCAGCCAAAAAACGTTTTTTTTTTTTTTTTTAAATGTTACCACCTACACCTATAATGTAAACTAAATATTTTAGACTGTGGGACTTCTGGCCTCAGGCTTTTGTGTCCTCACTATAGAGCTTGCTGTAAAGTCATATTTTGACAAGCTTCTGTCTCTAGCCCTGCTGTCAGTGTTACCTATTGTGATAAACATGCAGCTCTGGCCCTCTGCCAAATTTATGGCAGAAATTTTGGCAGGTACAGCTCCCAAACCAATAGCTCTATGCTCCGTAAGAGGCCATATATTGTAATTCCTGACTCACACCATTTGTAAGTCTAATCTCTTCTTATCTTCAGGTACTGTTCAAGATGGTCCTGGGTAGTGCCAAATTTGGGGAAGCTGCTCTTTTCCTGAGTATAGTTGGAAGTGCCAACTTTGTGTTCCTCAGCTTTGTGCCGGCCATCCTGTACTTCACACATGTGGAATACATACCCTCACTGGCAAACATTCCTTGGGCATATTTCTGTGGGGTATCTGCCCTACTTTTTGGTATGCATAATTCTTACAAAATAGGAAAAATACAAACACAATTTTTTTGTGCGCTTTTCGCAAATCTCATCATATCCTTTGTTTCAGCTTTTAGTGTCCTGGTAAACTTTGGCATTGCAATTACTTATCCAACTTTAATTTCCCTTGGCATTGTTCTCAGTGTTCCTGTAAATGCCAGTAAGTGACTTGGCTTTGTTCCAATAGCTTACTGCTTCTATTCATACTGAAGGCAAACTATTGATTTCTCCATACAAAATTTAACTATGTCTCTTTTTGTATTTCTTCAGTGGTGGACTTGTACACATGTGAAATTCACTTCAACACAGTTCGTCTCATTGCGGTCTCCATCATTTGCCTGGGCTTTCTGATGTTACTGCTTCCAGAAGACTGGGACCAGTGCATCATCCAGCTCAGCACTAAGCTACGGAAACGTGATGAACCAACAGATGGCGAATCGGGAACAGGAATTACCTGGAGAACTAGAGCCAGGACGTCCATGTCAACTTTTGCTCATTGACCTTGCAAACTCACACACATTGAAATGGACACTCTACATGCTCAGTGCAGGGACTTCTGTCCTTACTTGGCTGGCAGCTTTAAGGGTCAGTAGTTATGTTTTGGCTTTTTATTCATATAAGCCAATATAAAAGAACTTTTGGACAGGCAAATAATGTATCATTGTCGTGCTATTTTCCCTCAGAAATGGCTCAAGACGATGCATGGACTCAAAAGCATTGTAATCCTTCTCTCCCAAAATTAATCAGGTAAAACTGATTGTTATTTTGAATAGGAAAAAAAATGTTGTGTTAATATTTTTGCATTTAGACATGTTTAAACATACCTCACACTGCATACACACTGGCTTTGTACATCTTTACAATCCAAAGAACTTGAAAATGAATGCCTGACAAATGAAAAGGAGGACCACAGTGATGTTTCTGAAATGGTCTTGAAAACTACCTGCCTTTTGTCCACTGTAGCTGTTTCACACCTCAAATGCATTGCCGCTGTAGAGCTGATAGGGTGGGGTGGTGTGAAGAAGCCTGTCTGGACATCTTATGATCAGTGAGACTTTGAGAAGCCTTCACTACTCTCTTTATACATTCAAAATAGAGAAAAGAAACGCGACACCATGCTATGCTTGCCCTAGAGCTAAAGTACAGCCAAGACATCCACATTTTGTCTTGAAATGTTAAAAATCAGCAGCGTACTGTTATATACCATGGGAAATTGCAGATGACGCCTTTTTATGGCTGTAGTAAGCTTTCATACCATACACAAAGCTATACTTGTAATTTGCAAAAGCATACACAAGAAAACACTTCCTAAAAATGTTTGGGGTGAGTAAATTGCATACAGACCAATATACACAGACTTTAATATTGATTTTAAATGTTCAGTTTGACAGCAAGTTTATACTCCTGTAAATACAATATTGGCAGTGTCTTAAATACACTGTAGGCCTATGCATTGGGTTGTATTGAACTTGTCACACTATCTGAACATCATTTGCATGACAAATGTGGTTAAACTGAAAGAAAATCTTGATTTATATGATGCTCAAATGTTACATTTTATTGTCAAAAAAGTGATGGAAAAGTTGTCGAAACAATGAATCCCAACTGAACACCAGCTTTGAGAGACACTGAGGACTTGTTGTGAATGTATACTCATGTTGAACCACTCTATATGCGCCTCCTTACAGTCCAAAGAGGCTCATGACCAAGCATTTTTATCACCATGACTTTTTATATTTTTGCATTTTGTTGCTGATCAAACATGTCCAAACACAGTAACATCTGGAGGAGCATGCACATACTGTATGAGCATAAACTGAACCACTTCACTGCCTTTGATTTGTTTTGCTATGGAGTACATAGGCACTGTTTCCCATTGTCATTCTTTATGACAATAATGAATAATATTGTATTCCTCTGGAATTATTGCTAGACATAAATGTAAACCTTTGTAAGGAATGACAATTTTTACACTAAGATGCATATATAGAATTATCACAAATGATAAAGAGGTGTTAAAAACAAATAAATTATGGGTTTGATAGCCTTGATGTCCAGTTTCTTCCAAGTATCATATCTTTTGTATATAAAAAGATATATTTATACACTTTCTTGTCTTTGATTGGTTTCTGTTTGTCTCCTTAGTGCATTTTACAATGAATTCCTCTATAAAACCTATAACAACACTGAAGAAAAGAGATACTATAGGACATCATGCTCTACTCTAACAGTGATTTGTCCATAAAAGAAAGTGCCTGGCGCTCTTTGGTTAGTGCAGAGAACGGGAGTCTGCTGCCCTCCAGTGGTCGAGGGGGGACCTGCAGAGAGTCCAGTCTGCTACCCCCAGGGTCCTGGTGCCACACTGTGCATGAAGGGGAGGCATGGTCTGGATGACACATTTTGCAGAGCTGCTCTTCAGAAGTTTGTTTGAAGTTTGTACTTACAGTGAATACTGAAGAGCAATACTTGGAGTTGTCAAAGGCTGAACCATGTGAGCAGGAGGGCATGCTGGGACTTGTAGTCAGAGTGCTAGGTTCACTGCTCCTACCATCCTCCGGCTCGACTCTGACCTCCCCTCCTCTTCTCATCAGTCCCCCCAAGCGTGTTCGAATCTTCTGCCTCAGTGCCTGAAAAGCTCCCTGGAAACGTTTGCTCAACAAAGCATACAGTAAAGGGTTAATGTCTGAGTTCAGCAGCACAAGCCAGTAGGAGAAGGTGACAGCAAAGGGTGGAAGATTAGTCTGGCCTGAGATTGCAGTTTCCGTGGCTTGAACCAGAGAAACTCCCACATAAGGAGTCCAGCAGAGAAAGAAGGCACAGATGACGAGGAACAAGCGAACTACTCCATGTTGGTTTTGTTGGGACAAAAGCAAAGATGGTGGGGACACAGTATGAGCAAGAAAAGAGAAAAAGCGTCTAGAAGTAGATTTGTTTTGCCTTTCACTTGCAGAGATAGTCCCCTGCTCTTCACTGAGCTCAGACACAAACTGTCCGCTCACATGATAGATGAGTTTTGAAGGCGCGTGCAGACTCCCGCAGTGTTGATGAGATGGATCACCCGAGGCAAAGACTGTGCTGGGGTTCCTGCTGCGCTGTACAGAATCCTCTAGAGTGTGGATTCTTCTGGCATGACTGCGTGCCACCTTCACGATGTTAAAGTAACAAAAGAGGATGACCACTGCTGGGACCAAGTAAGAAAGGACAGCCATGAAGGCAGTATAGCTTGGACTAATGGACCAGTTGACAGCACAGTTGTACATAGAGGGCACATATTTAACTGAACCCCAGCCCAGAAGAGGCGGACAGCTGGTGGTCAGAGCCTGCAGCCAAATCCACAAGACCACCACACAGGTCCTCCATAGGGTGCAGCGGGAGGTGTAGTGTAAGCAGTCCACAATGGAGTAGTAACGATCCAAGGCTATTGCTGCCAGTGTCAGGACAGAAGCTGTGCAGTAAACAGACGATGTGTAGCCCACATACAAGCACAAGTCCTGTAAGAAAAAGAATGTTATTTTAATATTTAGACTTAGACTTGAGGAAAAAAACACATCATCAAACATCGCGTAATGCTAAACTTTAGATACCTTTTAGACAACTATTCGGAGAAGAGTTTGTTTCAAGTCACAAAAAACTACATCCTGCAAACTAAGGACAAATACTCATTTCACAGTAAATAAATGAATATTGAAATATTTGGAACAAATCCCAACTGAACGGTTGTCCTAGCACTGTGGCAGCTTTTTTTACCCACCAAATGTCAATTTGATTGATCTACTTAAATTAAACTTTTTACTTTTACTGTAGTGCACAGTGCTTGTAATTGGGTACATTTTAATCATGGAATAGAGTGTACTTTTACTTGAGTACAAATGTTGACTACAATGGCCTCCACTGGTTTTAAGTTACTCCTTGTATTGTTTTCTGATTATGCAGAAAACCAGACTTAAGAGACTATCAGTAGGTGCACAATCTTGATTATTTAAGATTATAATCATTATAGTATGGTTAGGACCACCTTAAAAGAAATGTATCCTCCATTAGGCCTGTCTACCATCCTATGCATACGGTAAGCTAATAATTATTCACTGTATTTCAATACAGGAGATAAGCAATAGGAAGACATTAAAAAGTAACTTTTTGGTGGTTATATTTCACAGGCATAGTCAAAACTATATTTTGGAATTTCCTTAAATGGGTATAGTTATGTTTTATGCTAAAATGTGGAGAATAATACAAAAAAGTCACATGTCCGTTTAAACCAGCAGGAAGATGCTTCAAAGTGTTAATTTTAGGGAGATTCAAGCCCACAGAAAAAAAAAATGAATCCCTTTATTAGTGCAGCAAAATCACCGAATTAGGAATAAAAGAAAAGCTATTTATGGCGAAAAGGTTAGAGGTGGGCACTATTCTGCACTGGTCATTGCACACTTGGTAAAGAAAACATGTTACTCACAGTACACTTCTCCCAGCCGCTGTTCATGAGGGACAGGGCGATAAAAGGCATGACTCCAGCGCCCACGAGCAGGTCACTGACGGCCAGGTTCATGATTAGGACTGATGTCACCGAGTGAAAAGTTTTTGTGGCAGCCACAATAACGAGGACAAGAATATTGCCTGCAAAACACAATGTGGTCATTAGGTAGCGCCCATAACATGTTTTTGTTTTGGAACTGTTTTGCGCAATATGGACGCGCGCTTTTACAAATCAAATACTACCACATTTTCACACACAAAAAAGTTCCTCTCTTAAATCAACAATTTTGCAACGTATGTCTATCTACAAGCACGAATTCTATTACATGAGCTTGGTACCTGTGACAGCTCCAACACACATCAGCACCATGAGGATCTCCAAAAAAAGCTGAGTTCGCGGTGACAGTGCCCCCTCTGCGCCCAGGGTACAATTCGTGTTCGCAGCCAGCCGAAGAGGTGTCCAGGAGCCATATTCTGGGTCTCTCATCTTCCGCGAGCACAGTGGATGTTAATGATCACACATGATGCAAACAAGCTGCAACATGACTGTGAGTTGATGTTTGCGGGTGAAGGATCCCATCTGCTACTGGGGCGGTCTCCAGGTGAACCAACAATTTAGAGAGGAGAGAGAGTACGGAGAAAGCGCGCGCCTTACACCTTTCATTAAGCACAGCAGGCTCAGGTTAAGATAAACACTTTATTAATTCACTTATAACAAATGTGGAATCGAGAATCTAATGAAAATGTTCCGTTAAATGTTCCAAATTATGGCATAACTCTTATAGACTACCATGGAAAAAAGTAGCTGACATCACCAGGCCAAATTACAGTTCAGATCTGTGGAGAGGCAAAGCCAGCTCATAGTAAGAAAAGTAAAAAAAACAGCTGAAAATTAATAGATAGGCTGTGGAAGTTAAGTTTAATACAATGACACTGAAATAAAGTATTGTTGAAAAAGAAAAGCATAACACTTTCAAAAAATGGTTCAGTCACATTAGAATTTTGTGCATTTTAAAATCCCTTTAAAACCAAAAGTCAAATTTCAGAAAGCAAAAAGCCATCTGTCATTGATTTTCCATGTCTCGTAGTAAAAATGTTTTTATAATAGCACTATTAATTTCTCCCTCACTTGACTTTCAAACTGGCTTCTGCTCCAGAGATGAGATGTTGTCGTGTGTATTCCCAGATGAGCAGTGCAGCGCTGACATGAACATTGAGCGAACGGATGACTCCTTGTTGTGGGATCTCAACGCAGACATCCAACATTTGGAGCAAGTTTGCAGGTATGCCCTCACGTTCATTGCTACACCATGGAAAAAGAAAATAATTTAATTTATACACAACTAGATTGGGTGTTTTTTCAGATGCATAATACAAACTGTATTCATGAGAGCCACCTGTACAAGCATTACCAAAAAAATGTTTACGATGAACTCTCCATATGCACAGTTTTTTCTTTTTTTTTTTTTTACATTTGTTTACAATGTGTTTTTGTTGCATCAGTATAATTGTGCTCTATACATTTTTAAATTTACAAGCCCAGTACAGTGTATTGCAGACATAAAACTATGATTATTTCGTATAAATATGCATAAAGAGAAGACCAGTAATGCCCTGATTAGAGGAGCTACATTTATCTTGAGCGCAAATGATGATTATGAACTGATGAGAGATTGAAGATGCTTCACGCTGAGGCACAGAGAGAGCAGCTGTGAACACGCTCAAGATCCAGCCGCGAGTTTAAGTTGCAAATGACACAATCTGAAGGGATCTTAACAAAAGAGCTTAATTAACTGGATGAATCATAATGTCTTCCATGGAGCATGCAAATTACCAAGGCTAAGAGTCTCAAAAAAACTTCACAAGTCACACATTTTTTTATGTATTTTCTTTAAAATTTGAATACTCCAAAATGAATCAAAATGTAAAAGTGTATATAACTTCAAATATGTCATAAAGAGTGTCCTGTTTCTTAATTTTTTTATTTAGTTTTTGGTAATTTGAAGCATTGGTGTTGTGATTCAATGCAGAAGACTAGTTACTCTTGGTTACTGTATCTGAAAGCGTTGTTGAGTGGTATGAATAAGGCATATACAGATTCAAAGCATGATGAAATATTTCCATGATGGCAGTGTTTTGCCAGGTATTTTGATGTCAAAATTAATTTCACCCCAAATTTAAATGAGTCGGAGGTGAAGCCTTTTTCAGTGTCACACAGCTTGTATCAGTCTGAGTAATCTATTTCCTGTGCCTTTCCCAATGGGACGTCCAATTATATCTCAGCATGTTCCGACAGGTACACAGGCGATGGAGGAGGTTCACAGCGCCCCATGGGAGATGCTCTAAAAACATGCACTTACATTAAACAGCATTGTCAGCCAACACATTTAACTGAACTGGGCACAGGGAGCAGGAGGCAGAATCGCTTTCCCTGTAAACTGTATCTTCGCATCACTTTTCCATGTATTAAGTCTGATGAAAGTGAATTTACCCCAGTAGAAGAAGAGTTTTTTCAGGGAAGTGGTAGTTCTCAAGGCTGTGGCTGTTGGCAGTTTGCTCCACACCGACAATACAATATCCTTCATTCTTCTTTAACTGCAGAAAGTCTGTAAGCTCCACTGGTTTCACCTGGGAAATAGAGAGATACTAGTAAATACATGTTGTGCCTTTGTCATCATGGAGTCATAAAAAGGACTGTTGCTAATTCTCCATGCATGTCCACAATTATACATGTCCAGTGACTATGGCCATGCCCTTACTACTTTATAGTGCTACTACTTTATATTGCTACTACTTTATATACTGCATTTTTGTGAGGTAACATTTGCAGTTGTCTTTTTCATAAATAAAAGTCACAATAACAGGTTATATAAATGCAACATTGTATATTATTTATAAATCATCTCTTACCTCCAGCAAAGGCAGCCACCTCTCAGATGTAACACTCAATGACTGAAACTGTTTGTCCTTGACATGGCAAAGACTGTCTAAAACCAACGCACCGGCTCCAAAGATCTCACAAGTTCTGCACAGACCTAAAGAAAAAATATTATAGTTTAAGTCAAGACAGAAATTTTCCATTTGTGAAAAAGGTCACAATGACCATTTACTCAGTGGAAATAATTAGTGTATGAAGTGGCCATTGGCCTGTTGCTTAGGGCAACACTAACATACACAAAACATCAGCACCCCCTTTAACGACATGAGGGGCTTTTCCAGTAAAACATTTACCAAGCAAAAAGGCTTAATGTGTTCAGTTACATTATGCAATTCAAATATTGTCTTTTCACAACTGAGTATGCCTTTATAAACACATTATTATTGATTAAGACTCTTATCATGCGATACAAAGGCTATCAAAGACACTTGGAAACATGGCCGTCTGTTCCCTGTATAAACTATGATAAGGCCTACAGTGAATGACCCGCTCTGTTTGACCTTTGCACAGAGGTTTATGGCATTGCACAAATACAAAAAACCCACACATATTAACCATTTAAGGATTATAAATGGTAAATTAAGTTTGTTGCATCTGTACCTCCTAAATTGGTGGGTTTGTCAATGAGTGAAGCCACCACAAGCAGAGCCCCATGTGTTTTTCCCACACGAGCTGCTCTCTGCTGAGGTACAAGCTGGAGCTCTGGTTCTTGCTCATGAATGTCAAGATTCCAAGGAGTAATTTTCTTTTGCACTTCAGCCCAACGCTCTTCCTTATCCCGCTCACCTTCAAAATAAGCCTAGGTATGTTAGTTGAATTAACTTTGAAACTGTACCTTTTGGGTTAGAATCAATCACTGTACTTTTATCTTGTTGGATCCAGTCGCCAGGATTGAGCTCCCTCAGTTCAGAAGCAGAATTCCTTAATGGACAAATTGGACTGTGTGAATAACACAGCATTTTCTCAAACTTCCATACAGGAATCCACTCATCATCCGACAACTCAGACAGGCTGGGGAATGTATATAATAGTGTCTGAGGGAAAAAAATATATAACGTGTTACGTGGCTACATGATAAAATACAAGAGTAAAATTAGAAACAATTAAAATTTAGGTTTAATAAATCTTTTTTTTTCCATTCATTAAAATTTTTATTTGTCTTATATGTGGATATGCAATGTTTTAAATACATTACATAATTACTAATAATTAAGAAAAGTTTCAAATTAAACTATTGAAAATTATGAACTTTTAAATCAATAGAAAATGGCCAAGGTAATTGTGAAAATATGTTCTTCATTGTAAATAATATTTCATTTAATTTAATTCAGATCTCCATTAGCTGATTTATTACTGCAGTATTTTATCCATTTTATGTACTCACCTCAAAACTGTAATCTCTGAGAGGATGAAAGGCACCAAAAAAAAAATGTTCCTGAATTTTGATCCAGTTTTTGTTTGCGTTTCTAAACAAAACAACAAAAAATAATGATGCACAAAAACTAATTCACTTGCTACTGCAGAATGACCTGATCTTACCCAGTGCCCTGCATGGCTTCGGCCTGGTTGAGACAGCTCGTAATCACAGAAGACAGCGAGTGTAAGCCATCCTCACCTTCTGCATTCACTGCTATGGCTTCTGCTAAACTCCAAACTCGTTTAAGAGCCAACAAAGCGTAGAGTCGCACACTGAAGTTATGGTTAAAACAGCACTGCAGAATGGTGTTCAAGGCCTTTTGTAGCTGTATAACCTGAATCAGGGAAAGAAATGTTAAAGTAAAACAAAAAAATATATAGAAAATATAAGTAAATGTGTAAAATAAGTGTTACCTGGTCTTTAATATTTGGAAGGATGACATTAAAATGAACCAAAACTGAGAGGAAAGTGCAGATGCTAACCTTGGTTTTCTCATGGTCCTTTACACAGAAGAGAACAAATTAAATTCATATGCATGTTATGATGTCAGATATTCTGTGATTGATTAAAAGACTCACCACATTAAAGCACTCCCAAAAGCTGTTAATGTGATCAGGGTATTTGTTGAGGATCAAAATCATCAGCCATTCAATCAGGTGCTTCACAGAGGCCTGGTTACTGCAGAATCCAGCCTGATAAACACTGCCCAATAGTGTACTGATAAAATCCTAAAGACACAAGGGTTATTATTATTTTATTAGTATTTGACATTTGTAACCCATGTGTAATGCAATGCAACTGTCTTTACCTCTCTGAGTTTGGGAAACAGCACAAGCACTGTTTGCCAGATCCTGTTTTTCACTCGATGTTGCATTGAGTTGTTATAGTAACGTACTTTAGAAGATGATATAAGACTATCCTGAGAAAATTTGATAATGGAGAGTTTAAATCCAGTAAGAAGTCAATAATTCATGTTATAAAATAAACATCAAGAAAGACAATTATTTCGATGGCAACCTTTTTCAATAGTTCAAGAACTACAATTTGCATCAGCCTTTGATGCTGTGGATCTGAGGGGTTCAATCGACTGAGCAGAGACAGGGCACATGCACGGGGTAACTGGTCGTCTCTATTGTCTCTGGAAGAGATAAATATTAATTGAAAGCAACAATGCAAGTGGCATCCTAAACCACTTACCCACAAAGTAAATTAGCTGCGCACTCTTCACCGAGTTGTTCCACATAGCTCTGAACATCCTGAATAAGCCTGCAAGGGAAGAAATATACACTACTTCAATACAAGACTAGCAAAAGGAATTGTTAAACAAGCCAAAAGGTTTTAGCCACCGTTGATCTCTTCTGAACACTGGTCCATAGACACACCCTTCAGTGAGAATATGAAAGTGGCTGAAAACACTTGCAAAGATGGAGTCATCCTGAGCACCAATGGGAAGCCATAACTGACAGCAGTGTTGCATTAGCAGTCCAAACACACCGCTCTTTGACTGTGATACCTCCATTAGCTCAAAGGCAATCTAACAACAAAACACAAAACTGTCTGAATAAAAACACATAATATTACTACAACAATATACACTTTCTCTTACCCTCTTTATATTTGTAGTGAGATTTGGAGCTTGTTCCTCAGTCAACATTAGAAGTTTACAATGAAAAACCATTGAGATAAAACTTTTTAGTGATGGCCAGAAATCAAGAGGATTTGAGCTCAGTCCCTGAACAAGATCCCAGCACACAGTGATAGCATCTACACAAAGGGACTCATCCTCTTGTATTAACTGGGAGAATAAAAAGTACATTTCATAATAAAGTTATGCAATTAATTACCATGCACACAAGCAGACATAAACAATGCACTTACTTGAGGAAGTGCTGTCTCCAAAAAAGTAAAAATTGGCAGCACTAGATTGCTCGGCAGAAGAGACAGGCCTTCTATGGCACAAGTCACAGATAACCTCAGGATCTCAGAGGATCGAGATTCTTCAGTCTCAGAAGTCCCAATGGTCTTTGAGAGGATACTCAGGCAAACCCACTGGTTGCTCAAATAGTGGGCTACTACACGCCCCCAGTCTTGCCACACCGGACTATATCCATCTGTGTCGCTATAGGTAAAAAACAAATGCTGATTCACTCTCAAATCAGGTTTTGCATAGAGTATATTTAGGCCTGTCACAATGAACTATGAATGTAAGATTATATATAGCACAAAAACCCTTATGCAGAGTCATAATTTAAAAAAAAAATTTCTAGTATAGCTTAAAAAAACATTAGATGCATAACGTAAATAACACAACAAAAATGACATTTTCAGCTCCACAGTTCATATTTGATAGCCAGGCTGGTGGTGCCACCTAGTGCCTCCACTCAATTGCATTTGCATCACATTACAAATGTGATAATACTACACAAACAAATCAAAACTTGTTAAGAATTTAAGATGTTCTTTGTAAAATATATTAAAAATAAGCCATATAGTAATTGTTGTGACAGGCCTACTTTAATTATATTTATGTTTTACTTTGGGGAGTCAAGTGCAGGCGGTTTCATCAGGGTCTCATTGAAGTGCCCGACAGAAGATGGGGATAATAATATTGGATTGTAGAAGTACTCATTCAGCATTTTCAGTCCTGACACTGATTGCATGTCAATCATATTATGCTCCACAAGATTGCAAATCAAGGCCAGAGACGCCATTGCAACAACTCTCGATACCTGGTCTGACACTGATGGGTTCTGAAGTCACATACATAGTAAATGATGAATAATCATGCAGCTAAAGTTGAAGAAATTGTTGTCAGGTGAAAAGATAGAAGAGTACCTGCTGACTTGGTTTTGCCAGCATCTTGAGGCTGACATTGATGAGTTTAGACAAATAAGTCTGTTGTATTTTACTGTGGAGTAGTGGAACTGATCTACATATGATCACCAGTTGTTTCAAGACACACACATACATATCTGCCCGTTCTATGTCAAACAGCTGTGAAACAAAAACATTAACAAATGAAGATAGACATTTTGAAATCCTTTTCCTTTCTTTAGTATTAATTGTTTCCTTACCTCTTGCAGCTGTCCACTTAACTGTCTCAATATGAATTCTAGTATTGGATCCAAAACCTTTAAAATTTGGTTCTTCAAAGCAACCAAGACATAATCATCTGAAATAATGTTCAACCAAATACAACAACAACAACTTGTGTGATTATAGAATAACAAATCGTGCAATACCCATATGGTTTGCTATGCTTTATATTGTATGAATAATATTATGAAGGATTATGAATTCCTACTCTCATTGTGTAGATTTATTCCTCCCTGCAGCAGTAACTGGAGCATGAGCTGCAGGCTCTTGTCACTCTTCCTCAAAGGCAGGTAGATATTGGTGCTGACTCGACTCAAAGTGTCCCACAGTGGAGACAGTACAGACTCCAACGTGCTGTTAACATCTTCAGCCGGCTGGCACATTTCCATGTCCACACACAGCAAAATTGCCCTGGCCAGTTTCACTGCTTCACTGACATCAGGTAACCTCTCAGCTTGACCTGCAAATCACCCAATTTGTCATTACAGCAAAACGTACAGACATGCTTAAGGAAACATCGTGTACACTTTGTAAATGGAGCTCACCTGTGCTGGCAGGGACTTTGAGGTAGTTGTAAAGCTCATTTTGTACATACACTTTCATACTTTCTTTTTCTTGAGCCTTATCATTTATGGGCTTAAACTGTGTTCATTGTTCATCAGCCAAACACACACCTAAAATTATTGAAACAGGTAATTACTTGAATATCAAGATAAAAACATAAAACATATTACCTGGTGCCACAGCTTTGTCCCTCGACACAAAGACTCGTTCGAGCGGAAATGCATTAGAAGAGCAAACACATCATCAATGGTCACTGCACTCTGGAGAAATATAGTCAGTTAAAGCCAAAGTAAGGTCACATTTTACACAGTTCAGTTTCAATATATTAGGCCTTCATGACTTCATGTGACAAAATATTGTATTTTTACACTAACCACATCTGTGAGGCAGATGGCGCTGTTCAACAAGAAACACTGGGCAGCACCTCGTAGCAAAACCTGATGAGTGATCATTGTGCATCGCAGGACCTCTCTGTCACATTAAGACAGTAGTGTGATTACTGTTACAAATATGACTTAACATACAGTCACACTACCTTAAAGCAACAAGCCCATTAACATCCAATAAAGGACTTGGAGGGACACTTGACAAAGCCTGGGATATAAACAGAACGGGCACAGCACACCACTGCTTTGTAGATAAATGCAGAATAAGCTGAAGCAACAGAGAAGCTAAAGACAAAAAAAAAAATAATAATAATAATAAAGTAGCTGGAATGAAATAATATACTTGTACTGTATTCTTCTTACCCTTATGTTCGGATGGCAAGTTGGTAAAAAGTTGACCATGAATGCTTGAAGTTTGCTCCCCAGCTCTGGACATTCACCCACACTCTGCTCAACACCTCTGTATGACAGTTTGTGAAAGAATATATTCAAAAATAAATATATAAAAGTAGTTTTACTCTGATAACGAGTTCTAACCTGTGAAAGAGTGAAGCTTCCGACAGAACATCCAAAAAAGGCCCAATGATAAACTGATAAAAAAATGATCAGCAATAATTAGTATCGTTAGTATGGTTTAGACCAGTGGCTCCCAAACTGTGGTACTTGGACTTCGAGCTCTGTTTAGTGTACATTTTATTCCCTTTTTTTAATTTCCTACTTAATGGCAATGATGTATTTCTACTAAAGACGTTGTTTAGTCTTAATTTAGAGTTGGTCCAGTTATAGATCCAATTTAGATTTAGGTAGAACTTCAGGGACTATTTTACAGTCCCTGAAATGATCCATAGCAATGTAATAAGCATAACTATTTGATAGAGACAAATACTGTGTCATGCTGTGGAAATAGTGCTCCTTAAAATACAGTGGTTAGTATGCACCTGAGAGAAGGCCATGGCAAACTCTGTCTTTTGAAGGGCCTGCAGTTGAAGCAAATGACAGACTCCTTCTTTCATGAGCGCCTTATTTTCACTGTGAAACATGCGCTGATACACACATAGCAACCACGATGGGTGCACAAAGCTTCTGTCTGAGGAGAAGAGATTTTTTAAAACTACAACTTCAGTAAAAAACATGTAAGAGATGTGTGTAATGTCACTGGTTTACCTTGAGTATCATTAACAATCTGTATTAATGTGTCTATTCTGTTTAAGACTGGACGAACAACATGAATCTGTAAGAAAAAAAATTATATTCTATTACCATTTTATCAGTATAGACAGAGTAAAACGTTCAATTGCTGTTCAGCTAAAACTATTATTAAGTAACAGTTTATATAGATATTGTATTGACAATTTATTACCTGGTTTTCTTCCAGTGTCTCCATCACCAGGGCGTAATCCTCCCAGAACTCTCGCAACACTTGGCGATGATTAGAGTCCCACATAAACAAGATCTCCTCTGCAGCAAAAGCACATAACAGCAGTTTTTAATTTTCCTTTTGGATGAAAATGTAGGCTGCAAACAATACAAGACATTTTTTAGACTGCAGATAATAGCTATCTTGCCAGTTTCATTGATTGAGCTGTCAGTAAGCTTAGAAAAGGCCAGTAAATTTATCTATTTGATTGTTTTAAATATTATTTTTAAATAATTATTACTATTTTATTTTTATTCATATATATTTTTGCACATGTGAATAAACTCATCAAAAACGTTATTGTACATGTTTGTTTTGGGGGGGTTAATCCAAGGTTTTGATTGATCCCTAAAATATTTTTTCTCAGCACACTGCATTTGAAATCAGTAAAAAGACTTCGTGAATCCAAACTATTTAAAGTAATTTAAAGGTATGAAGTTGTTGTTACCGTCTTTCTTTGAAGCCTGACAACCCAAACAGCTGTCTTGGAATAGTGCTACACATTTTTTCAACAGGTATAGCGCCCTCTTGCGTGCGAGATTGTCCCTGTGCGTCAATCCATCTTGGACCATCCTCCAAAACTGAGCAGGCAGGGGTGGGTCAGAGCTCAGACTGTGTGGGGTAAGTATGGGGTCAGCCAAAGCGGCAAGACACATTAAAGCCCGTCCGGTTACTGTAGGTGTTCGCTCTTTATGGTGCCAAACACAAATATCATCCAGGATTATTTTGGGGATGATTTCTGACCCGGCGCAGTCGAGGAGCGCAGAAAGGAGACGCAGTGCCACTCTGGACACCTGTGGGTCAGGGAGGGTTTCACACAGGATAATGTCTGTGTCAAGACTTTGAATACAAGTTCTTCCTGGGGGGCAATTGTGGGCAACAACACTGCGACGACTTCACTGGACACCTCCACACTGAACTGTCCAGAGGCGAGGTCAAGTTCGTCCGACTGCTGTAGGAAAGGCAGCGCGTAATCAATCACTTTGCCCGGGGTTGCAGCTCCACACAGCGGGAGGCAGGCTTTGACAAGTTTGCACACTAGTGTCACATTCACTTTACATTCTTCAGAAGATATTTTTGACAGCAACGGCACGCACTGAGACCAAATTACATTTTCAACGTGAACTGCAATGTTGTCGTTTTTGGATTTTCCATCGGAGTTGGAAAACAGCGATCCAAGTCCTTCAATAAAAGATGTGAGCGCCTCTACTCGCCCAGTTTGCGGCGACTCGCTCTCCCACGACAGACTTTTAAACAACGACGCGTAATCCGGACAATTTGACAGTAGGGCTTCAATTAAAAACGAGGTCATTTTTATAAAGTAATTGTCCCAGTTAATGGCGTATGTCTCATAATATCTTAACCGGCTTTTCAGCGGCTAACCAGACCGATGGCTAACATTGGCACGTTTTTCTCATAAATGTAACACGTTTCCGTCTCCGTAATCTCGTACGTTATCGCGAGATGAGACAATAGGATTTCATGTAAATAAATAAATAAAAAATAAAGTAAAATGTTTGTTACTGTAACAACAAAAGAAACACAAAACCTTCTTAAAACGATAAGAATGTATTTTCTTTATTTAAAAAATGCATTTCAAAACAAAAATAATTTTAACACTACCAGCTGTTGAAATACAAAGGCATTCAGTAAAGACTGACATTCTGTTTAGTAAAGCTGACATGGCTAAAAATATCAGTTATGTCACAAACAGCGCATTACTAAACAGTCTCAATGCACCAGAAAGGCTCTTTGTTTTTGGAGTTATATAATACGTGTACTGCAAACTCATTATACATAAGATGAATACAGACATATTGCTTAACAAATAATGATATACTGTTGTAATATTGGAAGAGAGCAGATACTACAAACAAGGCTTTGGATGAATGCATTTCCAGTTTTAAAGAGGTTCTTTCCACATCAGTAGACACTTTGCTATAGAGAACTAATGAGGAAACACAATTATACATGAGAGTTTAAAATAAAAACAAGTGCAAACCCACACAAACAGAAAGTTCCTCAATGAGATAAAACCAGACCAGCTTTTTACTTCCATACCAAACTAAATGCAACATTCATGTTTTTTAAACAAAATCTGAAACGCCCTACAAGAAAAAGTGTCTTATATGATTGTTCCATGAGCAAAACATAATAAAAGAGTGCAAATATGTACAGATTTTACATTAATAAATAAGTCTAATTAAATTTTTCTTGAGCTATCTCTAAAAACAATAACACATAATTGAAATGAGGGGTTCTGTTGTAAAGGGGTACTTTGCAACCTTTCTAGCAGAGGATCCTGCTTGTCTCTTTGGAGACGCTACTACTTTGCTGATTTTTTTAAATACAAAAACATCTGCAATTAAAAACGTATACATTTAATGTCATGTCATGGAACAGTTAATTCAGTGCAATGATGTCTCTGTTAAATCAAGCAGGTAGTGGACTTCTACCAGAAAAGCCTTATATGTACCTTTAACGAGATTTGTAAATCGTATCTTTTTACACCTTCGCGCACTCCAGCGTTTGTAAAAGGAATAAGTGCATTCCTATTAGTTACATTCAGAAGATATATTCCAGTAGCTGCTCATCTCCTAACATGTCCAAGGAAAGGCAGTTTGTTGATCTACGACCATAGAAGGTAGGTTTGTCTTGGCACGGTTTAAGTGGGTCATAAGTGTGTTCAATAGGAGTCTTTAAATTTAAGGGTGCATCAGGGAACCCAAAGGTATAGCTGTGTGAAGAGTCAGAAGGCGGGGCTGTTCCCAAAGGACATAGAGGGGGGAGCAGACGAACATCATCAAGACTTTGGCTGTGGCGGTCTGCATTCAACTGAACCCTGGATTTAGGGAACTGTGAAAGAAGAACATTCAGAAAGCAAACCGTTACAGATATGTTCACATTTTAATCTTCAAGACAAACCAAAAAACAAGCAAACCTGTTTGTTTTGTTGCAACTGCATATCCTCATGTTTATTTTCTAAAAAAAAAAAAAAAGAAAAAAGAAAAGAAATAAAAACAAACACAAAAGTGTTAAAACAAAAATCAATAAGAGAAATGAATGTCTTTCATAATGCATGCAAGGCCATTCATACCTGAGTGATTTGACAAAGACAGATCCATGCCGTCGACTGAAACACCTTCAAGGGAATCGGCCAAGTGGAACATGTTTTCAGAGTCATGTACAGGATCTTCGCTTGTGATCTTAATGTCGCCTTTTCCCAGAAAAAATAAAAGCATGTAAACCCAAATACACAATTATACAAATAAAAGAACATGTATGCAAACTACTAGAAAACCACAAAGGCAAATCACGTTTAAACAGACTCAATCAAAAAGACTAAATGTTTTAGTTTATAATATATAATAAATATATACATATACATATACATATACATATACATATGTATATGTATATGTATATGTATATACATATACATATACATATACATATACATATACATATACATATACATACATATACACATACAGATGCAATATGTAGAAAAGTTGCCTCACCTTCTTGTGGCCACTCATCATCTTCTATCAGTGTCTTATTGCCAGTCTCCACTCCAGAAGTACAAGAGCTGCCTCTGCTGGCTGCTGAGCTCAGACATAGCTCAGCCTGAATGTGCCCCTCCTCCTCCAGAGAGGCCCTGTCTGTGGAGATGCTGTGTTGGCGGGTGTCTGCTTCAATACCAGAGCTGCTCGTGGAGTGCCGCGACAAACGAGGACTACTCTCACTCCCCTGAGGATCCATGTCCAAGTCATCACTGATGTAGGACTCTCTGTACCGCTTTTTCTCTAAAAGTAAAACATGCACACAACATAGGCCTCCATGTAAAAATATGTTTTATTCATTTTCAATCTTGTAATAAATTTAGTCTTTACATTATTTCATGAAGTATATTTGTACCTTCAGTCTCCTCCAGCTGCCGTAGATGTTTCAGAGCATGTTGAAGGCTGAGGTAGAGGCGATGACAGCTGCTCAGGTGCAGAAGAAGATGTCGAGATCGAAATGATGACCCTGTATAATACACAAGCTTTCTTGCTGAAGGCAAGCCATCTGGCTGGATCTCAAATTTCTTACCCTGCATTTAAAAAATGAATTAAACATCCATATCTACATACATGTACAAGCTTGGACAGCTAAAGGCTATAAACTGTTTGACAAGATAGTAGATTCAATACAAACCAGAAAAGTGAGACGGCCTACATTCGACCAAGGAAAGTCATACACCAAGTGCCGTATGTTGTTCATCTCCTAGAAAATACATATATATTATTATATATTTATATGTATTTTTTTGTTTGTTTTTTAGATAAGCTAGCAAAGTTAAACTCTAAACCATTTTCAATTGTACAGGTGCTATCTGGTCTTGGCAACAAGACAAAATTTCTTGAGGCATCTCACGGTCCACTGGTTCTTTAATCAGCCAGGCCTGGAGCCCTAAGCCCCAGATGGCCCCTGACAGACAGATCAAACGCTGACAGTCTGCAGACAGCCCCTATCTCTGAGGCCTGGCCACTGAAGGCAGCCCACACATTCCTCACACAGCTCAGAGGTTTATAGGACTGTAGTTTTAATCTGTGATCAAATGTAGGTTTGTATGCCCTGCATCAGCACTGACGCACACATAGGACATTTACAACATCACTAACATGTGTACATACCTGATAGACTTGCATTCCTCGCAGGGTCAGACCAAGCAACGCAGTTCCGTTCTCTGCCTTTTTGTCCTGTACAGTGAATAATGACATGTCAGAGAAGCATCTGAAAGGTTTAGATAAGCCATTCCACTGTTAACCCCTGTACCAGCACCCAGGGAAACAGAGCTGCTGCTAACAACAAATTAAAAGTGAGGGAACATTATGCAATGCATGGGAAACTCTCCAAAATATCATTCAGCATTTGGCCGAGACTCTATTAGGGAGGACAATAAACTGTGGTAGATAACCCATTATGCAACCGCCTCATCACATTTTGTGCATCAATTCATATGTCTGTGTCTTGGAGTAAAGATGAATTACAATTTAAGGGGAAAATAAATATCTGTCAACAAAACTTTGACAAATACAGAATTTAGATTGTATTGTATATTATTAAATTGTAAATATTCTGTCTAACCTTTTGCAGTTTGTAAAATGTGACTGGAACATCCTCCAATCGACAGGACTCTCGAATAAAGAGTAAGATGGCATCCCGGGAAGACATACCCCATAGATCCTGATGAACTTTAGGACCATGGCAGAGCAAATAATCTACTCCACGCTTTGCAATAATCTATAGAAATCAAAAGAAAGATGTTAGAAAATTGTAATTGACACACTTAAAAAGGAATACCTACCCATGGAGGAAAGTAATTTTTGGGTTCAAAGTAGCGAATGGTATCCAGGTTTTTGTTTGGAGGTGGATGGTCCCCGAGGTCAGCTTGTAAAGCATAACCTGCCAACTGAAAATACACCTCCTCCTGCTGACGACACTCAGAACGCAGCACTCGCTCACGCACGTCTGAGTAGTACAGATGCCGTGCTTTGCGTTCACTGGTACAAAACATAACACATGAGAAAAGCATGTAAGGATAAAGGTCTAAAGACAAACACCTCAAATCAAAACAGAAACTGACAGTACACGAAGAGCTGAGGCATACATACCTAAGAAGTCTCCCATTCTCAACATAGTACTGCACTTTGAGACAGAGCACCAGAGGCAATGGTTTCTTCAGTAACGTCTGCATCAATAACAAATGTCATTAGCTGCTTTATTTGTGAGCTGGATCAGTACAAACTTAAACTAGTCAGTGGATTCCATTACCTTTCCTGTTTCTTGTTTCCACTCTTTGGAAAAATACTTGGTCAATTTTTCTTCCATGTCTATGTAAATGTGTTCATTGTCTTTAAATAAAACAACAATAACAAAACAACTTTAGTTATTAGTAATAATTTATGCAAACAAGCAAAAATGGTCAAAAATTTAAATTGAGCAGTTTCTGGGGCTTAGGGTAAAACTACATTGTAAACAAGTGTAAATTAAGCCAAACCCCAGATGTGTTTTTGATAACATAATTCAAAACTGGGGAATAAAACACTTTGTATAATGTGTATCCTTAATCATTACACATCAAATCATTCATATTTGGTTGTTCAGGTAATACAGATCATATGTTTGAGAGATGATAAAGAACGACTCCATTTCACTCCCCAGCATCCATGATTCATGAAACTAGAATCTATGTCATTCATCTTGTCTTTTTTTTTTACTCAACTTCACCAATGAACTTGCCAAGCTCTTTCACAACTTCATTCCTCAATCATATTTGCTTCATCTTTCCAACACTGAATCATCCCAACTCTTTTGACCTTTTCTTCTTTGACTAAGATGCTCTTCTGTGTCATGACCAGTCCCGCCCCTTCTGTGTACCTCTTTTACCTCAACTCCCTCTACGCTCCCCTCTCCATTATCACGTTGTCCCTCCCCTCAGTGGGAAGAAGGAATGCATTGGTGCATTCCTGGCTTAATGAACTTAATATTGCAGGAATCCAGGCCTAAGTGATCGCTCAACCAACACCACAAAAAACAAAAGGCTGCTTGTTTTAGAGACGAGCTCCACAAGATTAGCAAAGCGTTTCAACATATTTCAACAAAGAACACAGAGGAAACGTAATGTACAGAACTGGCTGAAAAGGATTACATTGTTCAATTACTCAGACAAGAACAGCATTTTGACTTTGTTGTTAGAAAAACAGTTTCATTCATTCATTCATTCATTTTCTACGCTTAGTCCGTTAGGGTCGCGGTGACTGGAGCTATCCAGTGACTTTAGCCTAGGCGGGAACACCTGGACAGTGGCCAACTTGCCGCAGGTTAACAGACAAACTTCACTCTCTCATTCACTCATTAAGGAAATTACAGTGATGCCCAATAACCTAAACATGTTTTTGAGGTGGAGAAACCGGAGTACCCGGAAAAACCACGGTGACACGGAGAACATGCAAACTCCACCCAGAAGATCGTGAGATGTTGATATGGTCCGACCCGGAGTCGAACCTACGACCTCCTTATGGGAGCCAGAGCCTAACCACTCTGCTACCGTGCACCCAAACAAACAGTTCATGTTAATAATAATTCAGACTTAAGTATTTCTGTCTCTCTTGTCCTGTATATAAATGAAAACAGTGGATTGTGTAACTTCATAATGAAAAACAGACTTGAATGAAAGCAAGTTTTTGTCATTTCGATGTTTCTGATGCATCTTTTCTTTGAGCAGCCTTGCATGGCCATAAATGGACTATTAATTCTGTAGTTGAATATTCATCTTCAGAAAGCTACACAGTACACCTTGAAATATCACAACCTATGTCAATGACTAAAATCTTACCCTTGACGACTGTGAGACCAAAAAAGTGCAGTTCTTTGATTCCAAGACGCTCGGCTACTCGATTGAAGACATCCTGTCCTGTGGACCTTGGCTGAAGTAATAAACATGAAAACATTCATAATACAATAAATGTGAACAGCTTTCAAAAAACGTGAAGCAAATATTAGATTACTCACCCCAACTCTAATGTCCAGCTGGTCTTTGTTGGGAAGAAGAACGCAAATGGTTCTGTCAAACTTGACTGACATGACTGGACGTTCGTCTGTGATGGAAGTATTTTATAAAAACTGGTCTTATTCTTATCAATCTCACTTCAGGTCATGTCATCCATTGCGATTCTAAAAAAGATAATAAAGGGTATTTTTGATATAACTAATGAACATTGTGTAAAAAGTGGCCAATCATCACTGTTGACTTGGTGGGATTTTCCCCCAGAATGCAGACCCATATCCTGACTGGTACGAGAGACTCATCTGATTAAAGTCTTAGAATCAATTAATCACTTTAATTACTGCCGTGCGCAGTCTCTGATCCCTTGAATCTCACTTGAGACAATAAGTTAAAAAATATATATACACAGTATATATACTAGGAGCTGAAAATAGGGCTCAATTTACTTTGTGGAATATGTGTGCAAACAACACACAGAAGAAAAAGGAAAGAATCTAATGTGCGACCAATTACTGAACTGGTTGTGTGTGTATGCCGTGCAGCATAATACTTTTTTAAAATTGAGCTTATACCCTTAGGACTTAATTTCCAGTAAGTTGGGTTTGTATAAAGTACCAAAACTAACACTAATGAAAGTGTGTAACAGTGTATCTCAAGTGTCATCTACAAGCTATGGGAACCACTATAATAACATATCTTGGCTCGGAAGGTAGGACACTTTTCTTCCTGAATATGATTTGCCAACATGCCCAAACAGAGCCCACTTACAACTGCAAGCCAGAGCACACAGCTAAAACCAGAAATTCTAGTAGGCAACTGACTTGTTTATGGCGTCAAACTTTAATGCAATCCAAATCTTATTGCAGGTCCTTTTTGAATAAAACTATAAGGTTTGAAAAGATGTTGCATAATGTAATCTTAAATAAGATAGATAGAGATAGATAGATAGATAGATAGATAGATAGATAGATAGATAGATAGATAGATAGATAGATAGATAGATAGATAGATAGATAGATAGATAGATAGATAGATAGATAGATAGATAGATAGATAGATAGATAGATAGATAGCTTCTTGCAATATAGTAACAATACAAAGTAGGCCTATGCTGTTGAGTAAAACTCACAAAAAGGCAAGAAAGATTTTAGCTTGATGCAAAAAGTAAATCATCATGTGTGTGATCAAATTCTCAAATCATCAGGAATGGACATCTTCTCAGTCTCCATATTCCTGCTGACCAGAGGGAACCCTGTGTCACATGAGACCAGCCATATGCTTTAAGTCCTGCTCAGCACAGTTATAATCCCTAATTCTGAGCACACGGTTGGCTGTAGGAGAAAAACACCTCCATTGCCCTGTCGTACAAGCTCTTCACTGCCCGGGCAAAATCTGAGGGGGGTCTCCCATTGCTCCCAATAAACAGCACAGCAAACTCATCCCACTTGGAAACAATGAGGCGGGTGGGCTTGGCTGATTGAGGGGGGTTCCAAAGCATTCTTTCGGGGTGAATCAAACCCTTGTATTGTAGGGGATTTTTAATTAGATTCAGTGACTCAATAACATAGGATTCAGGCATCCACATCAATGGAGAAAAACGTCATCAAAGCAACATGTTAGTCTTGAAGATTATGCATTTATTTTTAGTGTCCATAAATCTCCGCCGCCAAATAGTCTGTTTTGCTATTTTAGGAAAAGTAGCGTGAGAAACTTCCAAAACTAGATGTTTTGAGTTAATCTCTTTACCGCAAGTCTTATTTCGAATAGTAAACACAAAGCAGTAGGCATCTGTTAGTTTTAAGAATAGGCTACAGATCAATAATTTGTATGATCGGGCGACGGGCTTACAGCAACAAGTGCATCAGTGAGCCACATCCAATCCACACTTGTGCACTTGCCAGACAAAGTAAACAAACAACAACAAAAAAAGAGTTAAATACCTTCACATGTTCAGGGCTAAAAGTCTCTCGTCAGTTCGCTCATATATTTAGGAGGCGCAAAGTGTTGTTACTTTGTCTCAGACTGAACTCTTGACAGCATTAATGAGGACAACGGTCTACCCCCTCCTCCCCATCGCGTGGTGTAACTTCTGCAACCACCTACACAACCCAAAGTTGGACCGTACCACAGGCACGAGACGCGGGGGCGCTCAACTGCTCTAAACACACATGCAAACATGTAGCCTGCTTCCTCTATTAATGAATCATGTAACAGATATTATTAGAACAAAACGTACTAATGTGAATCCTACAGTCTAATCTAATCAGAAGGAAGCAAAGACAAATGTAACTACTCTACGTTTGTGATAGTTCGCTCCAGCGTTAATTAGGGGTCCCGGGACCACAAGTTCAAAACAGAGCTGACTGGGTCAACAATAATTCGAACTTGCTTGTTTTTTACTTTAAGCAAAAAACAAAAAAAAGTATTGTTTTGAAACGTCTTTTGTTTTGTGCCAAGGTTGCACACAAGCAATTTAATTAATGTAGCTTAAAAAGACAGCCGTGAGGGGGGTGGGGGTGGCCTGGGTTACGTCTGCGTAACGCCCGTGTACAGCAGGGACATCTACTGGTCAAGTTTAGAAGTTATCTTGCTATCTGATAACATAACTGATCTTTTCAAATAGAATGAGTCAACTCAGAACTCAAAATTTGTCCACATAATCAAATGACAGAAAACTGGATTTTCATGAAATACAGTTTTTAATAAGAGTAAAATGACTGATCGTAAACTTCAGCCAAGATTTTTTTTTTGTTCCAGGCAATGTTTTCCAGTTAAATGACATAAATAATGACCAAAAGTTACCAAGCAAATACTGAATAAAACAAGTTCATCTCACAATAATGTGCTTTTTTGCAGTCAAGAAATGTGATTAAAACCCCTGTAATAATATCATGTAGTAGGCAAAGCTTTCCCCCCCAACACCAGGTTGGGTAAATGTTGTGCAGAATGCTGCAATGGCAAAAACAGCATCAAGTGTTACCACCAAAATCAAAGATGAAAAGTCCAAGCAACCATTGCAAAATGCCATTTAAACCGCTGCCATTAAAACTGATTATTAGAAAGTAGTTTGTAATAACCTTTTGCAAAGTAAGATTATGTGCAGGTTGACTTGGGAAAGCTCTTCAAAACAGTAATTTTACTTTGTTGTAGCAGCTACATTTCCAGTTCAGCATGTAAATAATTGAATATCAAACACCAATAACAGTTTTAAAACAAGCATACCTCTCAGAATAACTTAAAAACGTCTATTAAAAAAAAAAAATTGTGAACACCATGTACATGGTGATTTTAATAAAAAATAAGTATTTGCATTTAAAACGGTAGGGATCATTCAGACCTTAATCAAAGAGGTTCATCTATGTAGTGAGGTATTGGCTTCCTGTCTTTTCTCAGTTTGTTCTTCTGAGGCAAGTTTTACTGAAAGAACTTAAGGCCTGCAACAAGGAAGAACTTCTCCAGGAAGATCTCAGAATCCAGGACCGCAATGTGAGCAGCGCGACCGATCAGAGAATTGGCTGTGTTGGGCAGGGCGTGAATGACATCGTATCGCACAAGATTGCAGTCTTTGTTCTGAAGTACAGGCAACAGTAGGTTCTCAATCATCTCAGCGTACACAGGGCCTGGGATAAGACCAAGTGTTAAAGTCTATTATACATTTCGTAATTATTACAAAGTTAGATTCTTTGCTTCAAACAATAAAAGCTTAATTCACCTGTCTGTTTGTCCTTCAGAGCAGTTTTGCACATTTCTATGCGAGCAGAATGATATGGCACATAACGATCCTGCAGCGAGCCCACCAGCACCACATTCTTGAAAAACTGTAGGCCTGTAAAGACAATACACAGCATTGTATAAATAAATAATTGCATCAGAACATACAGTATGTAAACTGACATAAAACACCAAAACAAACCTGATTTTTTGCTGAGCTTGTAGAGGAATGTTTGGCGAGGATCAGAGTGATCCCGACACGTGAGCTGCAGAAGTGATCCAGACTTCTTCCACTTTTGCATAAACCAAAGGCCTGGAGAAAAATGCAACATTTCAGTAAAGTTTATGTTGACCAGGACTACAAATGTTGTCCAATGTGATACCTGTATTTACTAGAGCAGAGCTGTTGTATAAAGTGCCAAGGTGAGGTCCAGAAAGTGAAAGAAAAGTGTGCAACCTGCTCAAGTAACATTTAAATCTTGGCCGGGTCAACACTGAGCGAACAATGAGGTTACCCAAAGAATGACCCACAAAGCTACAAAAAAAAAACCAAAAAAAAAAACAGAAAATAAATAAATAAAGTCAGATGCTTGAATTTTGGTTTTCATTTTTTTACCCCTACCTTATCTTAGAAACTGTGAGATTGTAAATTTGGATGTACTGAATAATTTCATCTAGTAGCCTGTCTGTCATGGATTCGAAGTCCGCAAAAGTGTCATTCTGTTAAAAAAAAGTGATGTTTAATTATGATACAATGTTCAGTACAAAAAAAAAAGCAAGCATATTCACCTGGTTTCTCTCAGACATGAGAAAGTCTATACGAGCCCCTGGGAGTCCAAGTTCTAGGTAAGTTTTGACTAGTCTCAGATCTGCACTGTTTCCTGTTTAAAATAAACAAACAAAAATGTAATCAATGCATTTTCAGAAGGTACAAGCATCTGTCTCTAAATCTCTAAAATCCTCTACTCTTACCATCCAGCCCATGGACACAGACTATGAGGTGTATGCCCTCAGTACAGCTTTCATCTTCCTCCAAACTAAAGTAGGGCACAGAGGACGCCAGCTCAGGCACTTCACTGTACAAGAAGCCAGGGAGTTTTAGCTGCTTCATTTCCTCTTTAGCCTTGATGAACCTTTATAAAGTAATGTAGTACATTGATCATAAAAATTAAAAAGCTGTACTGAATGAGGAAAAAAAATCACAATGAAATATGTTGCAAAAAAAATCTTACATTTTCATCTGAGGCATGGAGGCACATTCATACCACTTCAGGCAAGAAGAAATTAAGGAGGCACAAGAGGGTCTTCCCAAGCTGCGTCCAGAAGTATGAGAAGCTAACTTTGAAGAAACTGGAAGAGTAGAGAACTCACTGGTGTTGTGATGATAGGCGTGATGTTCAAATAAATGACTCGTCTCCTGAGCAGAAGCATTGGCATTTTCATTTTGCTCTTCATCAGTGACACCATTAAGAAATGCATATCCATCCCCTTCTTCATAATAACCATTCTCGATCATCTCACTCTCTGGCTCATCCTCGTCGTCTTCAACCTGAGGTGCAGCTTGGATTCCGAGAGTCACAGCAGATGTTTCTATAGGGCTGATCTCAGACACATCTGTACTTGAACATGACCCAAAATAGTTCTCCACCATTCCACGCTTCACCAGGTCAGTGCTACTTGTGGCAGAGTTACTAGAAAGACAGGTGGTTTGTGTTTCACTACGAGATTCTTTAGCCTCTGACTGAGCAGCACTCTCAAGACCAAGTTCTGAAAAAACTAATAATTTAGGGTTTGTTTCAAAATCAAAGTTAGGTCTAGAAAGCAGTGAGTCATTTATCACAGTGCTTGTCTGGCTAGTGTTAGCTCCAGAGAAAACCAAATTTTGTTCCTGTACCAGCACACTGGACTTCCTTCCACGGGTATCAGCTCCACTAGACTCTTTTGAAGAGCCATCGCCATCTTCATCCGAGGGTAGAGATGTGATAGAGGTGAGAGAGGACTGGACTCCACTTACTGCACTGGCATTCTCCGGATTTAGAAGATCTGTGGCACCAAGTAAACCTGACTTCTGTGCAATTTGCTGAGCAAAGCGAAGTGGAGGACTCAAAAGCGCTTGTTCTGTTTGGTGGGAAACTGCACCTGGCTCTGGAGCAGCAAGTCCCGCTAAAGCCTGTGGTCCTGGAGTAAACTGAGCAAGAGAACTAGGTTCGCTTTCAATCCCAGAGTCGGACAGTCGAGAGGAGGCACTGGGGGCTCGAACATCAGGCAGTCTAATACATTCACTTTTCACTTGTACGGAAACCTGACAAGACTGACTATTACTTGGTGGCTCACTACCAAAAACAGAGTCCAAAGGAGAGTCACAGAGAGTTGAGTCACTAATGTCAGAAATATTACTGCTACGTGTCCTTTCAGTCCTACAAGGTAGTATAACAGTGACTTTCTCTCCTTGGTATGGGTCTTTTTTACTAGGTTTCACCTCAATTTGCTTGATTCCAGACCACTGTGACAAGTTGGAGTCTGAGGAGTCCACTTGGCCTTTGGTTGACGGTTGGTTGCATGCTAAAGCCCCAGTGCCTGCCTGGGGATTACTCTGTGCATCAGTGTGTATAGTTTTTTTTATAGACTCCGTCTCACAAGTATATGAATCGTTATTGTCATCGGTGACAGATTTAACAGCAGTCTTTACACAGCTACTTGGGTCTGCTTGTTCTGTACTCTTGCTTTCCTCCTGGTTAGGGGACAATCTCTCTCCTTTTGTTTGGTTTCACTAAATGGAGCTTTAAGGTTCTTATATCCGACAAGAACAACAGAGTCCTTTGAGCTCTGCCTAATTAGTTTTTTGGAGCTCTCAGTTTTCGGTAATTTCTTTGTTTTGACCGACTTTCCTTTGGATTTAGGAGGAGGATCATAGTCCGGGAAGGTGCTGTCTTCGGGGCTACACCGTGACTCAGGTAAGGGGCTCGCAGAAACACTGGATTCTTTACAGCTGGACTTTTCACTTTTGCCAGACATCGTACCACTGCGAGTATTTGTGGTGCCAAGCCAAGGGCCATCTCGATCTTCATGTGCAATAAAGATAATAACACATAAGTTAATAAGTACAGCATTGTTGTGAGAACAGTGCAAGCAGTATAGTTTCTGACCTTCAATAACTGAATCAAGATATCTGTCCTCAAAATGATTGGCAGGGAGCTGACATCACCATCTAGATCTGCACATTCCACAGGAAGTGGTGGCAGAGACAGGAAATAGCTGGAGCTTTTGATCGCGTTAGTCATTTGCTGGTGACTGTGCGCACTACATAAGATAATATGACAGAGAAAATATGCCAGTTACAAGTGCTGACTTGATGTAACAAAACTATGCCTCACAAACCGTAAATGCCATTGCATACTTACTGAAGCTCCTGATATGCCAGAGCAGATTGTCTGGGATGTTCCAAACAAAAGAAAGCCTCAGCAAACCGTCGAACCTGCAGGAAGTTTGGCCCACAGATTTGAAAGAATTCTGATTAAGTATATTTAATTGTATTTAGTCTATGTTCAAAAGTTCACAAAACTTACTCTTAGTGTATGATGTTCCATAGCCAATACAGCAGCAACCTGTTCTTGAAGAGAAACCACCTCCAAAAACTGGCCCCAAAGCGCCATCAGCAGTGAGCACAGCTGGGCCAAGTTCATATTCACCAATTCAGCCAGCTCATCAGGGGACTCTGCTTTTGTCTGGAAAAACAAAAACAAACAAAAAACCTTAACATACTTTTCCATTTTTTTTGTCAAGCATTAGGATTAAAAGAGGTAACTAACCCACCTTGATTTGCTCACATAAATCTGCTAAACGTGCTTCTAAGTCATGTTGTTCTAAAAGGGACAAAAAACATTAAAATGCATGCAAATTGATTGAATTATGAGGAACCTGCAAGGATGCAATTATAAAACCAAGTGGGAATGTCATAGATAAAAAATTTGTCAAAGTCAGCTGTGAAATATCAATGTGACTGTGAACAGAGTGGAAAACAATGGCCATTAATTTCTGATAAAAGATGTAAAGACCACAATAAAGAAACCTTTGGGAAGTGTAGTCAAAGTGTTGAAACTGAAGCAGAAAAGAGGCAGAAAGTTTCTCCAGTTTGATGTACTGAACATACCTATGTAGACGTGTCTTTGACTTCGAGGATAGGGTCTTCTGAGAACTCGTTCATAAAGGACTTGCATGCTGGGTGTGGCTAGTAAGATTGCACATATATGTTTAACCTTTTTGTACTTGTTTAAATCTCGTTAATGAGTAACATATGTGGTTTTCAAATATAATAGTTATGTTAGAATAACTTTTTATGCAGTTTAGTTGCTCAAGTTAGTATTTCTAGAATATTTATTATTTTTTGTTCATAAAATTTAAGAAATCTTAATCACCACTAGTTTTATTAGTTAAATTATTAGTGCGTAGGGAATCATGTGAAACACTATGAACACAATGTAAAACAAAAATGTAAAAAAAAAAAAAAACATAGAAAACAAAACAATCCATGGGTTTCAGAGTGAATAAAAAAATTCTAAATATTGTATAATTTAATAATCTAAAGTTGTTAAAATTTAGGAACCTGAAACCCATGAATAGGCATTAAAACTAATGGATATTCGTGGGAAATAGCTTTTATTTAGAAATGCATGCATAAGCAACACATTTAAGCAAAACTGATGCTCACTTTACCTAAATCTATCCGATGAGAGGAAGGCAGATCCTTGGTGATATTGGTGAAGTACCCGAAAAGACCTTTGTAGGCAGCTAAGAGACTGGAGCAGAGGTTTTGATGCAAGTTGTAGGCGTGCTGCAGACAGTGCTCCGAGATCATAAATGTGCGACTCTGGAGACAGACATAGGTGCATGACAAGTTCTTGTGAGTTTTTCTGTGTTCTGTACTATGTTTATACAAAAAAGTTTAACTCAAGCGCAAGATATACTAGTAAAAGTGTAAGTTGTGATAAAGTTACTCTAATAGGGAAAAGTTCTGATGACATACCTCATAAATGGTCATTTTATTATAAAAAATTAAGTGTGCAGAACTCACATCTGGAGACATCTGTTTCACATAACTACTTCCAAACACCACGTTTTCCAGAGGTGGAATCACAGAGTCTTTGCTCTGGGCTGGAGCATTGCGATTCAACCATGTGGATTTCACTGGTCGAGGAAAACTGGGAAAAAAAGTGTGAATTAATAATTGAAAAACTATTTTTTTTTTTTTTCCACAAAATGCAAAATACTGACCTGACAAGAGGCTGGTGTAGTGCCACAAGGGAGGCGTGAATAGCAACAGAAATAACAGAGAGGTGGAAATAATCAAACATGACATTGATGTGTTGATGGATGCCTTTCTGAAGGCTAAAGTGCAAACGAAGGGAGCGTCCACTAATATTTTGCAAAGAGTTTGGATCATCAGGTCTAGGGAGAGAGAAAAAAAACTACTGCTTAAAAAAGTATGAAGTCAATATCAGCAGCTAACAGCATTTATTTGTTACACATACGTGTAATCTCCATCTGTAAAGTACAAATCCAAAAAAAGCTGAAAATCCATTTCATTCAAGGTTTCCTCCACCTGATAACAAAAAAAATAGATAACCATAGATAACCCAGATATTAAACTGCAACAACTGCTAAACTAAGATGTACCTTCTTCTCATCCAGAAGCATCATGACTTTGAATATAAGGACATCATTGACCACCACTTCTTCATTCTTGTACAGTATTTGGAATGTTTTGCTGCTGATTACATCATCTTGCACAGAGGCAGGAAAAGCTAGATCCGAACCTAAATAAGGTAAATCACAATCATAATCATCATAGTTTTCTCTTCAGCATTACACATGTACAAGGTGTTATATTATTTCAACTGAAAGAGCATACATACCTCCTGGGTGTAGAAGACTGGCCTCAACTTTGTGTGGGACTCTGGGAGGCAACTTGATGCTCCCACGGATCTGGTAGAATCTATAACAATCATGATAATTAATATTTAGATTTTACAATTAATAACACTAGTAACACGATACAGATCAGTTACATAATTACAGTCATTAGAGGCTAAGTGATGCATCCAGAACAAAATGCACTAGCTAGCTACAGATACCTCTAGAGGGAAAATGACACTGCAGCTCCAATAAATATATAATGAGCACTTTCTTTGGCAGTCACTCATGTAGTAAACCTGAGCTGTTAAAACCGTGATGTGCTGAGACAAGACACATTATCCCACATTTGGAGACACGGTGGACTACTCCTTAAAAAACAATAGCCAAAACAACATAAAAAAGAGCTGACAGCATAAGCTGAATGTATTTGTTCAAGGTGGATTTTTTTTTTACTCAAAATGTAGTTCAAGGGTTCTTTTTGTTTTGTTTTTTGTCTAAAATAAAGGTATCCTTTGACTATTATTACATAATGATACAAAAGGCATAGGTAGACACATATGTGCATTTGTGTGTGTGTGTATATGCATTTAATCATATAAAGGAAATTCCAATTAGGGATGGGCAGTAAATTAAAATTACTTTTTATCACAATAAAAAAGAGAACATTTACAAAATTATATACTTTAATTAACAGTATAGCCAACAGTCATTATACCAGTGTTTACAAATTTCAGGATACTTAAGTTATAGCTGAAAGTTCTGCTTTCACTTCACACGTCTTCTTTCATTAACAGTGTTTTTAGTTTCAGTAAAGCCTCCTCAGTCTGTGCTTAGGGCGCTCTTTTTTTTAGACTTCATTGCGTTCACAAATTGTAGGAATTAGCAGCAACAATTATATTATAACATTTAAAATGTTACTTTTGACATGTATATCACACTATACAATATATCGCCCAGCACTAATTCCAATGTGTGCAGCATTCTACTTACCCTCGTTGAAAGAGGTCCACATTGTAAAATTTGTGGAGCTCCACAGAAAACTCCACCGTGGCCTGGATTTCCGTCATGTTGAGCTCTACAGGCACTGCTGCCTTACATCACCTGGGACACAACTCATGGCCTGAAGGCAAAAAAATATGTCTTAGCAACAAATCTTGAACTAAAGAATGTAAAGACAGGACAGGCAAACTTGCTACAGAATTTAAAATTGTTGACAGGATAATCGGCATAGCAGTTATTGAAAGTGGACACCTCCATAGAGAGACAGTGCAACCAAGCTATGTAACCAAGCATTTATTTAACCATGGTAACACTTTAAAGACACATCTCCATACTTTTAGAAAATAAGTTTGATTGCAATTAGAGTTGTAGCATACTCTGAAATAAGTTAGATTCTGTTCAGAGGAAATTGTAACAACTACAGATTCTCAGTGAGTAGAAGTCTAATCTAAAGATACAGACATTGCAAAAAAAAAAATAATAATAATAATACATAAAAATTATGCTAATTGTGGCAACTGCCAGTTGGTGACAAAATGAACAAATAATCAAAACTGCAGCGCTTTGTCAAGGCTGAAACAAATTGCACAAGACATTGCTCAAGGGGAAGTAATTAGGAAACATTTGGGTTCAAAGAAAGCGGCCAATAGAAAAGACACTTAAGTACTGAAATGATGCATTTACAACAGTCCAATTTTGAGTAGTGTCAGTCTATTTTGTTTAACGTAGTTAACTTACAGGTGGAATTTGTGCCAAAGGCCATAAATCACCGGGGTGTTAGAATAGTAAGCTAAATTGTTGCAGAGTTTAGCCTCAAAATGATAGCTACACGATAATTTGCCTCCCAGGTCAAACCATTTAGGCGTGGACTGTCTGTTAGCATAACAACGTTAGCTATGCAAAAATAGTGATCCCAGTCAAACATTAGCGCAGCAGCAGCAAGCTAGCATTAGCACCCCAGCACTAGCTCTACTTACCATTGCGTTGGTAAGCTAACATTTGCTAGCTAACCAACGCTAGCTTCTATTTTCGTCCCACGTAACAAGTCTTTTTGGATCACGGAACAGAAAACATTGAACTTCGGCAGCTGTCCAATTCCGGGGTATGCCGATACTTAGACAGCACTTAAATTTCTGAATGTGTGTCCCGCTGTTGGACTCAGGGAAGTGGTATTAGCCTGAAGTCGAGCTCAATCTGAGAGTTGACAGCAGCAGCGGCTCCAGCTGCACTCAGAGCTGCGCGTCACTCAGAACTGAGCAAATGTAGAGCCAGCCACACGAAGGTTGTAGCTAATTACTGGAACAAAGGTATCTGCCAATTAAATTTAAATACTTCATTGGCTACAAAAAAAAAAAAAAAAAAATTATACATGGGATCACCTCTTCATAGATCTGGCCCAGTAAGTCACCTACACTGATAAATACATTCACATATAGAGGAAGCATAGGCTAAATTTAATGCCAGCCTGTGTAACATTCCAGGCAAAGTTCATGGTCCTACCATCAGAAAAGTTTTTGTTTTGTTTTTGTTTTTTTATCTTACAGTCCATACAGATTTTTATTTATTTTTTGTATAATTTTGACTTAGTTTGATGTGATAGTCTTAAATATTTATCTTAGTCTTACAGTAGATATGTTGCTTTTTATAAAGAAATTGACAACTAGTAGAAAATTAAAGGAAGTAATTTAAGTTTTAAAATTAAATCCCTCCACATGTCGTCAAAAAGCGCCACAATGCAATTCACACACAACTGACACAGTTGCCTAGAGTTTAAGCAATATTTAACACAAAGTGTTACAAGTTATAATAATTTTTCACCTTGTCACACTTGTGTTATGTTGATTTTGGCCCAGACTAACAATGGTCGATTGGTAACAATTGTGATTTCCCCTTCACATATGTCATATTTACTGGACAAAAGATGATAAGGAACTTTGCCAAAACAATCAAATTGGGTAAAAACTAGCAAAATGTTAAGTGAAAATCTTCATTCATTCATAATCATAACTATATTTTACAAAAATGTAGTCTAACATACACACTTTAAGAAGGCTGTCTTTTAACAGAATCTACCTGCCAATTATGTGTGTGAATTTGTTATTTATGCCATTTGGTGGCAGAAGTAGGCAGACCTGTCTTGCCTATTTTAAAATATCAGGCTATAATAATTATCAAGACCTGAAAGTCATTAAATGGATTATGTTCAATTATGCTTGGTCAAATACACATGGCTGACAACAGATGACTGGTCTTCCACTAGCCTCTTCCAATCAGAAAAACACAGGAAAGTGAAGTTGACACAGTAAGTGTGAATGGTGTTGACACATCGCAAATAAATGACGGTCATGGCTATAAGAGGCTCACTGTGACATGTGACTTTAGTCCTAGGATCCTCTGCTGTTCTAGGGGTTTATCCACTGCCACCAAGAAGACTTCAATTTCATGCATTTTCTCAAGCACTGAAATGGCTGGAGTCAAAAGGTAAATGCTCTCTCTTTAACTTGAGGCCTTTCATTTAACCTAAGTTTAATTCATCACCAGAAATTCTATGTTCTTCTCTTTAGGTATATATTTGTGTTCATACTGTTCTTCTTTCATGAGGCCCACAGTATTTCTGCACTGGGCTTCATTCTCAAAGTAAGTCTGTTTGCTCTTTTTTTTTTTTAAGGATCCCATTAGTCTCTACACTAGCAGAGTTTACTCTTTCTGGTTGAGGGGAGATGGAAGCTGTGAAATTGTATTTCAGTTGTACAATATATTGTATATTGGCCAAAAGCAGCACAATGGTAATACATTAGTTAACTACTTGTGTAGCTTTAGAGTCATTAACATCTCTCCAGATGTTAGAAGGAAGCTGATTTGAGTTAAAGTGTTAAAAGCAACAGGTCTGAACACAGCCATTGGTCTAATATTTATTCAGTGCAGCTTCACAAACAAACTTTACAACTATCCTATTGCACAAACTACTCCTAAGTAGTACATCAGTTAATAATCTGATTTGTTTTGCTCCCTGTAGCTGTAAGATTTTCTACAGATGTTGGTATTCATTTTGAGCAGCAGTTGACGTGCCCCCCTGTCAGCGCTGGAGGAGAAGCTTTCCCAGGTTTTTGCATCACATGAACAAATATTGTTATTCCTGTTCAACCTATAAGGTTCAGTTCATTACCAGGGCAGAGTAAAAATCAGTCATCTTTTTAAACCACTAAAATATATCCCGTTAAACCTGTTAACGATAACTCCAAGACATTACCTAATTATTTGGATGCCCTGCCATCAAAAAGTATTCAATATCACTTCACTCAAGCCAGTTTTGAACTAATGTTGTGCAATCTAAAGTTGTTCATGCATGTTTAATCCTACAAGAACAATAGTAGAAGTTGTGGCAATATTGTAGCTAAAACAAATTGTAGACTAACTTTGTTCTTAACTCTTCTGTGTCCGATTGTAGTCTTTAATTAACAAGAAAGTTGAAAAATATAAAAGTATATGTGAGAAAATACACACAACACAACTAAGCTAGAAAAATGTTTAAAATGTAATATATATTTTGAACTACTTTCTCATTTGGCTGTCTTGTGACTCCCAGGGTTTTACATTATGTCTCACTTCCATATTGCTGAGCTTGCACGAAGAGGAACTGTCCAAAAGGTTCCTGGCTCATCTCCTCAACATGTGGCCTACAACATTGGCCCAGCCTTTAACTTCAGAATAAACACAAGGTAAGCAGCCCCTACTATTACATAATAGATGAACAGTGTCACCTAGTGGTAAAGACAACACAGCACCACTTAACCCTGTCCATGGTGCTGAACAAGCTGATCACCTCAAAATTTTGCAACACCTTTTTTATACCTGCAGTACGAAACAACAAAATATGGCTGGCATACATTTATTAACTTGGCTTACAGTTATAATAATTTAGGCTCACGCACAAAAAAAGATTATGCGAACAGGGTTAGTTATACAGAATTGTATAACTAACCCTGTTCGCATAATTTTTTGTGACATGTTTGGCAAAATGGGTTACAAATTCTACACCAATGATCGATGATATTCCAGTGTTTCTTTATGTACTATAACATGATTACAAATATAAAGCTGACTTACATATGAATCATCACATTATGAAACAAAAATAAAAGTTTGTTTTCCATTCTTTAGATCAGCATATCCTTTGGGGCTGCCGGAAGATTTTGCCTTTGTGACTGAGTTGCGAATGACTGACAAAACCCTCAGTAAAAAGTGGATTATCTGGCAGATGCAGGATGTGAATGGAGAGGAACAACTTGCTGTGAGCCTCAACGGGGAGTCTCTGTATCTAGAGTTCATTTCCACTGACACCGACTCTAGAAAGCACACGGCGGCCTTTGGTCCCTTACCTTCACTTTTCAATGACAAGTGGCATCGAATACTGCTGGATGTTAGCAAGGATTCTGTCTCCCTGTTTGTAGACTGTGTTCTGATTGATACACAGGATGTGCCTCCAAGACAAGAAGTCAGCCTGGATGGCTTTACAGTGATTGGAAAACTCCAAGATAATCCAGTCTTTGCAGTTCCGGTATGTCTGTAACTAAGAGAACAAATTATTACCATTTTTTTCAGGGTTTAGGGTTCAAATACATGTTGGTTAATAAATAGTGCATATTACAAAGAACAAATAATTTTACCTAAATACACTAGCACTTAAAGGGAATAATATAATGCGATGTAAATTTGAATGAGCATTTAAGCTTACTCCAGGTGTGTGAAGAGTCGGGCATATTGATGAAGCCTCAGTAATGCAGCCACTGTATTAACCAGTCACAATGAAGATGAACCCAAGTTGAAAGACAAAGGAGAGCTTTATTTTCACTCCAAGTTACAACCCTCATGAACCTTGGGTAATGACAAAAAGGACAATAGACAGATACAACTGGTCTAAAATTAGTTTCCTCTGCAGGGTGAGAAGGGCAATCCCTTAGAGTGAGGAGCTCAGTAAGGAAGTAACATAAGAAAGTAAGGAAGGAGCTTGGAGTAGAACCGCTACTCCTTCACCTCAAGAAGAGCCAACTGAGGTGACTGGGGCATCCAGGACACCTACCTGGGTAGATGTTCTAGGTACGGCCCACAGGGAGAAGGTTTCGAAGGAAGACCTAGGTCATACTGGAGGGACTATGGCCTAGGTATGTCTCAAGATCCACTCAGATTGCCTAGAGGAGATTTATGTGGAAAAAGAAGTCTGTCGCTCCCTGCTTGTCAACAAAAATGAATGGATGAACATTGGTGTTTCCTTATCTCATAACTCAAAGTTGTTATTGTGTCTGTTTCATGCATTAATTGTTCTGCAACTATCTCAAATTTTCAGAAAGGTCTTGTTTGCATCCCCACACACACACACCTCATAATAATTTATAATTTCACATGTCAAACTTAATGTTTAAATATTGTATAGTTTATCAAAAAGAAAAGAAAGACAAATATGCACTCTAAATAAGGTTATCTTCAGCTTCTCACCTCTTTCTGTTTTAACATGACTACTGTAACACTATAAATTACTCCTTTCAAGTTTGAACTTCAGTCTATGTTGATCCACTGCGATGTTCCCCGCGCCAGAAGTGAGGCCTGTTACGACCTTCCAGCCACGATCCAGGTAGGAACAAAACTATTGTGTGTTGATGATGTCTAGTAGTCTAACACAATGCAATAAAAGCCAGGCTCCTTAGTTCTATAGTCTAAAAATCCCCGATTGTCCGGTCTGTTGGTGGTGTCCTCGCGATGACCCTCCCCTTCTGTTCCGTTTGACAAACCCACCAATCCCTGTCTGTATTCAGAGCAGTATGAATAAACATGAGTGCCAGAGCCCGGACGGTGTGGACAACTAAAGCGGGTTCAGTAGGATTGTTTTGTCCGGGGCTCCTTCAGCCCAACAAAGCCCACGTCCAGGACTACAGCTTTTACCTTTTCAGTCCACGGGGAGATCATGGCGCGGAGCTCCGGCTTCAGAGGGCCACTGTTGGCGCTTCTCTTGCAGCTTGTCCTGATCTGCTCCGCGCAAGTAAGACTAATTGTCTCTCTGTCTCTGTTTTGTCTCCATAGACCGAGGTTACCGTTGTGCAGGTGCGACATCTAATGAGCTCTATGCTAAGTAGCCTTCTTAAATGCACTTGCATGAATTGTCCCAAACATTGACTTTTGTTTGTTTCGTTTTTGGGTCACAGGACACACATTTTATTTATTGTCAATGGCAATTAAATTGTAAAGACATTGTTTATTTCTTTTTCACTTTTACAACACATTTATCACATCTGTCAGTTTTTATTTTAATAGGCTATTTTTAGATCACAATATTTGATTTATTACTTTCATAAAAAACTTGTCTTAATCTCTTAGAGAAGTCAAGGACCCCCTGGACCTGCAGGTGTGCCAGGGATTGATGGCATTGATGTGAGTTTCTCAGTTGTGGAAGTCTATGATGACATTATGTTTAGTAGCTAATTTTAATTTTCATAAAAAAAACTATTTGAAATGTCATTACAGGGGGAAAGGGGAATGGATGGAGAAGATGGACCACCTGTAAGTTTACTTTAGTTCTTTTTCAACAATATTGGAAATTGTGAAGCCCTAATGTGGTTTATCTTTTTTAAGGGCCCAGATGGTGATCCAGGTAAACCTGGCTCTACTGGATTGCCTGGACTTCCTGGAAATGATGTGAGTTGAAATATTTATTTTCTGATCCTGTTCTCTTACATTGTTCTCTTCCCTACTTTTGTCAGTACCTTAAAAACACTGACGGTAGCACTGCCCCTTCAGAGGCCCTCCCACCAAGTAGGCATCACCCCAGCAAAAAAAAAAAAAAAAAAAAAAAAAAAACTATGACTATCATTATGCTACTATTACTAAAAAAAATAACAATAGCTATTATTACTATTACTGTTAATGTTGTATTGAACTTGCTTTTGTGGTTCTTACTGTAAAATTGTGTCTAAGAGTAATTTTGCCCATAACTTTAGAGCTTGTTGAGAAACAATGCTTCCTCTGTGTGCTGGCTGCCTGTCATATCTACCAATGAGAATTCCCCAAACAGTGAGGAATGGCTGTTTTAGAGGATTTGTTTAAATTAAGCTGAAGGAATGCTGGCCCTCCGCTTGGTTTGCAGTCCAAGAGTATTGGCCTCTGCCCTTTTCTGTGTGCCTGCTAAACGAATGTATGGCATCATGTCAAAAACCTACTGACCAACATCAGACTGCTCTGCCAGATTAATGGGACAAGTTTTGAGGAGGAGTTTATGTTATGAATATGAATAACACAAGTCCCACCCACAACTGGGATCACAAATGATTAAACATTTTACTTCCTATGTAAAATGAACTGATATCAAATTTTATTTTTTGCACAGGCTTTTTAAGCTTTATACCTTTCTTCCCTACAGGGACTGACTGGCCCTGTTGGAGATCCTGGACCCGATGGCCCCCCTGGACAGAAAGTAAGTGACTAATAAGCCTGCCTTTGCTGAAGAAACAGCAAAAGCTGCTGCTGTCCATTCTGTTGGCATGGAGAAAAGCTACGGTGCATAAACCAATTTCTTATGACAAATGAGACTTAATCCTGCAAGTCTCCATGTAATCTCCAAGGGGAATGAAGACTCTACATCAGACCTCATTAAGCCAAATATTGCTGGGTCAAGTGTACCCAGTTCATTCATGTGATAATCCTTAGGAATGTTAACACTTGCCATCTGCACTCAAATCTACTGTGTTTCTCTGTCTATTTAAGTTTCTCTGCCTTTTATGTAGGGTGAACCTGGAAAACCTGGACCTCGTGGATCAGCTGTAAGTAAAGTTTTTTTTTTTAATTATATTATTATTATTTTACTTGGATAGATATTCTGTAATGCCATGCATTGCAGTCGAACCTGTGTTATTCTATAATCCATATTTTGGTATTTTTGTAGGGTGTTGGGCCTGATGGACCCCTGTAAGTATATTTTAGAAAAACTCAAACTCTGAAAAATCCTTGAATTGTTGATGAAATGCTGTTATCTAAAGGGACCACCAGGGCCTGGAGGACTGGCAGGTGAAGTTGGAAAAGTTGGACCACCTGTAAGTATTACATTGAGACTGAATGAAACATATTTGAGGTAGAGATATGCTTCTTATGATGAGTTGTCTCAAAGCCTTATCAGTATTTATCTTTATAAAATCTTCATGTGTAGTGTGATGTTTATTTGGATTTATATGTCTGCAGTTTTTGGTTACCAATGGAAAGTATTATGACAGTGGTTTCACTTCTTAATGGAGAAAATTACTTAATAGAACTTTTGCATACATGTGATTAGGTATATTGGGGATTTTGGCAGAGAGGAGCTAGTGGTAATTAATAGAAATAGTAAGTTTTGCTTTTGGAAGTTGAAATAAATATTTTTGAAATGTTGCAAAACTAACCAGATTAAACATTAGCCACCCTCACCTGGCACAAATCTGCTTTTAATCTCTTTTTCTTAATCCTCAACATCCTAATCTGTACCTGTATACCTTATAAAACTGAAAAGTGAATGTTGGGCTCTAAAGTTGCTTGCTAATGTAAAAACACACATAAATCATTATTTTGTCTTTAGTTTACTTTACACTTAATAATTTTCTTTAAACTACGCACCAAGACGCACATCTCTTAATCTTCAGTAAAGTTTGTTAAAGGTTGTAGGAGGATTTTCAAAAATTGTTTGTTGTCAGTCTTGGTCAAAACAGTTACATAAATCTGTAACAGCCTTGTACTTATGCTAAATAAAAATAATTGTAAAAATATATAAACTGTGGACATGATGAGGCAAGTAAAACGTTGACCAATAGATAACGAGGTACCTCGTTATCTATTGGCCTGTTAACCTGTCAAACAAACCCTCAGTGTTCCTAAGTAGCTCATTGGCCCAGTTGTACTGAAGGGCGTGGTCCTGGGAGGGGAAACACGTCATCATTTGAAAAACAGCAGGCAGGTTGTTGGGTTTGAAAAATCCTCCATACAACCTTTAAGTGTGAATGACATGGTTAATTTTTGTGTAAATACCCTGCCACCATCCTTGTCAATGTGACGTTTAATGGTATGTCCTGAAATTATATCACGTATGTTCTAGAGCACACCTGCTCAAATTATTACATAGTTTTGTATTTTTCTTATAATTTTCTTTGTTTCTCTGCAGGGTGCCATGGGAGTGAGGGGACCAGCTGGACCACGTGGACCACAAGGACCAAGAGTAAGCTATACTGTATCTTTTGTTAGTTAAGAAAATACATTGTGCTAACATAAAACTAGCTAACGTGTAATCGTGTTTCTTTATCTTTAAGGGAGCAGCTGGGGCCTTGGGCAGTACAGACATGGTAAATATTGTAATGGTTTTGTTTTTTATGTTGTTGGCAGAACAATTATTGATTTTAACTTTGTTTGTTTGTTTGGTTTGTTTGTTTGTTTGTTTGTTTGTGTTTGCTGTGTAGTGTCCAAACTCTTGTCCACCTGGAATGACAGGGCACCCTGGACTCCCTGGAATGAAAGTATGCATGACTAAAAATTATAATATTAACAGTTTATAATGAATTACAATTTTGATTTGTCTCTAGGGTCATAAAGGTGAAAAGGTGAAGCTGGTGAACCCGGAAAACAAGGCCACAAGGTAAATATACATTATATCTTAATATATCTGTTGAAATAGTTCCAAAAGTGCTCAGACAAACAGGCATCACCCTGACCAACACTCATTCATAAGTTCAACTTTGGTGATTTTTTCTATGACAAATGGCACTTGAGTGTTGTAATTTCATGGAGGAGAAACACGGCTCTGTAGTGCTTTTGACTCCCTGTATTGCATGGTGGATGATTTATTTGAAATGAGGTTTCAGTGCAACTAGCTCTCCCTGTAACATGTTCATGCACTATATAAATGGAAATGAGCCTGGCCCTATCTTTCTTTATCACCAGCACCAGGGTATGATTTACTGTCTGTCTGCATTAGTCTTCAACAATAATTTTCCCTTTCAATGAAAATTTCTATTAGAACCACTTGCCTCTTAACTTACTGTATAAAGGGTCCTGAAAAAATAAATACAAATAATACCAATTTAAAAAGAAAAATTCTACAAACACATATAACTAACATGAATTCACCATGAATTGTCATGAATTCCTGTGGTTGCATGAATGAATTCATTCATGAATTCCTCCATTCATTAATTAATTAATTACTAACCCTAACCCTATTGAAAATCACATTCTAATCAACACTAAATTTAGTATTGAATCTAGATACTCCTTTGAAAAAGTTTGGTGCTGAAAATATTACACCAACAGAACACAATTTTGCCTAACATCTTTTGAATGATCTACCACAAATATTAAAGAATTATTGTATCAAAAAACTGGACCACACTGTTTAATAAAGTGCGCACTATTCATTTGTTTTGAACATTTCAGTATTAAGTAAAACTTGACCTGAAGAATGACATTTTCAAATACATCGCAGAAATCGAGAATTTTCTTTGGTATCAAAATCAAGTTTGAAATTTTAGCATCATGACAACACTACCCAGGATTAGAAAAATCTGCTGTCTGAAATGTTTATTTACGTTTTGTTGATGTTGTGTTTCTTATGATTTCAGGGGAAGAAGGAGAGCAGGGGATCCCAGGGGAAGTTGGAGCCCAAGGGCCAACAGTGAGATATCTTCCACTTAACATTTAAATATTTGTTAATTACTTGTTTTCTGCTCATTTCTGAGGGATTTTTTTATTTGCTTTGCTAATTTAGGGTCCTCAGGGAATCCGTGGAGCCACTGGGATGATGGGCCCAAGGGAGAGATGGTAAGCACCTCTGCAGACTTAAATCTATGTTTATGTGGTGCTTTCTGAGAAGTGAATATCAATAATGAGCACAGTTTTTGCTTCAAGCCAGTGAGGCAATTGTAACTGTAGATGGACTAATTATATAATTACGGTGTTGCAGGGGGCTCGAGGTCCTGATGGAGATCCAGGTCCACTGGGAGTCGCTGGAGCAACTGTATGTTGTTTCTGTAAAACAAATACAAAGCCTTAAAAAGGCAAATGTTTTTAGAAAATCAACACTGTAAATATTTTAGGGAGATCAAGGTCAGAGAGGCGTGATGGGCGAGGCTGGTCCTAAAGGTGAAGTGGTAAGTAAACATATTACACAATTAACTGGTAATTTAAAATCAGCTATTGTTTGTTATGATCTTTAGGGTGTCCAAGGACCAAGAGGCATAACAGGGGTTCCAGGTCCAAAAGGAGAGGGCGTAAGTGTCTAATCCCAATTATTATCATTCAGTTTGCAATGTTTAATGACATTTATCTTGTTTCCTAGGGTCTTCCAGGTGTTGACGGCCGTGAAGGTATTCCTGGGATGCCAGGGGCAAAGGTAACACCAATGCAGATATATTATACATTAATAGCCAGTAGTTTAAGTACAATTCCTAATTCTAGAATTGCCAGGTTGATTGATGAATTGATTTTGTTGTTACTGTAGCAATGACAACAAGCTGTTGAATCTTGAACCTTGAATTTTAAACATTATTTCCTGTAAACATTGATATGGCCAAGATTGCAGTTGAAGTTAAAACATTTTCCTGTTTCTTGTCTCTGCAGGGGATCATCGGAAAGGCTGGGGCTCCTGGAGAAGTGGGCCCTCAAGGATTTCCTGTAAGTCTGACCTTTGACCCCAGACCGTCCACTCTGATTGGACACACCTGAGCAAACGCAGAGAAGCACAATGCTCTGCAAATCATGCGCTGCTCTTTGTATATAACAGAATTTAAAGGCCAATAAAATAATGCATACAGTAAATATGCTAATATGTAATATTTACTCCTTAATGTTGTTAATTATGCAACAACATCTTTGCTGAACATAAATGGTCAGGTCATGTTAAGAATTGTCCAATCTGGACTTCAGTGTTAAATAATGTAAAAAAAAAAATGTAACAGTTGATCATTTGTTTGTTTCCAGGGGTTACCTGGGGTACCAGGACCAAAAGGACTGGCAGGGCCAAAGGTACATTTGACCTTGTTTGGCCTTGTTTATTTTTTTTGTTTATTTTTTGGTATGTGTGAAATCTAATGCTAATCATGCTTAGGGAGAGTCTGGTGAACCTGGACTCCCTGGAACAATGGGATCTGCAGGTAAAACTGTAAGTACGAATACTATCTTTAATATCATTTTTGACATTTATGAATCCTTTTGTACAAAATTGTCTTATTGTCACAGGGAGAGCGAGGGGAACAAGGGGAGGTGGGGCCTGTTGGACCAATTGGTGAACCTGTAAGTCACATTTTTGACCATCAGGACCACATTTTATGAAAGCACGGCAGGATAGATTTGTTATTCAATTTGTTTGATTTCATTACACAGGGAGATATTGGAGAACAAGGTCCCACAGGTCCAGCTGGCAAGCATGGTGCCCGGGTATGTTATTTTTATTACTTTGCATTTTTTAAACAGGATACAGTACTTTTTACTGTAAATGAAGGAATGTTTATTAAGGACAATGTACAATTTTGCATTTAGCACAAAGGCGGACATGCTTGCACCAGATTGTAGCTTACAGCTACTTTACATCTGTAGTCCTGGGGAGGACTATCATGACTTTGAAATATCTGCTCTACTTGTTGTGGATGTTGTACACTGTAAGGATATAGTATGTAATAATGCTCTACGTAAGATGCTAAAACCAATAAAATCTGTTTGTCAGTTACTTAAAGTGGTTACAATTTTAGAAGAAAAGGGAGAAACTTGCCAGGAGGCCCAGTTGTTTTTTTAAAGGAATATCAGAGAATAGCCCTGGTCCAGATCTCACACAAGGTCTATTTTCACAGTAAGGGGAGACTAAAGCAGGAGCTGAAAGGGCCCTCTGTTCCTCTGGCATTCCTCTCATGGTCAGTCAGGGATCAAAGTGTGCGGCATCCACCAGCACACAGTCACTGCAGCTAAGATGTGAACATTCAGAATAAAGCAGAAAATGTATTCTTAGAATCATATATACTTATGTAGCAAGACACTTTCATTAAAACATATTAAACCAAAACAAAGATGCTCCACAATAATTTTAGCAGTGCTTAACTTGTAATTGTTATATTGTTAGCTATTCATTGCTAAATAATATGCCGTAACTGTAAATGCCTAAGCTTCCAGAATGAGTCGTTTTTGTTTTTATTTATAGGGACCTAAAGGTGACCCAGGTCTGCCCGGTCTCCCTGGTCCCCCTGGTCTTCCTGGTGTGAAAGGAGAGAGGGTAAGTCAGAGCAATGAGATAAATGCCAGTTGACAGCTTTTAAAGGCCGTTGTTTTAGAAAAAGAGGAAGAGTGGGAAAGATTAATGGCCACAACAGGCTGATTAGCTCCCTCTAGTGTGGACCAATAAAACATCCTGTCAGGTACTTAGTCACTTGAGTGATAATTGTTTGTGTGTTACAGGGAGAGCGCGGTGAAGCTGGTCCTAAGGGAGAACAGGTGAAAAACAAATTTAATTTCAAACTTATATGTTTCATAACTGTGCATTCTTTGTGCTAATTCTGTGTCTTTTTACAGGGATCTCAAGGTGATGAAGGAAATGCAGGAGACAAAGGAGATGTCGTAAGTTTACAACATAATTTACTGGACCACTGAAGCTTTTCAAGCTCTTTGTTTTTAATGTAATATTTTATACATGTCTCTTAGGGTGATTCGGGAGAGCCAGGGGCAAAAGGAGAGGTGAGTTTCAGCATCATAACATATTTTATGATGTGAAAAATATACAGTACTTTGTGGGTTGCCCTAATGTGGTGCCATTTTTCTCTGCAGGTTGGTAACCCTGGTGAGCCCGGCAAAAGAGGTCCAGAGGGAAGTCGAGGTCAGCCTGGCATCGAGGGACCCCCTGGCTCACCTGGGCCGAGAGGCATGCAGGGCAACAGGGGCTTACCAGGGGCCAGAGGATCCCAGGGGCCAGCGGTAAGTTCAGTGAAAAATAACCATTCTGTGGCTGCTGCAGTTAAAATAGAAGCCTGTAAACCAAGCAACTCTTATAGGGAACATGCCATTGGTTTTGTTCAGAATTTTTACTTGTGTAGGCTTGGAAAGGACACAAAATGTAAAGGGACATGCTACAACTGAATATGATTATCAGTAGTCCAATAGTAGCTTTATTTTCTAAACTTCTTTTAGTGTATGGTATTCATATTAAAAATAATAATGCATACATTACCACTCTGCATAATAATTTTCAATCCAGTATCTTTGCAACTACAAAAGAAATACATCTATTCATGTCAACCAGGTCTGTGTTTTAATCTTGACAACACTAAAATTTGAGTAAATCAGTGCACAATGTTTTCCATTTAAGCAAAAAACAACAAAATTAACAAAAATTACAAATTACAAATATAATGATCAAACATTTGTGTCATGTTAACAGCAGGTGAACTTGTGAAACTGAGTAAAAATCTTGTTTTTCAAGGTCAACAGAATTTTTTGCAGCTAACGGATTAACTTAACTTATATGTAAATGTACTAAACAGTGTCACAAAATCAATTAATTTTTTTTTTTTTTTTTTTTTTTTTTTTTTTTTTTTTTTTTTTTTTTTTTTTTTTTTTTTTTCAGTGTCATCAAAATAATAAGTGTTCTTTTTTCTGTCCAGGGCAAGGAGCCAAGTGATCAGCACATCAAGCAAGTTTGTATGCGCGTCATGCAAGGTGTGAACAGAGGGGCCTTTGACCCCATTTATCGTTCCCCTGCGCCTCATTTCATGACTTTAATCATTGCCACAATGCCTCATTACACTGTCACGCAGTCAGCTGCTCCGGCACCATCCCACTGAACAGGTTGTTTGCTGCATAATGTTAAGTTAGGTGGTCTCATAATCCAAATCTGACCAGACTTCATCCTTTGTTTATTTGATGGATGAAAGATGTCTTCCCTGAGCTTTGGAAATGTATCACTGAAGTCACAACCACTGTTCTCTTCATTCTTTGCTTTTACGTCTTTTCGGCTCATCTCCTTTTCTCATGACTTTTTTATACATGATATGCTGAAAAATTAATTTCACCTCCAGCAGACCTGAGATCCTCTGCTCCTAGCGTGGAGTCTGCTCTGGAGGAATATCTTAAAAAAGCAGCCTCTGTACAAGTTTTAATCAGAAATTAAAAAAAAAATATACTAGCAGCTCAAAGCCACATGAGCTTAATATTATGCCTTTGTGACCAGGAACATACATTTCCTGTCACTGATTGATTCATTCATTGAAATTTGTTCAAGTATTTATTCATTTTTGCATATTGATAAAACTTGAATGGGAAAAGTAAAAAACATAGCCACAGCTTGAGGCATGTTGTGACCACACTCTCACCTCACTCTACTGCCCTCGAAACTATGAAAACCATTGCTTCATAAAAGTCGTTCTAGACTTTCAGAAAATAATCTGCAATCACATGATCAAAGCTCCATGATACTGGTGAACCTTAAAGATGTTAAAGTCCTGATTACTTCTGCACCTGTTTCTCTGACGACTTTGTGTTGTGCGCCTAACAGAACAGCTAGCTCAGTTGGCAGCCAGTCTGCGGAGGCCAGAGTCCGGTGTGGCTGGTTTACCTGGAAAACCCGGACCTCCGGGGCCTCCTGGACCTCCGGAGACAATGGCTTCCCTGGACAAGCAGGCTCTAGGGGACTGCCTGGTCTAAAGGGTCCACCTGGAGCATTAGGTCGCAAAGGACCAAAAGGTAAAACATGACACTTAAAGAAGCGTTAACATCCGTGTCAAGATTTTTTCATGAAGGGTTTATTGTTCCACTTGCATCAGGTGAAATGGGTGACCGAGGAGCGAGAGGGCCTTCAGTCCGTGGGCCTAAGGGTCAGCCTGGACCACCTGGGCTTCCTGGTAAGTTGCTACAGCTTCCTAATTAACTTTTCTCTTTAATTAACATGGGTTGTTTAACAAGATATGTGATCTCAGGTGAGGCTGGTAAACCCGGCTATGGGCAGGATGGGCGTGATGGGCAAAGGGGACCCCCTGGAGTCCCAGGACAACCAGGTGTACCTGGATCACCTGGAGCAGCTGGTCCTAATGGATACTGTGATCCATCAGCCTGTAACCTACAGGCTGGCGCTGCCCATCAGTCTCTAGACATAAAGGGACCTGCAGGGAACTAAGCCAATGCAGGGTAGACAATAAGATTGCTGTAACGCCAATGTCCTTCACATTTCCTCTTCTGGAGCTGCAGCACGTGGCTGCTTTTGTCCAGGTCTCAGTGCGCAACATCGAAGGAAATGGATGCTTCACCTGGAAATGATGCACCGTGTTTTCTATGTGGTGCTGAAAGTGCTGTTGGGACATATGTGGACTTCTTTCTGGAGAGCTTTCATACAGTACTTTCTCAATTTCCATTGCCAAAGAAATCCAGGGTTAATTTTGTTGTAATTTTATTAAGTTCATAGCTTTTCACAAATGTTGTCATATGTTTGTAAATGTGTATTTAGTATGTACAGTGTGTATGTACCAAACAAAAAACTGCTGAAATACATCAACTCAGTTGTCAAATAAATGACAGGAGGAAATCAACTTGACCACAGTCACACAGATGTCGGTGTATGATGTAAATCTGTAAATTGTTTGAATTGGTTAATTATATTTAATACAAACCACTTCATGTAAGATTTTGTCTCATGGCATAAACATTTTGCACGATAGAGCAGAGATATTAACTACACACATTGAGTAAAGTGATGGATCACATTTATTGCACACCAGTAAGGCTGTAATGTTAATAGACATAAATAAAATAGGCAGCAAGAAAAGAATAAAACAGACCCTCTGAAATAGTGACACCAAACCTTCCTAAACCTCACTCCTTTTGTAAATCAATTGTACAATGCTGCATGTCAGTCGAAGGCAACAATTTATGATGTAAAATATATATCTCTCATTATAAAGATGTGGTAAACCAGGACTGAGGTAGATGTTTACAAAGAAAGTTTAGCAACAACATTGAAGTCACTCAGCACAAGAGACACAAGCAGACAAACACATGGCTACTATTTATACCAGACACCACAATAAGAGATCGATCCATATTTTGTTTTTTAAGCTTATTTACACGATCACACAGCATTTGATTGTATTGAACATTTGTTAAACATACAATAGACACATTTCTCATTAGTAGACACGCTTAAAAAAAAGGTTTAAAAACAAGGTCTTAGGTGATTTTTGACAGAGAGAATGACTGACTTTTAAAATTTGTCATCATTATTGCAAACGGGCTATAGACTAAACTATATAAAAAAAAAAAAAAAAAAAAAAAAAAAAATAGGCTTATAGACTCCCTTTACAACTTTAACACAAAATATTGACATCTTGACATCACCAAAGATAAAATCCCCTTGAAGACATAGGCACATCCAGCAGGGGGCTCCTTTGACTCACAAATAAATTCACATTGACGCGTGCCCATCCAAAATGTATTCAGAATTCTTAAAACAGACATAAAAAGGGCCTGCATGAAAACTATTGTTATTATTACATTTTTCTGTTATATCAAGGTAAAAGGGCCTATGACGTGTGATATAGATGCACAGTGCCTTTCTATGATGCAAATTCAAAGAACGATCTTAAAGGATGAAACACAGAAGGAAGCAACATTTTTGAAATACACCCACATTACTTTCAAACATTAATGTTACCCGAGATAGTAAAGTAGAATTCTTGAGTCACAATCCTAGCTTTGAAAAATTGTTAATGTCAAATTGTACACACTAATTATCTTTTCTGCTGAAAACTAGAGGAGGGTTTGTTCATGGTATCAAATTAAACTATGACATTTTCAACATAGGGGTTATCTCAAGTGCGCTGCAAAGCCGTGTTGGACATGCACTGCCAAATAATGATTCACATCCACATTATTAGATTCATCCATTAACTTCATACATGCACATTGGGGAGTGAAAAAACTAAACAAAATAAAAATATTCAAAAGATAGCTCAAGTAAATTAGTCTCAGTGATTGAGAAGCTTAAGTGAAGTAGTCCGATTTCCTTTGGGTAGCTGAGACCAAAATATACATATAGGCCAATAAGGATTCGTCATACACCACAGTGCGTAAACAATTCATGTTATTTACAAGCATACATTTGCATCAAGATACAAAGTGTGATGTTTTTATCATTGCTAACTCATTGTCTGAGTATGTCGCCAAGCCATATGCAAAATGCACAAACTCTGATTAAGCCAACAGAAGAGGTCACTCAAAGATTAATGACTTCTCAAGTACATTTGTTTCAATTGCCCTTGACGTGTGTGAGTTGTAACAAATAGACTGAGACTGATGGCTTATCCAAATACGAAAGGACCTCTTCATCAGTGATTGTGATTACTTTAGAGATGTGTTTGAATACAAGCCAAAGTACAAGTATGACATTAGCAAAAACCACCCAAATATCCTGAAGCAGTATCATGTTTCAAAATAGTCATGCTACATTTACTACAATAAACCAGTCCCTTAATTAAAGTACATTCTCAAATAACAAGCTTTAAATAAATAATTTTATACCAAACATATCTGCTGCACTTTGGTTGCGTTAAGTTCAAAAATAATTTCTTCACATCTACACATAAAACAGACTCATTCATTCAACGCTCTCACTTCAAACACATGCACACTTACGAGATGTACATTTGCCAGTCAAATGGCTTATCTGAATGACAACACAAGCGTGCATAACTGTGCCGATTTGAAAGGTAATACATAATTAAGATCACTTTTTTTCTGACAGGGCTACCCTCAACAAAATGCTCATTTCATGGTCTTTAACAAAAGAGTGAGAGCTGAAAAGGAATGCATTACATCACAGTGGGGGATAAAAAACAAAACAAAGCAAAATGCAATAAAATAACTATTCAAATAGCTCTTTGTTGTACTCAAAACAAAACAACAAACCTAACAGCATCCCCAGGAGGAAAACCCCAACTGCATACTAATGTTATTGACAAAGGAGGTCAGAAAAGCCAGAGATCCAGGCCCAGATTGAGGTGTGAAGATGGAGAGGGCTCATAAGGGAGGAAGAAGGCAGTCACTGGGGTCACATGTTCCAGGAGCTCCACGAGGCCCTGGAGGTCCCGGGGGGCCGTGACTGGTGATCCCCGGGGGACCTAGACACAGAATTGTAGATTATGAATTTCTACAACACACCACACTCCATCACTGTTCAGAACTGCTTTCCATTATTGATAATACAGGTTTGGCAGCATCTGTGTTGCGTTGTCCATACAGAAAACCTGTGTAGGATTAAAAATGGAAGTTGTGAAAGTCTGCACACTGCACTGTGCAGGCTGGAGCGAGCCCCCATGAGACACTGTGTTTCTTTATACAGATGGGAATAGAAAGTGCAGATTGTCTTTATGAAAAAGTATCCACAAAGTTATATAGTAGCATGTTTTCCTATGTGCACAAAGTAACTTTTGTAGCCATCTGCAGTGATGCTTGTCATCGTTTTTGATCAAGTTTGACCTGTAAACCCTAATCAGACATGACATATGACCACTGACATTATCTCTTCATGATGGTTTCTGTTAATTAGTGTTAGACATTTTTCAGCTAGTGAACTTTATATACTCATAGTGAATAAATCGTGAATTTATCACTGTAAATAAAACTGATAAGGGTAACTTGTGAAGGCTGAGGATAAGTTACAAAATAAAGGCTTTTCTTTCAGTAAAAGCTGCAAAAGAAGAAAAAAAAATTAAGGCAGGAAGATAAGAGTGTTTGCCAGTTTTTACTTGTACTCTAGTTCTCCCTGTTATACTCCAAAACACACTTGTGAGTTATTGTTGAATTTGGGTAAATTTACTAAGCAAAACATGTAAAACTGGCAGCACAATATTACAAGCACTAGAAAGAAATCTGTGTTGTTCATCTTAAATAACATTTGAAGTGAGTTAAAAACTATGTATGTTGTTATGTGTATTATTTTGAACAGCACAAGCTATGAAATGTGTTGTCGCAGAAAACATTCTTTATTTGAATTAAATTAAATTATCTTAACCTAAGACTATAGTTCAAATTCGCACCTCAGTTCATATGCACTGTTTCTGCACACAATACATGTCATTGTAGACTTTATCCTACTTTGTTGGTTATTCTTGTTACCAATTTTATAAAACAAATTTAAGTGAAGGAATATCTTTTGAATAAATAGGCTTATTTCTCAGTTTGAAATCACTGTCTGGCAGGCTTTATGGTCTGCATATGAAAGAGGCTCCAGTCTTCAGCATGAGGCCTGTCCTGCTGAGCTCCTGCATCTGCCCTATGGCAACCACAGGGCAAAATAAATGAAACTTCAAAGAACAAAACAAATGATTTTAACAGCTTCAAACCAGATTGTCTTATCTCTGTTGCAATGAGAACTTTTGAAGATATTTTCAGCATAACTAAAAAGGAATTGTAATTTTCAACGGCCTCACAGCATAAGTCACTTTCTTAGCTAAATTCTTTTTTAGTCTTGTTCCATTCCCTCGACGATGCTGACTCTATAGGTGCCACTAGCTCTGTCCACAGTCAATCTGAACATTTTTAACGACCACAAACACTTTCTGGCTATCAGTCATCTCATCTGTATTAATGGAGCAAAAAGTATTTTTTTTCCTCCTCAAAATCCTTAAAACTTTGGCAGTTTAAGCTATTGTTTTATATATAAATAAATAAATGTTTACCTGGTGGTCCCATAGGCCCTGGATCTCCTGGCAGTGCCAAACCCATCTGACCTCGTTCTCCTTTCTGGCCTCTGTATCCTGAATACAAAAAGAAAATGGTTTGTATTTGTACTTGTATAATAATTGCATGGTGGATTATGCAGTGTCTGGTTGACAGGTATGTTAGAAAGATTAGTACAAAACCCATAATGCCATCCGAGTGCGTTCAGCTAAGGATACACCTTCACATCTGCCAGTCAAACAGACAGCCATTTGGATGATCTAAATAACATCATAACAATGACGGTGTCAAGCATCAAGCCCGCTCTTATTATGAGACAGAGGCAGCTCTAGTAGTGTGTGAAAACAGGCTACTCTCAATTCTCAGTTTCCATCCCAAAGCTTTGAATAATAAAAGACGCCCTGTCAAAACAGAAATCATCAAACAAGCCATCTATGAGTTAGTTCCACTGAGAAGGTGTCAAGGGCTTTCACTGCTCTGTCAACAATAAAGCCACAAGCAACTGTCTTTGAAGATTTCTGAATGAACAGCAATGCTTTTTTATTCAAAGTCTATGCTATCAAAGGTAGTTACACTTTGGACCCATCAAATAAAACTCTTGTATTTATGCAATACTAGTAATTCTAGAAATTATGAGTTCAAAAGATAAAACAAAAAGAGCACACAACGCAAGCAACAATAAGATGCAGTTCAGATAGTTACAATAAATTACATGCATGTTTTGTTCTGTAATGTAAAATAGTAGATGCAGTCAGTGTTTCTCAGACTCTTTGCTAAACTATACAATCCCACAATTTACATTTTATTGTACAACTAAATGCATGCAAACATATTAATCATGACTCCGCCATGCAGAGAGCTTTTGTGTCTTTATGGTTTAAACAAGCTGCATAATAAGAATAAATTTAAGAGCCTGTGTTAAAATCTTTCCCCACAAGGCACTTAAAATAATGGAGTCTCAGGACCAGCCTCCATAAAGTGCATCAGAAACACTGACAGTGGTATTGAACATTGCACTGCCACGGCCCAAAGGAAAAATGCCTCATCGCTTACATGTCACAGAAAATCACTGAAAAAACAGGCTTATGAATGCTCCAAAAGTGCGAGGGGCAGTCACAATAATGAGATTTCTTTCAACACTCACAGGGCCCTGGGCATTCATTCAGGGAGCAGACAGTCCATAGAGAGAAGAGCCCTGTATCTTAAAAATATACTGAAAATAATGCAATGATAAGACATGCTACACTAAGTTGCTGAGTGTAACTACATGGAAAATGAGTCACCCTCGACCTGATGGATGCAAAAGCCTTGTAGAGAAATACTGGGAAATTTTTATTATTTTCCTCATTGATTGCCCGTCTAGTTTTGGGATAAACATACAAGGTATTTTATAAAATATTGCACGCATGTTTACTCCAATACAAGGAAGGTATTTTCTTATCATGCACAATACAGTAAAAAGTATAACAAACATTTAAGCAACAAAATTACAACACAAAATTAAAAATTATAATAAAAAAGAAAACACAAATACTACATTTTGAATAGCAAATCCTGCAACATAAAAAGAAAAATGCAGTGTAAAACAGACAAAATTAGCATTTTCAACGTTTTCAGCTACCCTCCAATTTTGCATATTATGGTTTTAGAGAGATTGTAAAATCTGTTTATATATTATATATTTATTGAATTATAAATATGAGCAAATTATGATTTAGATCACAAGTTTGACATTGGGGTTGTTCTTTACACTTAGTAGCTTACACAAATCAATTTCACTCCAAAGAAGACAAGGACAAAAAGGCACACAATTACAATAAAAAAGGAAAACAGAGAAAGGGAAGAAAACAGGGTCATTATGTACGCTCTTTTTTCCAAACACCACTTCAGACTTCAGACGCACGTGAAATCAAACCATGAAAAAAAGCAAGCATGAATCCAGGGGTTATTTTTCTCCATAAACAATTCATTTTGGCGTATTGGAAAATAAGTTAAATTGGATATATCAAAGGAGCACAGTCTCCAGCGATGTATGACGAGAAGTAATGAGGAAATATTACCCTCAACTTACTTCCCAAGTGAAGGCACAAGCTGACAAAGAAAAATAAGAAATTGGTTGAATTTTTGATTTGTCCTAGAAAATAATTTATTTGTTTTCAGTAACTATTATAAGGTTTTCATTAATATCTCCAATAAAACATTATTGAAGCTTAAAAAAACACAAAAAACATTCAATAAATATGTTTTGCAAAGAGCATTAACAAAGCAAAAATATTAAGTTGAGTCAGTGCATACATTTGCAATACTCTGCTGCATCAACAGCAGCTTTTACAATCAAAGCAGTCAGTTAGAGTGAAATGGTCTTTATAATGTGAGGTAGATGCAAAACTCCAACAAAGGTGCTCTGAACTGCACCAACCAGTCCACTTCAACATTCGTAATTGCCAGTGGAGGGTCCGTCACCTATTAGTCTTCATAGATATGTTATGACTGTGCTTGAAATGGATTACAGTGTTATTACAACGCATAAGTCTAGCTTTATTTCCAAGATTGCTCAAAAAACCTACTCATCTGGGGAGAGATAAATAACTCTCCCCTGGTTTTGCTTGAAACTTGATATGTTAGGGGACTAAATTGTCTCCATAAAAAACACTTATAACCTATTTTGTTTAAGTGCCGGATTTTTAAATAAAAGCTGAATTTAATTTTTTATTCTTTAATCTTTTTTGTAAGTTAAATGTGCTTTGTTTTTGTTTTAAGCTTTGTGAAAACAAGAAAAAAAAACATAATATTGGCCAAAAAACCTAACCTAGTGCAAGATTTGGCATGTCTTTATCAAAAATAGACTCCATTAAACTTTTTTATTGGATCTGGCTTTATAAATAGCTAAGCAAACAACTAACCTAACTGACTAAAATTTGGTACATACTGTGAAGGTAATACCATCTCGATAGAATAAAGTAGGTGGCGTCTCTCCACAAGAAAAAGTTACTTGGTGAACATTTAGGACACCTTAGCTTAAAAGAAAACTAAGCATAAAAATATAGCTTCTATAACAAATAATTAGTGGTACATCAAGCAGTCAGAAAGTCACACAGATGAAGAGGTCCATCCTTAACCTGACTCCTGCAGTGTTTTTAGTGCTTGCTTATTTCAGAGCAGAGCTTCAGTTCTGTGGCTCTTTCCTGTCTGCTCTCATAATACTTTCTCTTATTCTTCTTTTGTCTTCATATTTTCCCAAGCCGCTGTCCTCTGCTTCAGTCTGCTTTGATATATGGCTCTAGCGAGAGAAAAATGCCCATGAATCCCATACGAAATACAAGTGTCAGCCTCCCCACAAATCCAAGGCATCGCCCAGGTTTGAACCAAAATGCTTTTCTCACAGCTAGAGATTGGTGGTGGTCACTTTAGCAGCTTTATGGCAGTGTGTCTGTCCTGTAATGTAGTATGTAGTTGTTCACCAACTCTGCCTCACAATACAACAGAGACGAGAGGCACAATACTATAACTTCCCTTATTTCAAGGTAGTGTTCCTTCTTCTTTAACTTCAGCGACACATTTCTAAAACTAACTGAACTGCATGAAAATTTTAAAAAGTGGATAAACTGAGTTTACAATTTAAATGCAAGATAAAACCGCAGACACCCAAAGTTAAAAACAAAATAAGTTATTTTAGTTTAAGTAGTACTTTTTCATTGTTATAAGTAGCCTTAGTACACTCAATAGTTTAAAACGTAAATCGGGCTCCATTGACAGTTAATACCTTCATGTTCTCACTTCTCCAAACAAATCTGGTCTTACCTTGAGGACCAGGAGAACCAGGCTCTCCAGGTAGGCCCGGTAACCCGTCTCTGCCCGGTGGTCCTGGGGGCCCTTGAAAGTGAGCAGCTAAAATCCCTGCCGGAGTCTTCTGCATCATGGAAGCGTGAGACACTTTATCTGCAAGAACAATCATTTCAGTTTGAGCAAAAAGACAACATATTCCAAAAATTCCTATTTTGTGTTTTCTTACCTTCCATCGCTCTTAAAATTTCATTTCGAATCATTGTTTTCAGTTCTTCCAAAAACCCCGGATCACCCTGTTGAGTAAAATAGCTGACATCATTTGTGATTTAATTTTTGTAGGACTACACTCAACATCTGCCCAGATGACTACTGATGAAAAATAGTAATTTGACAAACTTTGGCATATTCACATGTAAATCAATCATCAATCTATCAATCAATCAATCAATCAATCAATCAATCAATCAATCAACCATGCCTTTTTGCATAGCATGATAGCATGTCTAAAAATAATATAATATTTGTATGAGGCTCAATAAAAACAATTAGAAAAAACATTGAATTTGTCAAAAGGTTAATTGCGATGGCAACTCAGTATGATTTTACTGTTACTACCAATTGTAAATTAAGGAGTAAGTTAACAGCTGACTAAATAAAATGTACTACTAAGAGCAAAAATATTAGACTTTCTTATTAAGACCTTGAACATTAAATGTGTGAATTAATCCCAGCCGAAAACATGAACATTATCAGTGAACTATCGCTGCTCAAAATATACAACAATTGTAAACTTGGACTCATTCAACCCTGTTTTATTTCTGCAGCGGGTGTTATGTAACTTTGCGACTTATGTGTAAAATTTTGGCGACACCTGGGGGCGCCGCTGAGCTGGAGGCACGCCCACGTGAAGCTGTATCTCTGTGTTTGCATCTCTCTCTCTCTGACCTTCCCTCTGCTGAGTTGATCGGGAGTGGGAAGTGTGGAGCAGAAAAAGAACACTAAACCTTTTCTGCAACCGGCCTTTTTGATGTTTCATGCAAAAATCTGCAGCGGCTGTGCCATTTTTCCACACAAAGAATGAAAGAACTGAAGTTATACTGAATCTTCAGAAAGGAGAAGGGCTTAAATGGTCCTGTGAGAGAAAAAATTATATACAAGATATATACTGTTGAAGATAGAATAGTGAGTGCAGAGTCTCAATGTTTAAAATGTATTAAACCTGTCCTCAGCCCGATGATCATCTTTATTTGCCTGGTTTGTTTACTGTTGAACTTAGGTTTAGGCTTTGTTTAGTTCAGGACCTTGTATATTTAAAGGTGCAATGGTGAGTCTATACAAAGCCCATCATTGAAATCTTAAAGTTGCAATTGCTTTCCTTCCCCATATACAATAGGAGTTTTGCACAAACTCAAGACAGATTTGCACTGTTTTGTCTGAGAATAAAGCCCTGGTAATGAGTAAGTTTTTAACATTGTTCATATAAAAAACGAAGGTTGCATTTACCAGGAGATGTGAGCCGCCCAGTTGTCCCGGAGGTCCTGGATCTCCTTTTTGGCCAGGGGGTCCCATTGGCCCAGAGTCACCATTACGTCCTCGCTCACCCTGGACACCTCGCTCTCCGGGAATGCCTGGATCGCCCTAATGAATTGGAAAAAAAGAGGGTCTCAATGCAGAACAACTGTGACTATAATTGTGAAAAACATTTCTCAAGGGGGTGACAGTATTTTACAATACCAATATTTGAGATGCATTATTCCAGGAATTTAAAACTGGACTTTAATTTAGCTTTGTGAAACTGCAGACACTAAGTTCATTTATCTAGTGCTTAAATTCTTGTGGGATTAGTCCTGTTTGCACAGCATTGAGGACTTTTCTATGAATGAAAATTAATATGCACCTACGCTTGTGTCAGGCTGACTCAGAGAACATGTTACTTACACGTTCTCCTTTGGAGCCTCTGTCGCCAGTTCTCCCCGTTTCTCCCTGAGGGAAATAGCAGTCATTTTTAATGATTTGTTTGAATAGTGTATAACCTCTGCTGAGATTAAAATGTCACCTGGAAACAATGTATTGATCGCAGAATTGAGGCTTTGCTTAAAGATTACACAACATACTGCAGTAAATCAATATTGTACAGATTTTTACTAATGGAGGGTCCTTTACCTGCTTGTATCTATGATGAAGATGTTCTTGCTTTACATGGAATGTTTGACAATATTGCCTTAACACTTTTATCACCAGAGTTTCAAAGTAGGTGATTGTAAAGCTCAAATCTATGAAGATGCTACTCTGCTCATAGCAGGAAGGTAAGTTTTTCAAAATAAATTTTTAGCTAATGAAACACAACCAACTGAAAACGGCTAGACAAATATATCAAATATGCTGTAGAACAATTCAGACAAAGCAGGAGTATTTCTGTGGAGACATTGTGGTGAACCTAGTGTTCTTTAAGTGAAAATTCAGTCCTCAGTCCTGCAGACACTGCCCAATTTGAAAAGATTGCTGTCAAATTCTCTTCAAAAAGATTGTGATCAGATTCTAAACCCACAGTCACACTACAGATAAAATTGGTAAAATGGTCAGTGCAGAAAGAGTAAAGGAGGGGGTGAAAGGAGGGAGTGACAGTAAACCTATGCATGGTGTCTAACTGTTAAGAGTGTTTAAATTCAAAGTTTGTTTGAATGTCTTCCATTGTGGATAAAATTGTGTGTACATGGTATATTGTGTTACCTTTATCAAGCAAATTCCCATATTAGGGAAAAGTTTCTGGTTTGTTCACTGTCTAAAGCCTGTTTTGACTTTGAAAAACACAGGCTTATGTGCATTGATCGCCTATTTCCCAGCTCGGGTGAATTGCTTGAACACTATTTCCCTGTATACTATTTCACCTTCTGCAAAGTCATCCCTCCCTGCCTCTGTCTTGTTGAATTGTGAAGGCACCTGCTTTTCTCTCCACCTGTCTCTACAATACACCACTCTATATAGAAGTCCTTTTGAGACTGCCTGTTGGCTTGTGTCACAACTTCCAGTGTCTTCCAATTCCTCCTTGTCACTCCTCATTGCCTCTACTTTTACCATGCTCAGTGCCAATTCCTTCGAGAGTATCTTTCTATCAATTTCCTGGTGGATTACAAGCGCCATGCAACAGACAATATGGCATGATGTGGTTTTAAAGCAGGCATTTCGAAGTGATGCTCCCACTCTCCTGCCTAGTTTAATCTGCACGACTTTCGGATTCCCTGTAGCATGATGGGAAGCTTAAATCTATCATCTTGCCCACTGAAATGTGCTTCCCTGCGCATTACATTAAGGTGAGCAAAGAAGAGAGGAGAGGTATCGAGCTACCTACTAGATGGCACTGTTGCTGCATGAAAAAAATACACATGAGGTCCACACAAGAGATTTATGATGGATCAGTAAAGCTAAGAATCTGGTAGAAATAATAACTAATTACATAAAGAAGAGCACTAAATTACAGAAAATGTCACTGAGGTTTAAAGCAACAGAAACTAGAAAAATAGCTGGTTGTTTGTCTTTTATCTTGCATCTCTTATCTTTCCATTGACTCAAGCAAATAGTGTGAAATCGATGTAATCAGTCACGTTGCACGGAACGAGGAATATTTATATTCATTTCAACTTCATCAAGCATTGAAAAAATAATGTTATTTTTAATCCCAGTGTCTTGGGTGCTCCATGGCAAACATTTTATCATTAGCTTGGAGCTTGGATATAATGAGGGTAAAATGAATGAAAGCCAATGCAGCCTTAAAAGTGCAAATTCTATTTAGTTTTTTATCAAATCTTGAACATGCAAATGAGCCTAATTCACTCTGGATGCTGTAGCCTGAGGTTGGTTACGAATCTGCTGTGCCATCTCTTTGTAACCCAGATGATGTAAAGTTCTTTTCTATAAGGGGATTTAGAGCTCTCACCTTATATCCAGGAGTCCCATCTCTTCCAGCACGTCCCTGTTCAAGAGGAACAACACAAACACAGACATTTGGTATCAGCTCCCACCTTCGATTGGATCAGCGCTGTTGCACTCCTAGTAATCTCCACAGTTAATGAGATATCTCAAAAAAGGATAATAACCCTGATTGCTGAGTGCACACTGCTCCATTGTGCACATATAGAGAAAATTACAGAAACCATTTCTGATGGTAATTACATAGAGTAACGTAATCATCAACAGGACAAGTGATAGCCAACTTATTCCCTTCATATTGTCCTTGAATACAGCTTTTCTCCAAGCATTCACTAGAAATAACAATAGGCAAACCATTGGATAGAAATAAGTTCCACTTAGAAGGCGTAATCTTAGTATAGTCATGATTGGAAAGTGGTGCGTAGCATCTACGTACACTGATTAAATATGCTGTATAAGATACAGCAAAATATTTCATGTAGCATTCTTACAGGAGGACCTTGGGGTCCCTCAGGCCCTGGGAATCCGGTCTCTCCGATGGGTCCCCGCTCGCCCTGAGAACAGACAGAGCGAGTGTCAGTCGCAGTGACAAAGAAGTGACGTGTGGACTGACAGCTCAAAGAGAGTTAAATTCTGCAGCTCACCGGCTCTCCTGGGATCCCTGGCTCTCCACGCGCACCGGGCTTTCCCTGTCAATCACACATATGCACACACAAGAACAGTTAAACTCATGGTGCCTTCTAATATTTTCTATTCAATACATACTCAGCACCAGTAACCTTGAAAGCATACACACATTCTACATCATTTACAGTATGCTAAGGGGCATTGTGTAACTTTTTGAGAAAAAATAAACTTAAATAAAATAATATATTGTAATTAAATTTATTTTTTAAAAACTGTCTGTTTACTTTGAACAGGCCACAAAATGGACAAGTACTTTGCCTGGAGGAGGGCCTCCACTCCAAAAAATACTCCTTTAGTTAAATGTTTTCATATTATGGGGTGCACGGTAGCCAAGTGGTTAGAGCTCTGGCTTCCCAATAAGGAGGTCGTGGGTTCGACTCCCGGGTCGGAACATATCAACATCTCATGATCTCTCTGGGTGGAGTTTGCATGTTCTCCCCGTGTCACCGTGGGTTTTCTCCGGGTACTCCGGTTTCCTCCCACCTCCAAAAACATGTATGTTTTAGGTCAATTGGGCATCACTCATCACTGTAAATTTCCCTTAGTGAATGAATGAGAGAGTGAATGGTTGTCTGTCTAACCCTGCGGCAAGTTGGCCACTGTCCAGGGTGTTCCCCGCCTAAGGCCTAAATTCACTGGGATAGGCTCCAGTCACCCGCAACCCCTAACGGGGATTAAGCGGGTAGAAAATGAATGAATGAACAAAGAATAGCACTGTTGACTTTTCAACTCTAGAAAGTTACGCATTGCATCTTTAAGGTTATAAACAGCAAAGGTTAACTCTTAAAAGCTCAAGATAGAATGAAACAGTACTCACTGAAGGACCAGGTATTCCAGGAGGTCCAGGTAAACCAACATCTCCCTGAAGAAAAACACAGTAAACAAAGTTTAAAAAGTTGCATTAGTTAATACAAAATGGAACTATTGAACCATGTCAATATTTACCTTGCATGCTATAAAAAATGGTCTCCTGAAGCCTGAGAAAGGTTTTTCTTGACATTTTTTCACTCACCTGAATGTAACTATAAACTCTTGTAGTAGCTGACAACAGTGCTTTTTTGACTTGTTTCTATGAGTCTTTCTGGAAGCGGGGTGCGTGCGCATCGCCCGTGTTGATAAACAAAAAATCTCTCTATTGGACAACACATAGCACCTTCATGTATCATGCTTCAACAACCCCACCATGCGCTCTTTAAACTTTCCTTCATTCTAACAATTTACTGCATGTTCTGTGGTCCCAAACTCATATATAGGCCGTCCAATGCCCAGCTCTTTATCACAGGCCTGACATCCCTTAAAGTAAGACTCAATACAGAGGAAAGGGAGTGACACCTGTGCATTAAGCTGCTGTGCTTATCCTGGGTCTTAGAAGTGTTTTAAAGGTGCATTGTGTACGTTACAATGTTCAAAGTTGCGAAAAAATTACAGTCTGTTTGGACTTGGCCGGATGTGCGCCATGATGTTTTGTAAATTCTCTGAGATTCCCTCTTTAAGCTCAGACAGCCTCATAAATGTGAGTGGCTCGAGATGAATACTCCCATGCTGATTGGGTGGAAGTGACTGTATTATTGTCTTTTTTTGTATTTGTTTTGCATAAACATTCTGTTTTGATGTTACACATCACACGAATATTGTACATTGTTTGATAAAAAAAAAATTACAGTTAATACAGAGTAAAGACTCTTAAACCATCAAGCCTCATAAACCATACAACACATAGAAGAAGGCTCAGAACATAACAAGTGCTGCTAAAAGGGTAAAGCATTAGGCAGTCGTACATATTTTTGATAAATGGAGGAATCTCTTAACTGTGCTGGAGACCAAGAGTATACTCATCTGGTGATTATTTTGATTAGAAAGTAAGACAGACACTCAATTATAAATACCAAAGTATCTAATATAACTGTCCTTGTCTAACTTGAAGGTCAAACATCTACATTTTCACACTAATAACTTTGTTTTCAGAAAATATATTTTCAATTGAGTAATAAAGACTGATGCAGTGCAACTAAATGCCAAAGACGGTTCCCTTGTTCTAAAACTTTGCCACTAGCACAATGCGCATTTAAGTGCACACTGACACTCACTACTCACAAGCTTTCAAGCTGTTTTTATTCGATGAAGATAGCCCTCATATTCACAGAGTTATGACCTCATGGGAAATAGCTACAAACAATTTGTAAGGATTTCATTAACAAATTATTTGATATTTTACCAATGGAGGTTCTCTGCCCAGGAGTATTTCCAGCAAGAACTGCGACTGAACCCACTTGGGAACAAACAGTGCACTTTAAAACAGATTCTCTTACCTTGGCACCAGGAAGCCCATCAAGACCCGGTAATCCCATAGGTCCTGCCTCGCCCTATAGCACAAAACAAAAGATAATCTGATAATGGAAGTTGTTACCTCATATGCAGCAACTAGATATGGTTATTATCGAGGCCAATTTGAGATACCATATATAGGACCATGAAATGTTTTGTAACAAGCCTGTCAATTGTTAAGCATCTATAACAGCATATAAATCACAGCACATGAAAGCAAGGAAATTCAATTTCACCAGTTGCATCACATATTCAGAGACTTGGTCATATAATAAAACAGCCCATCACATGTCAATATAGTGATGATTCTTGGAGTACAATGCTTCAACCCCAGCACATGAATTATGTGATCTTGTGACACAGCCTGTCACACTTTGTAGGCTAAAGATGAAAAAAACAACTATTTGACAATCACAATCAGACTAAAAATAGAGAGCCATTTCTAAGCCCGCTATGCGACATCCTCTAGCTCAAGGTGTCGCGAAAAAATGCCTTTGTAGAGAACAGGGGGCCAAAGCTGCACTGACATAGACGAATTGTGCTGGTAATTGTCACACATGTAGATTGTCATGAATAAGCGAGTGTGCCTATAAAGGAGAGGCAAGAGGCCTGTAGCCAGAGGATCAGCTGCGAGACAGATTGGGGCAATTCCAACCACTGCACCCAGGTCTGCGAGTACAATTTATTAAAATGTCAAATTAACATCCTGGTGAAAAATCACTGTGCAACAAAACAATAAAAAATGCAATTGGTCCCATGAGGATAAAGAATTCAAGTTGAAGGCGCATGTAGCGACCTGCTTCATGTTTCAATGTAGTGTGGATTGTTTTCAAGAAATCACTAAAGGGGGAAGGAGGGAAAGTGTTTGAAGTGTAGAAAAAGAGGTTGTGGGTTGCCACTGGCGAGACAATATGGTACAAGAGTTTCATGTTTTGGAAGACATGCTCATTTTTTGTTGTGTGCTTGAGCTCTACTGAGAGGGTGGTTAAGTGCAGAGGCTGGAGGGTGTATTGCCTTGTTCTATAGAAAATGCACTTTTTTAGGTCCAAGAGACACAGTTCAACATAAATACATTAAAAAAAGAAAATAAACTTACCACAAGTCCATCATCTCCTTTGGGACCCTTAAACAGAACAAAAGGGGACAGATCACTCTCATGAATGTGACAAGTGTGGCAATAAAACACATAAAAACTAGTCAAAAATGACAACGAGTGGCTACTCAATGATATGTCTCCTAGAATTTATAGCATACATTATTGGCTGTCTTTTTGTTGAGTTTCACCTTATAAATCATTCTTGTACATAATCAAGGTGATAAAGTGCGAGTCATCTTCCACAAACACCCGGCCATTTCACATTTTCTGCCACTCTACATCTTTTCACACCAAAAGGACTTATTGATATATAGGTGCCCTTGTCCCTCTTAACATTGATGAAGATGCTTTACTATTGATTGGCCGGGAGGAGCAGTGGGGCCATGATGGATGCAGTACAGAGCACAGCGCACCATCCAGATTACAAACTGTCTGATAAGAAGGGGCAGGGGGAGTTGATAAGCAAATCAGGTCACTCCATCCACATTCATGTTGGAGTATCTTAGTTATTTCAGTGTGTTGACTGCTCTGGGCTAGGTAGGAGTAAAACTAAATAATAGAAAATATACAAATTTGGTGCTTACAGCAAAATCTTCAGAGAATTGCATTTTTTTTTGCAAGCAAACTATTGTTTGTTGTGCATTTATCTGAATTCATAGCATGACCATTGTTATCACTTTGTTTCATAAATAAGGCTCAGCCTTATTGGGCAAAACAAAATCTATTATTTATTGTAACAGTTTTAAATGTTTAAATGTAGAGAATGCCATATGTGCTTAAATTAGCATATCTTTGGTGGTGCCCATAAGTCTGTTTTCGATTTATGTAACTCTATGGCCAAAAGGGAGAAAAACAAACAAACAAAAAACATAAAAGCAAGAATGATATTACACGCCCAACCAAACCCTTTGGGAATATCTGGGAATTTCCCGGGCTACCTGAGTTCTTGAAAAATGTTTTGTTCTGTAATGGGTCACATCATTCTTCAGAACATAGTCAATTCTCAACAAAAAAACTAATCAGCTCTATAGCATAGTCGCAGACCATTACAGAGTAAGTGAGAATACTTGATATTCAGGTCTTCTCTATGCTACAGTCTCTACGTGCTGCTCCTTCTACAGAGCTGTGAGAGCACTGGCTTCAAGCAAAGTGATCATATCCTTACCGGTGCACCAGGAGCTCCAGGGGGTCCTAAAATAGTTCCGCTGCTCTGCAAAGACATATTTTTTTAAGTTTTATTACCCCACTGTATATTTTATGCTATGGGTCAAGCACATTTAAAGCACAAATTTATTTCTGACTGTATGATTGAAGACACCACTCACAAGTCTCTTTGTCACAGTGGCTCTGTGGCAGAGGCCTTACCTGCAGCTTGTAGAGACTGCCCATCCCGTTGCCCTGTAACACAATTGAGAGTGAGTTTCAGCTGGGTGCACGCTGAGCATTAGCCCAAACCAGTACAGTAGGTCTAGAGTTGTTAAGCCTTTAGAGGCCACATCAAAGGGATCAATAGCTCAATTAGAAACCAAACAAATAGTAGAGGGAAGAGAGTGAAAAATGAAAAACACTCAAACCATTAGTAATTTGAGAGAAAAAAGGTATAAAAAAGACTAATAGAGGTTTATATAAATAACTATGGAAATGGGGTCAACCCCAACGTACACAGACAATTGTTATAACTAATTCCTTTACTCAACACAGGCAAACTTTGAAAAAGAAATAAGAGAAAGAGAGCTTAAGTTTACTGGTCAACCTTCTTGATGAAAAATAAGAACCTTGTTGAGTGGACATAGTTACTGTACACATGCATTTCAACAGTCACTTTACGCTGTACTGCACATGCTGCCTGCAGAAAGATACGCTATACCCCTAGTTGACTACACAAACCTCTTTGACAAAAACAACAAAACAAGACGAGAGGGTAGCTGTTTCAATCAGGTATGAACCGTATGAACAAACGTCTAGCTACTGAAGCTTGGGACAATGTTTTTCTCATAGTTTTCACACTCACCTGCATGTAACTTGTTTGAGTCATAAAGTCAAATTTCGCTCACAAATATTGACTGAGCAGCATAAGTCTGGTTTTTTGCAAGGTGATTAAACTCAACAGCCCTGTTGCTGCTACAGCTCGTGACAGACAGCCACAGCTATTTTTGCTTACAAGTTGCGCGCATATCCCTTGTGTTCAAAAACTCCCTCTATATGATGTATAAGAGCCAAAACTGTATTACATGAAAATTCAAAGTTCAAACTTAAACTATGAAAGTATGGTACTCCTGTGTTAGGTTTTGGGGTATTGGGACATAAGAGTAATTTTTTTTTTTTACTCTGATAGATTGGTGTAAGGCCGCTATTGTAAATGTAGAGAGCCAAGGTTCTCATTTAAAAGCAAGTGGCTGGTTGTGCCCTTTTCAAGCCACTGAGCCATCTCATGTTCTCCCAGACTGCTGTTTATGAGCTGGAGGTGTGTGTGTGTAAGGGGGGGGGGGGGGGGGGTCAAGGGAAACCTGATGAATTATAGATTTGCCTTTGGAAGTGCTTACTCACTAGCCTCTTAAAAGGAAGAGGCCATGATTCAATGCCAAGGCCTTGGTCAGTCTGATCACATTTGCTGTTATTTGTCAGTTATGTTTCTTTTGTTGGGCCACAATAGAAAAAATGGGAAAATATTACTGACTTAGTCAATAATATTTTAAAAGCCTAATGGAAATAGGCTTGAGTAGGTAGAGGTAGGATCATACAATCTACTTATGAGTGGGGTAATTTTGACATGGCATTCATGTTTGGAATCGCTTTAGGATTGTGATGGAAAAAAAGTAAAACTCACAGGAGGTCCGGGAAGTCCTGGTTTTCCTGGAGAACCATCATTTCCCTAAAGAAGAAAAGTACAAGTCAACAATATTCTGGGGCAAGAGATCATCAGAATATTACAAAATTTGATACATCATTTGCATTTACAGAAACACTTTCAAGCTAAAAGGGAAAATAATTTTTTCATGGGGTCAATAAAGTGTTTAAGATTATGATACACTTTAATGTCCTTGTGACGAAATGTGTCTCTGTATTTGACCCATCTTTCAATCCCTCTGGAGCATCTTCTCAGGAGCAGTAAGCGTTACAGTGCAGCACACATAGACTCATCACCACATCTTCTTGCTCGATTTTTTTCAGGACTAGCTGGAGGTTTTCCTTATTGTGCATGTATTGTGTAGGTAGGGGGAAACAGAGAGGAGTTGAACCCACCACCCTGTTGGTTTGAGGCCAGAGTTCAAGCCACTCTGCCACCCCATCTTAACTTTATGTTTAAAATGGTTGATTTTACTACAAGCTAGTTACTAGATCGCTAAGCTACTAAAAGTAACTTGAGAGCTGAAACTCTTGCAAAAATTGTAACCAAAAACTTAACAATCAGTGGTAACTAGAGTTGGAGTTCAGACAAACAGATAGTGACAGAAGTTTTGGTGACAGAGAAACTGACAAAATAATATTAGAAAACAAAAAACTGTGGTACTAAAACACTGACAAAAAGAGACAACACAAAGAGCCCCATGGGAAATTGCAAAATATTTTGATATTTATATATACAAATCAAAGGCAATGTTGAAAATCCTCATGTATAGTCTACAATTTAGAGCACTTTTTTAAAGTTACCTTTTCTCCTTTTCCTCCTTGTGGTCCAGCTGGACCAGGTCTACCCATAATCCCCTGTAAACAAAGCAGAGTACACCAAAACATAACCTTCACAAAGCTCTGGGTATTCTCCTCAATGGTTATGCTCTAATTAAGCTCTAGCCCCATTCAGATAGTCTTACCGGGGCTCCAGTCCGACCGGCCACTCCAGGGAGGCCTGGGTTTCCAGCTGGGCCCTATAAGATCAAAACAAGACAAATGATATTTGCACTTGTGGTTTATGACAGGCACATATTGTATCACTAATAGAAAACATGTTCATATGGAGCAACACTCGAAAAGAAATTTTGAAGAAACTCTTGTTAAAATAAACCATCAAAACAGTTTTGCTCAATCTGTACTGTTGGTGCTTGAGAAGCTAATGGCTCCTGAAGTGTGTTTTTTTTGTAAGAATAGAAAAAAACATTATATAAAGGCTTAAGTAGAAAAAGATGTACTCTGATGTGCTCGGTGACAATGCTACACGAGAACTGACTACGAGCCTAGTTTTCTGAGAATGTCTACAAAAGCTAGGTCAAAGTGTCTAAACAGCAAAAAGTGAATGAGTTTGATCATCTCCAAACAAACTTTCAAGTACAACATATATTATAATAAATTACTGTTCTTTTGAAATAGTTCCTCTTGATGTCAAACCAATTCCAGACACTTAGCAAACCATGCGATGCATTTGTTTTTGATATGTTAAGATACGGTATTTTTCTGCTCACCTCATCTCCTTTATCTCCAGTGGGGCCTGGAAACCCTCTTTCGCCTTTCACTCCCTGCAAAAAACACACACAGAAAATATTCGTTTTTTCACCAAACATGAAAAAAGCCCAAAACTAAACGTCAAAACTGTCTCTGTGCACGCTTTTTGCTGCATGTGACCAGTAACTGTATCCATAGCAACTGCCCCCATTTCAAATACAAAATAATACATTTGTACAGCTGGGCTTTGGCAATTACTCACAGTTGGCACAATTATAAAAGAGCTCTTGACACATAACAGTGCATCACCTTCTATCAACATTAAAACAATGTTGATACTGCTAGTGTTAAAACTACTGACCTTTGGACCTTCTTTCCCGGGGTTACCCATGGGACCCCTGACGCCAGGATCCCCCTGCAGAGAAAGATTATACAAAAACTGGATAGACACATGCACTCATCCTGTACAAGTGCAAGTTTTATTAAAAGTCTCTTGAGAGTAAGTATTTGCAATATAATGTTGGCCTAGTAGAATGTGAAGAAAACATATTTTAGGGGAATGTAGATTACACGATAACTTGTGAGACGATGCACATATGGCCATGATTTTAAGCTTAATCAAGATGCCGGATTTCGTAATTGGATGCTGCATGGCTTAAATACATACTACTCCCTAACAAACAATGGGGTACTGTAGTTACTTATTTTCAAACCTATAACTATAACTTTGAAAAAAGTGATTTTTATAAATATCTACAACTACGCAACTACATCAACCAAGAGATTTTTCACACTTTGGATGTACAAGAGCCAGTGCTTAATGAAATATTAAATGCATACAAAGGAAAATAAAAAAAGGTGTGATATCTACGGATTCACGAGTAAAAACCTCAATCAACCGAAAATTTAGACCTAAATGGGAAAAACAACAACTGCAATATAACGGAAGAATGGAAATGATTGATAAGATTAATCCTAAGCATTCATCATAGTGTGGATGAGCTGAAGTGCGGGAGACAATGTGGTGATCAAGAGGTCAACCACTGGCATATATTTTGGGATTGTCCCATTATACAACAACTTTGGAGGAAAATCTTTGACTTGTGTTAGTAGGAAAAGTTATTGCTGTATCAAAAGCTGCACTTTCCTTGAGACTGCCACATGATGTTGCCGTGGATAAAATTTTTATTTTGTGATGTCTGATGAGGTAACTTTACCTTCTCACCCACCATGCCTTCCACCCCCGGTTCGCCTCTGGAGCCCTTCTCTCCCTTCTGCCCGGGCAGCCCTGGGATCTTGGCACAGGCACTGCAGGCATTCTGCGATCAGCACAGACACAGCAGGGGGAGGTAACAGTGACATACATAGAACTTTATTAAGCTCAGATTGGGCACTGCATTTGGCCTTTTATTAAGTCACATCTCCCGGGTAGAGGACAAGCTCCCAACTGACAAAAAATGTTCTGTAAATGTAACCCACCATGAGCCCCTCATGTGGGTGAGAGCTGAACTTTGTCAAACTCATTGACTGTGACATTTAGTGTGAATTTTAAATATCATTGTCTGTGATCCAGTCTAGATAATGTAGGCACTGCAGCTTCCAGGAAAGAGCCCGGCATTAAAACTCTTACAGTGAGAGCTGCACTGAGAACTCCACTTTTTAAATATTGTTAAAAGATCCAAAATTAACTGTTCTTCAAATTAGTGACATCTTTCTTTTTGTATCATTAGGATTAATGTGAATAAGAGAAAACTGACACTGAGAATACATTTTACTTGCAGTGTGATATTTGATGGGAATTTGTTTGAAAAGAAAAATAAATAACTACATACAAAAGAGATAGCAAAGCATATGTAATGTATAATATATACTTATATTATAAGTATGCATTATACTCGGGTGTAGTTCTCTGGAACACTCTGGATGAAGAAAAAAAGAATCAAATACAATTGAATCCTTTAAAAGAAGTACAAATCTATGATATATGATAATTATGCAGCTCTAGAATGAGGCACTGACATTTGCTCTTGTAGTGACCCTCTTGTTGTTTTGTTTTGTCTTTTTGTTTATTTCTTTCTTCTTTTGTAAAAAGTTTTTATAAGTATGCTTTTACTTCTGCCTAAACCTTTTCGGTTTGAAAGACATGTGAAAATTATGTTTGTATAATTGTCAAACTGCATATGACGAATAAATCAATCAATCAATCAATATCTATATCTTTTTTTGTAATTATTATTTATTGAGAGGACGAATTCTTTATACATTTAAACAATGCAATGCAATGCAAACAAAGCATGTACATGCACATACATATACATATGCACATATATCCACATACACCCACACATTACCCATACCTACATAGATACATATGCGTGTGACCGCACCCACCTTGCTATAATAGTTATAATTTTATTTTATTTATTTTATTATTATTATTATTTTTTTTTTTTTTTTTTTATTTTATAGTTTAGACTAATTATAATAATAGATTTTTTTTTTTCCATTATATTTACATGTGTTATTATAAGTTATACTTTTTTTAATATTATTATTCATTTTATGATTTGATTTAAGTATTCAAGTATTAAAATGTATTATTACTATCATTATTATTATTTTTTAAATATATATACCACATACATACATACACATATACCTATATATATATATATACACTACATATATACATACACATACATATACATACACATACACATATATACACATATACACACATACATACACATACATATATATTTTTTTAAATTATTATCAACTATACAACGTGGCGGTCCTTGTGCACACGCACATTTACACATATAAGGCAATGCTTCCACCAAATTTTGATATATACATGGGTGAGCATGCACGCATGCATCCACCCATATGCATGCGCCCACCTACACCCATGCACACACTGTATCATACAGTTCTTGAATACAATTGCACGTATCTTCTTGTTTTCCATAATTTCTATAATTTGTCAACTCAATTAGGCTTTTCCATACCTCTACTTTATCCCCCTATTTTGTTGAACACCCCTTGTTCAGTGACCCCACACCTTAATATAACAAAACACAAATACATACTTATTATAAAAAAATGAAATAAAATAAAAAATAAATAAATAATAATACTAATCATAATATTATTATTAACAGTTTGTTAGTTAGGATAGCCACTACATTTGTTTTATCTCATTAATTACAGGTGACCAAAGATCTAGAAAATTCTCGCTTTTAAACCGTAATCTTGCTGTTACACTTTCCATTTCCATCACATCTATTACTTTTTCCCACCAAAGATCGACACTGGGAGGTTGAGGTTTCAGCCATGAGATGGTTATGATTTTTTTTGCTATTAAATTCAAAATTGGGATAATTTTTTATTTTTAGATAACACGTTTTTTGGCATAATGCCCAATAAAAATATTTGCATTTCTAAATTTAATTTTTCTTTACAAATTTTTTCTATTTTTTCCTGATGTTGTCCCAATAATCTTTAACCTTGGGGCAATCCCAGAAAATGTGTGTGTAGTCTCCTGTCTGACCACAACCTCTCCAGCATTTGTCAGAGGCTTGGTTGTATTTTGATGTTTTAGTTGGGACAATAAAATATTGCATTTTAGATTTCCATTCAAATTCTCGCCATACAACACTACTCAACCATGTATGCCCGCTTTTAAAAGATTCTTCCCAATTCTCTTCCATAATCACTATATTTCTTTCCTTCTCCCATTTATCTTTTATATCTACATTTTTGTCTGACTCAAACTGCAGGGTGTTATAATCTTTGAGATGATCCTTTTATTGGTATTTGGATTAGTCATTAACAGTTTTTCCAAATAATTTGATTCCTTACAAACATAGTCCCATTCCTTATGTTTAGTCAAATAATTTCTAATTTGCAAAAACTTGTAGAAATCTTGTGTGTTTAAACTGAATTCCTTTTTTAGTTGTTCAAAAGATTTCATATGTTCCCCTTCAAACAACTGTTCAATATATACAAGTCCCTTCTCTTTCCATTTACAAAATCCCCCCTGCATCGAGGGTAAAAAGTCTGGATTTTGAACTATTTTAGTAGCTCTGCATATTGAGTCAGACATTTAATTTTCTTTTAACTATTGCCCAAATCTTCAATGTTCTTTTAACCCATTCATTTTTAAGTTTTAAGTTAGTTTGAATTTTCTTTGTTACATATGGTAATGATTCTAGTGGAATCGGGCATGAATTTTGTTCCATTTCCCTCCATCCTGTCTCGTTATCTTTGTCCAGCCATACTTTTAGGGCTTTTAAATGTGATGCCCAGTAGTATTTTTTAATATTCGGTAAGTTTAGTCCGCCCTTTTCTTTAGTACTTTGAAGCAATGTATATCTAATTCTTGGTTTTTTGTTTCTCCATATAAATTTTGATAATATTTTATCAATTTTTATAAATGTCGCTTTTGAGAGTAGGATAGGAAGGGATTGGAACAAAAATAATAACCTTGGTAGTACATTCATCCTTATAACTTCCTATTCGTCTCCATATGTCAATATCTATATCATACAAGAATATTATACTTACTTTCAGAAAGCAGCCATGTCACCAACAATAGGTAAAGCAGTCTAAATCACAAAACATAAAAAATAGTAAAAAAAAATTAGGAATGATTGTCAATCAATACAGTCAGTTTATTTTTTATTACTTAGTCATTAATATGTCAAGAAAAAAAACTGTTACTGGTTCTTTTTATGGTTTAATTTTGTTTTGTTTTGTTGATTGTTTTTATTTATACTGCTTCCATACTTGTCTAGAATGGAAGTAATATCTTTACAAGCTTTTGTGTGGTACAGTTGGTAGTTATTCCCTAGACTTCTCACGGCTGCCTAAAACTACATACAATTATGCTCATCTTTAAGGCTTGAATAGAACCAAAAAAGAAAAAAAATATGAACTAACAGTGGGGTGCTGCCAATTTGTCATAAACAGATATGTTTTAGAAAGTACTGCTCAGCAGGATCAGGGCAAAAATTACAAAAACACACTGCACTTTGAATAGCAACTTATACTTAAGCATAGAGCAGTCATGGCCAAGCAACAAGACAGTGAAAGCTAACTTACAGGTTCACCCGGGGTCATGCGGGGCCCGGTGGGCCTGGTCTACCAGGGAGCCCTTAATTGGGACAAAGAAAAGTGTTAGCCATTCTCCTAGCACACAGCACACACGTCCCAGCTTACACAGATCTCAGCTGTGGTGCTGGAGTGAGGGGTGTGGTGCATATACAGTGAACACTTTGGTGCATTGCCATTTATACAGGGACTGTTGCTCTGACTCACCTCTCGTCCTGGAGCACCAGGTGGGGCCAGATGGACCTGAAGGGCCGCGGGCGCCCTAAATTAAAAATAGAAAGCTCTGATTATGACAATTGACATTAGTAAGAACAAAACCCTATACAACACAAAAGCAGGCATGAATCATTAACAACTCAAAAAACAACTGGGCATCACCAATAAAGTATGTGAAAACACAATGTGGTTGTGTGTTCAAAGATTGTGGCTTACCGTGTAATCCTGGCTTTCCCTGGGGGTCCACAGGGCCCTAAAACACATCATACATCTTGTTAACACTGTCTGCCCTGCAGCGCCATGATCAATAAAGGAATTGTGTTAAGACACCTTTGGCTCTATTGATTGTCTGTCTTGAAGTATCCTGTATCTCAGAAATGAAAAGTAGACTCTACAACAATCACAACGCTGCTTAAAACTAGTGCAGCATACATGTAATGTGACCCTCATGTTTGTACCCACAATAATGACCAGCATTTTCATCAGTCTCTGTTTAATAAACTCTGATCGAATAAATCAAAGTGAATGCTTTTTCTTTAATAACTAAAGTGAAGATTTTCACAGCGGCTCATAGTTCGAAGTGTTAATAATGAATGGTGGAGGCAGACGATCGATACATCATAAAACTGCCCGGTGGGCCTTGAACTCCTCTCCAGGGTCGCCTTTCTCTCCATGGTCTCCTGGCAGTCCTCGTCGACCCCTCTCTCACCCTGATAAAGGCACAAACAGCACGTCCAGCAGCGAGTCGCTTCAGATAGAAGCTTGCAGTTATGATGAGGGACTGTAGAATCATTATGTCTGGCTCCACTAGAACTCTTTCTAACCCTGTGCAAAAATCTTTAAAAGCTTTAGGAAACTGAAGGCTAGCCTATGTCAAGCACATTCTCTTATGTAGTTATGTGAATTGCTATATAAGTTGTCAGTCTTCACTCCTTGACCACACACCACACATTGCGCACACATACATACATTTTTTTATGACTAAAACTAGTTTCGTTTATGTTATTGAAAGAGTGGCAATGTACCTTTGGACCACGAGAGCTCCTGTCAATGGGCCAAGCGATCCAGCCTAACGCACANCTCTATATGATGTATAAGAGCCAAAACTGTATTACATGAAAAATTCAAAGTTCAAACTTAAACTATGAAAGTATGGTACTCCTGTGTTAGGTTTTGGGGTATTGGGACATAAGAGTAATTTTTTTTTTTACTCTGATAGATTGGTGTAAGGCCGCTATTGTAAATGTAGAGAGCCAAGGTTCTCATTTAAAAGCAAGTGGCTGGTTGTGCCCTTTTCAAGCCACTGAGCCATCTCATGTTCTCCCAGACTGCTGTTTATGAGCTGGAGGTGTGTGTGTGTAAGGGGGGGGGGGGGTCAAGGGAAACCTGATGAATTATAGATTTGCCTTTGGAAGTGCTTACTCACTAGCCTCTTAAAAGGAAGAGGCCATGATTCAATGCCAAGGCCTTGGTCAGTCTGATCACATTTGCTGTTATTTGTCAGTTATGTTTCTTTTGTTGGGCCACAATAGAAAAAAATGGGAAAATATTACTGACTTAGTCAATAATATTTTAATAAGCCTAATGGAAATAGGTTGAGTAGGTAGAGGTAGGATCATACAATCTACTTATGAGTGGGGTAATTTTGACATGGCATTCATGTTTGGAATCGCTTTAGGATTGTGATGGAAAAAAAGTAAAACTCACAGGAGGTCCGGGAAGTCCTGGTTTTCCTGGAGAACCATCATTTCCCTAAAGAAGAAAAGTACAAGTCAACAATATTCTGGGGGCAAGAGATCATCAGAATATTACAAAATTTGATACATCATTTGCATTTACAGAAACACTTTCAAGCTAAAAGGGAAATAATTTTTTCATGGGGTCAATAAAGTGTTTAAGATTATGATCACTTTAATGTCCTTGTGACGAAATGTGTCTCTGTATTTGACCCATCTTTCAATCCCTCTGGAGCATCTTCTCAGGAGCAGTAAGCGTTACAGTGCAGCACACATAGACTCATCACCACATCTTCTTGCTCGATTTTTTTCAGGACTAGCTGGAGGTTTTCCTTATTGTGCATGTATTGTGTAGGTAGGGGGAAACAGAGAGGAGTTGAACCCACCACCCTGTTGGTTTGAGGCCAGAGTTCAAGCCACTCTGCCACCCCATCTTAACTTTATGTTTAAAATGGTTGATTTTACTACAAGCTAGTTACTAGATCGCTAAGCTACTAAAAGTAACTTGAGAGCTGAAACTCTTGCAAAAATTGTAACCAAAAACTTAACAATCAGTGGTAACTAGAGTTGGAGTTCAGACAAACAGATAGTGACAGAAGTTTTGGTGACAGAGAAACTGACAAAATAATATTAGAAAACAAAAACTGTGGTACTAAAACACTGACAAAAAGAGACAACACAAAGAGCCCCATGGGAAATTGCAAAATATTTTGATATTTATATATACAAATCAAAGGCAATGTTGAAAATCCTCATGTATAGTCTACAATTTAGAGCACTTTTTTAAAGTTACCTTTTCTCCTTTTCCTCCTTGTGGTCCAGCTGGACCAGGTCTACCCATAATCCCCTGTAAACAAAGCAGAGTACACCAAAACATAACCTTCACAAAGCTCTGGGTATTCTCCTCATGGTTATGCTCTAATTAAGCTCTAGCCCCATTCAGATAGTCTTACCGGGGCTCCAGTCCGACCGGCCACTCCAGGGAGGCCTGGGTTTCCAGCTGGGCCCTATAAGATCAAAACAAGACAAATGATATTTGCACTTGTGGTTTATGACAGGCACATATTGTATCACTATAGAAAACATGTTCATATGGAGCAACACTCGAAAAGAAATTTTGAAGAAACTCTTGTTAAAAATAAACCATCAAAACAGTTTTGGCTCAATCTGTACTGTTGGTGCTTGAGAAAGCTAATGTGCTCCTGAGTGTTTTTTTGTAAGAATAGAAAAAAACATTATATAAAGGCTTAAGTAGAAAAAGATGTACTCTGATGTGCTCGGTGACAATGCTACACGAGAACTGACTACGAGCCTAGTTTTCTGAGAATGTCTACAAAAGCTAGGTCAAAGTGTCCTAAACAGCAAAAAGTGAATGGAGTTTGATCATCTCCAAACAAACTTTCAAGTACAACATATATTATAATAAATTACTGTTCTTTTGAAATAGTTCCTCTTGATGTCAAACCAATTCCAGACACTTAGCAAACCATGCGATGCATTTGTTTTTGATATGTTAAGATACGGTATTTTTCTGCTCACCTCATCTCCTTTATCTCCAGTGGGGCCTGGAAACCCTCTTTCGCCTTTCACTCCCTGCAAAAAACACACACAGAAAATATTCGTTTTTTCACCAAACATGAAAAAAGCCCAAAACTAAACGTCAAAACTGTCTCTGTGCACGCTTTTTGCTGCATGTGACCAGTAACTGTATCCATAGCAACTGCCCCCATTTCAAATACAAAATAATACATTTGTACAGCTGGGCTTTGGCAATTACTCACAGTTGGCACAATGTATAAAAGAGCTCTTGACACATACACAGTGCATCACCTTCTATCAACATTAAATACAATGTTGATACTGCTAGTGTTAAAACTACTGACCTTTGGACCTTCTTTCCCGGGGTTACCCATGGGACCCCTGACGCCAGGATCCCCCTGCAGAGAAAGATTATACAAAAACTGGATAGACACATGCACTCATCCTGTACAAGTGCAAGTTTTATTAAAAGTCTCTTGAGAGTAAGATATTTGCAATATAATGTTGGCCTAGTAGAATGTGAAGAAAACATATTTTAGGGTGAATGTAGATTACACGATAACTTGTGAGACGATGCACATATGGCCATGATTTTAAGCTTAATCAAGATGCCGGATTTTGTAATTGGATGCTGCATGGCTTAAATACATACTACTCCCTAACAAACAATGGGGTACTGTAATTACTTATTTTCAAACCTATAACTATAACTTTGAAAAAAGTGATTTTTATAAATATTTACAACTACGCAACTACATCAACCAAGAGATTTTTCACACTTTGGATGTACAAGAGCCAGTGCTTAATGAAATATTAAATGCATACAAAGGAAAATAAAAAAAAGGTGTGATATCTACGGATTCACGAGTAAAAAACCTCAATCAACCGAAAATGTTAGACCTAAATGGGAAAAACAAAACAACTGCAATATAACGGAAGAATGGAAATGATTGATAAGATTAATCCTAAGCATTCATCATAGTGTGGATGAGCTGAAGTGCGGGAGACAATGTGGTGATCAAGAGGTCAACCACTGGCATATATTTTGGGATTGTCCCATTATACAACAACTTTAGAGGAAAATCTTTGACTTGTGTTAGTAGGAAAAGTTATTGCTGTATCAAAAGCTGCACTTTCCTTGAGACTGCCACATGATGTTGCCGTGGATAAAATTTTTATTTTGTGATTCTGATGAGGTAACTTTACCTTCTCACCCACCATGCCTTCCACCCCCGGTTCGCCTCTGGAGCCCTTCTCTCCCTTCTGCCCGGGCAGCCCTGGGATCTTGGCACAGGCACTGCAGGCATTCTGCGATCAGCACAGACACAGCAGGGGAGGTAACAGTGACATACATAGAACTTTATTAAGCTCAGATTGGGCACTGCATTTTGGCCTTTTATTAAGTCACATCTCCCGGGTAGAGGACAAGCTCCCAACTGACAAAAAATGTTCTGTAAATGTCTGCAAAACCAAAATAATGTGAACCCACCATGAGCCCCTCATGTGGGTGAGAGCTGAACTTTGTCAAACTCATTGACTGTGACATTTAGGTGTGAATCTTAAATATCATTGTCCGTGATCCAGTCTAGATAATGTAGGCACTGCAGCTTCCAGGAAAGAGCCCGGCATTAAAACTCTTACAGTGAGAGCTGCACTGAGAACTCCACTTTTTAAATATTGTTACAGGATCCAAAAATTAACTGCTTCTTCAAATTAGTGACATCTTTCTTTTTGTATCATTAGGATTAATGTGAATAAGAGAAAACTGACACTGAGAATACATTTTATTTGCAGTGTTGATATTTTGATGGGAATTTGTTTGAAAAGAAAAATAAATTAACTACATACAAAAGAGTATAGCAAAGCATACTGTAATGTATAATATATACTTATATCTATATCATACAAGAATATATACTTACTTTCAGTAAAGCAGCCATGTCACCAACAATAGGTAAAGCAGTCTAAATCAAAGACATTAAAAAATAGTAAAAAAAAATTAGGAATGAATGTCAATAAATACAGTCAGTTATTTTTATTACTTAGTCATTAACATGTCAAGAAAAAAACTGTTACTGTTCTTTTATGTTTTAATTTTGTTTGTTTTTGTTATTGTTTTTATTTATACTGCTTCCATACTTGTCTAGAATGGAAGTAATATCTTTACAAGCTTTTGTGTGGTACAGTGGTAGTTTCCTAGACTTCTCACGGCTGCTAAAACTACATACAATTATGCTCATCTTTAAGGCCTGAATAGAACCAAAAAGAAAAAAAATATGAACTAACAGTGGGGTGCTGCCAATTTGTCATAAACAGATATGTTTTTAGAAAGTACTGCTCAGCAGGATCAGCGCAAAAATTACAAAACACACTGCACTTTGAATAGCAACTTATACTTAAGCATAGAGCAGTCATGGCAAGCAGGAACAAGACAGTGAAAGCTAACTTACAGGTTCACCCGGGGGTCCAGCGGGGCCCGGTGGGCCTGGTCTACCAGGGGAGCCCTTTAATTGGGACAAAGAAAAGTGTTAGCCATTCTCCTAGCACACACACACACCGTCCAGCTTACACAGATCTCAGCTGGTGGTGCTGGAGTGAGGGGGTGTGGTGCATATACAGTGAACACTTTGGTGCATTGCCATTTAACAGGGACTGTTGCTCTGACTCACCTCTCGTCCTGGAGCACCAGGTGGGCCAGATGGACCTGAAGGGCCGCGGGAGCCCTAAATAAAAATAGAAACTCTGATTATGAGCAATAGACATTGAAGAACAAAACCCTATACAACAAAAGCAGGCATGAATCATTAAAACTCAAAAACAACTGGGCATGCACCAATAAAGTATGTGAAAACACAATGTGGTTGTGTGTTCAAAGATTGTGCTTACCTGTATTCCTGGCTTTCCTGGGGGTCCCACAGGGCCCTAAAACACATCATACATCTTGTTAACACTGTCTGCCCTGCAGCGCCATGATCCAATAAAGGAATTGTGTTAGACACCTTTTGCTCTATTGATTGTCTGTCTTGAAGTATCCTGTATCTCAGAAATGAAAGTAGACTCTACAACAATCAACGCTCCTTAAAACTAGTGCAGCATACATAATGTGACCCTATGTTTGTACCCACAATAATGACCAGCATTTTCATCAGTCTCTGTTTAATAAACTCTGATCCAATAATCAAAGTGAATGCTTTTTCTTTAATAACTAAAGTGAAGATTTCACAGCGGCTCATAGTTCGAAGTTAATAATGAATGTGGGAGGCAGACGATCGATACATCATAAAACTGACCGGTGGGCCTTGAACTCCTTCTCCAGGGTCGCCTTTCTCTCCATGGTCTCCTGGTAGTCCTGGGACCCCTCTCTCACCCTGATAAAGGCACAAACGAGGCGTCAGCAGGAGTGCGCTCAGATAGAAGCTTGCAGTTATGATGAGGGACTGTAGAATCATTATTCTGGCTCCACTAGAACTCATTTCAACCCTGTGCAAAATCTTTAAAAGCTTTAAGAAACTGAAGCTAAGCTATTGTCAAGCACATTCTCTTTATGTAGTTATGTGAATGCATTAAGTTGTCAAGTTCACCCTTGACCACACACACACATTGCGCACACATACATACATTTTTTTATTGACTAAAACTAGTTTAGTTTTGTTATTGAAAAGTGTCAATGTACCTTTGGACCACGAGAGCCTCTGGTCAATGGCAAGCCATCAGCCTGAAACACAAACAAATATGAGAATCCTATTTAGTGATACAATCTATTAAGGTGTACTTTTGCTGATGGAGCATATCCTACCTGCTTGTAATTGTAGAGATGTTGCTGCTTTGTATAGACTGTTTGTTTTCATGCATGTATTTATATACCAATATTAATACTCATAACTCAATAAATCCTAGAAAGACAGATCTAATATTGTACTGGATTGTAATTGGATCATTTATTTTAAACTCAACTGTTTTTATGTATTAGTTTTGTGAAAGAAATCTCGAGGCATTGTAAATAAACTTTGAACACAACCTAATCCCTTTCAAACACAACAGACATGATTCATACTCCAGCTTTTGAGTTTAGCTGCTTGAGTCATGCTGTAGTCAACAGGTAGTGAATAAGTCAATTTGTAAATAATTAGCACTGACTGAAAGTGTAATACATTACACATCAATGTGCGTATTACCAAGAAGTTTGATATAATCTCATATCAAGCAGGACTACAGCCCTACAAAGACATTTGTTCAGTGTGCTTCCTATTGAGACAAACAACATGTGTATGAATAAAGGCTCTTGAAGTAATTAGAAATATAAAAAGTATTCGACTATTGCCATTTTATTTTTTGTCATGTGGTTGTGATTTTGTCATATTTACTTTGCAAAACCAATGAATGTCCAAAAAGCACCATATAATTTTACACATTATTATTACAATACGTTGTAATTATAGTTACTTTTTCTTTTCCAAATAAATTGACCATCTGTGTGTGTATTGTAAAATTCAAAGATAATTACCCATATTTATCAAGTGACTTTAAGTTTTGTGAAACACTGAAGTCACCATCTTCAGTGCTTTGTTTATTAATCGCACCATATGTGAACACAGTCCTTTCTGATAGTTATGTCATGTTCCCATTTCCTCAACAAGTCTCACATCTTTGCTTAGCCTTTGTTCGGTTTAGCACAAGAGGTCCTCCAAGCCCTCATCTACAGTGCAATGTCTCTCTCTTCACCTGCTGTCCTCAAATTTCAATACTGTTCAAGCACTTTCAAAAGACAGTTCATGCATGAGTTACTTGGCCTAATATTTCCATGTACAAACAACTATCATGATGATTTCTAAAAGCTGAAGAGTGTCTGAAGATGAACCACAAGTCTGAGCCCACTGCCTGTGAGTCTGAGAGAGGATCTGTAATGATGACTTCTATATGCAAAGCCTTGTCCATAAAAGCAAGTGCTCGAGTAGCGATGTGCTCCAAAATGTGAGGAACTATGATTACACAGGCAGGGCTCCTTCTATGGTGGATTACTTAATAGCATTGCATCTCCATAATGTCATGTGAACCACACAGCTGTAAAAGCCTTGGGCTTCACTTCAGGGTTGTGGTAGCCAATGATTTGAGCTTCATAAATACTGTCAATGTGTAGAGCACATTTACATTTGTGTTTTGTGGCCTGCGAAAGCATTTTTCTTTTAGGAATGGAATAATAACTGGTACTAAAGTACTTTATAACTACAGTATCTGTACATGAAGATGTGCTTCTGATCGTGTTGATCTGTCTTAATGGTTCGCAAATACTATTTTGGCATAAATACAGCTATAACATGCAACAAATATTTTATATAGACAAAATGGTATTTCTCAAATCATGTATGTCTTTTCTTATTATAAATTACATATACTGTAGAACTCTCCATATACTGTAGAAATCTCTCCACACTCACGTTAGAAAAAAAGGAGCAATACCACTATTTATACCTTGCTTTTGTTAACCACTATAAAACACAGATCATTACCCTCATACCAGGGATTTATTGGTCGTGGTTATCATACTATGGAAATGTTATACAGTTCCATCTCTATTTTTATATATTTAATCTAATACCTACCATATAACCACCTCCAGGCTCACCAGGATCTCCTTTTGGTCCAGGTGGCCCCACTATTTCACCACAGTCTCCCTGAGAAGAAAGTCAAGGTTAAGTTAAACAATTTTTTTTATAATTTGTTACAAAGAAAATGCATCAAATTACACAGAGACATAAAATGTATTATTTATGCTATTACTTGTTCTGCTCTGTGACAATTTAAACACTAGCTATGACTCAAAACTTGAAACATTTTTTAGTCATTGCATTTGCAACTTTATACTATACTTTATACTATATGTGGTGAGAACTTTGAGAACTCTGGCCTGAAATACACTGCAATACAGGACTACTTAAACAAACATAAATTAGTGGTGAAGGGACACTTTCACGATTCCTTTTTCACATATATTCTTAACAGATATTTGTATTTATAGAGTTGTGTGGGGAACCAAAGCAAAGAACACTATATTCCTGCGACTAGCTCATATTTGGAAGGTGTCTTCATAAGTCAAGTAGCATGTTCAATCTGTGGTAAAACATCTTAGGTTTGTATTTCTCTTTGAGGTGAGTGGAGGATTTTGAAGTTTACCTACCTTCTCTCCTTTCAGGCCGTCTCTCCCCGGCGCCCCGGCCTCCCCTGGCGAGCCCTGTAAATAGTGTAGAAAAGAGACACATCTATCATCAGGCCTTCATCGCCTGCACACATATATCTCCTCCTCCTCCTCACTGCTTCAGCGGGCCGCCCTGCTCCAGCATCATTTCCCTTAGCCTGGATTTATGAAATGCCTCTTTTCCCTCCTTGCGTCTGAATAAAGACAGATGCTCATTACAGAAGCAGGTGTGGTGAACAGATTGGGCCTCTGCCTGCATTCACAGCATCTAGCACTTAAGATTTGGCACTTTCCACTAATTAATTTTTAAATTTGATTACTGATCGACTGTGTAAAATGTTGGACATCTCTTGCCACCTTCTATCTGTTCATCCTATGTTGTGAGATCTACCATGAAGGCTATTTGCAGATAAGAAAAAATTTATTTCTTGTGTAATATTTAAAGTAAAAACGGAATTGGAATTGGTTTTAATGATTGAGTTGTTGTGTTCAACACCAACCCTATTTGTCTACCAGTGTGATGGTCAATGCAAACATAACGTAAAAATTATGTAGGCCTATAATTTTCATGTGTTTTGTGAGCATTTTAAAAGTAAACATGCTTTAACCATTTTTAAAGCTTTGACTCCATAAAGTAAAAGAGATTGTGGATGTGCCAAGGTGATGGAAAAGGCATATACTCAGACTTGGGCTCGATATCCAGTGCTAGTGCCTGTACACTTACCTTCTCACCAGGGAGTCCAGGCAGTCCAGTGGGTCCAGGCAGGCCCTGTCTCCCCTGGACAAACACAAAGGAAAACCAATTATTTCTGCCTGTTTTTCTGTCTGTGTACGACACCAGTGTCTGGCACCTTTTGCCAACTATTCAATATAGGTACTGCGCTTTGCTAGCACTTTCTAAATTTGCCAATAAAGACTCTCCCTAGCTGCTCTTTTAAATAAATTATTTAATTAGGTGTTATCATGGTAACTTCACACATTTATGCTAAAGCAGCGCACTATTACTTTCACGCTTTTTCACACTCTTTTTGCCTCATTTATGGAAGGTGTATACACTTATCATGCCAGCGTTCCTCATTGCCATGGAAACTGGTTCTATAGCAAAATGGCTAAAATACGCTGTTCAAAAGTGCTCACACCACTATTGTGGCACTAGCAACAGTACAACTATTAGGTAATGGTCTGGTTATCAAAGTACTGTTTTATAATTATAATGGTGTAATCCCTCATTCGTCCAGGATCGATCCATAGTAGAAAAGCTTCAAAGATGTCATCTGGGCAGCGTTTCTGAAGATCAAGACCTTACATATTAAATTTGATTTACCTCTGGTCCTGGATCTCCTTTTTGTCCTGGGAGTCCCAGTGCTCCCTGTTATAAAAATAACAAAAACATTCACAATAAATATCGGTTATGTATTCATGATTTTATACATCTCTCAAAGCGCATATCACTGCAAGTTTAAAAATACAATTAAGTATTTGAAATGTAAGGCGTAAAATGTCAAACTCAACTACATTAATAGCCCCATTTCACAGAAAGAAAAATACTAACAACTTATCTTTTCATTTTAGTTTCGTGAAAGCCTACCAGTACAAGATCATGCTAACTGTTGAATGGAAGTGAAGAGTGCTGACAGAAAGATACAGGACTTTTGACAAGTTACCTTGAAGCCTTGAGGTCCTTGGGCTCCCATATCTCCCTGAAGAAATAAAGAAAATATGATAGACAACCATCTTTCCTTACTTCATAAGGTTCTACTGCTATGCTGTTCCTCCTGCCAGATGGTTCAAGTTTTCTGAAACTTCCTCAGGGACATTCATGAAGCATCTACCCAATTTGAAGGTTAGGAACGCTGAGAATTTCTTTTTCCAAGTTTACCTCTGTGTTTTAGATATGAAGTGAGATCAGAATTTCAGAAAAGTTTTATCTGTGAGATATTTGATTTTGTTGATGTTGCTGACTGTGCACTTTTAAGAATGTGGACAGAGCTTTTGTCTCCCTGTGTAAAGTACTTTTGAACAAGTGCTGCAAGTAGTGGGAGGAATTTTCAAACAAATAACCATCTTATTTCTAAAATAGATAGATGGATAATAAAAACTGAGTAAAAAAGACTTTCTGTAACAAATGGTTGAACAATACCTACCTGATCACCTTTTTCTCCCTTCAGGGTTGGATCCTTCATGTCGTCCTTCAAAAACAAACAAATAATTTTTATAGTTAGAGAATTAATTTGAAAGACTGGATATGTATGTATGTATGTATTATGTATGTATATTCGATGTGTGAGATCTCGTGAGATCTAACTGTCACGATACTGTGCGCACACGTACTGAACTGCCTCGTGAGATTTTTCCATGGTCATAAAATTAAGTTTTGTATCTTTAGCAGCTGTAGTAAATATTCTCCTCCACACACAGACTTGTAGCGGACTTATTCTGACAGACAATTGTCTAACTCTGTCTCAGTTTTTATTTTGTAAAGATAGGACCAATATTGACAGAGATAATTATCTAACATTGTAAGTTACGCGAAAAATATCTAATTCAATATACACGCGGACATACGGAACAGTGTTTTCAACTTAACATAGTTTAAAATAATCCACAAAGATATTTGCCTGTATCATCAAACATAATAAGTATAAAAGTCCTCTTGTGTGTGTCTGTCTGTAGAGCGGCAGCTCTGTTAAAGTAACTATTGTTTAGCTTCTTGCATCTCAATGATATCTACCTAATAAAATTGATGTATTTGTTCTTAACTTAGCCAACTGCAGCTAACCAGAAATCCGCTGTCAAGAAAAATGGGTGAGTTAACGGGCAGTGAGTTACTTACAGAGGAAGATAGAGGGTTTGATGGCACGTAACAGCATAGATAACAAGATAACTCATTATTTTGAAAATCCTCTATACAACCTTAATAAAGCATGAATAAAGCTTCATTATTTATGAACAAATGACAAAAATAGATTAATCATATTTAACTTTAAAATAATGATTATTTTAAGTACTATTTTAACTTTTTATGAACATGTTCTATAATTTCTTCCTTGTCAAAACTACAGAAATAGAAATTTGTTCATGATTAGTTCAGTCTATATTCATGTGGTATTAAGGATAATTAAGGTGTAGTTACTAAAAAAGTGTTACCTACAATCTTGAAGACAACATAAAGACAAATCAAAAAATACATTGTTTCACTTAAATGCTGATATTACTAACATAATTGCAGCTTTGACACAAGTAAAATATGGGTACTAATTGCACTTGTTAAATTAAATCTTGCTTACTGTCCCAGAGAGCAATCTCAATCCATGCGCTGTCATCGCCTGTAAGATAGACATACATTTTATAACTTTGTTGATTACTGAGATCTCTAGAAGCTGGCACTTGTGGACATCAACGCACATTGTTAGGAAATTGTATGCATTTGTTAATTCTAGCCTAATACAGATATGATGTTTAAAAGTGTGAAGCTAACACTGCTAGCTGGATTTATTAAGAAACTAAGTGCTTAGGAAACCTTGTGTAATCGTGTGTCTATAATCATCAGAGCTTATTAAGAGCAAATGTCCTCAGGCTCTCGCTGTTGACGGTAAGCACATGTTTCACCCCTGTTTGCAATTAAGCCCTTCACAGTCTTGGGTGGTTTTTGCTTCATGATAAATGAACAAGAGACGGAAATGGAACCATAGGCCTATTGAACAACTGAACACTGTACAGCCTATACACAAAAATACCAGTAGTCACATTTTGCCAAATAACTAGACATCAAATTGATATTCGCATTGGATAGATCCTGCTAATTTTAACGCCCTATTGGACCATTACACAGCATATGTAGATTGGATAGTAAAGGAAAGAAAAACATGCATGATTTCATTATAAAAGGGAACATAAAAAATGGACACTGTAAATTTCCCCTGTGGATGAATGAGAGAGTGAATGGTTGTCTGTCTCTAACCCCTTGGCCACCTAAGGCCCAAAGTCACTGGGATAGTGTCCAGTCACCCACAACCCCTAACCGGAACAAGCGGTAGAAAATGAATGAAATGAACATAAAATCCAGTCAGGTTTTCCAACATTACAAAAACAAAATACATCTAATTGAAAAAAAAAAAAACATGTAGGCCTATACTTGTTTTGATCTATTCATTTTATAAACTTGTGAAATGCGTTGTCAGTATTAGATCTCCACAGCATAAGTGGTGCTGTCAAAACAAGTGGCTGCTGGACATTGGCGTTGTGCCCCACACCTGTGCAGTGGACTGATGGCAATGTAATGACCTGTATCAACACAACATAAAATGCCATTTGGAGACAACTAGAGCTGAAAATTACACCAGGGCTGAAGATATGAGCAGAATAAAATGGTTAATATTTCACTGCTTTGGGTTCAGTGGTTTAGCGCCTTGTTAAACTTGGCCGAAAAAACAACAACACCTGCTTCTAATAGCCTTTCTTTCTGATAGCCTTGCATTAGTATTCTAGTAATTCACCCATTTAGAAAGGAATAAGTTACAAGACAGCCCAGCAACAATAAAGGACACACATTAATATGCTTTCTGTAGGTATTAGGTAAAAGCAATTGTGCATGAATTCAGGTCTGGGTCAAGAGAAGAGGAACAGAGGACATATTAACTCATAGAAAGGCCTGTAGACTACAACAAATACTGTATATAAAATATTCAGCAGAAATACAATTCCAATCATAAAGATAATAGGTGTATTAGGGCTGGCCAGTTAATTTCTAATTTGTGATAATATTGAGACAATATACAAATTATAAAAAAAAGTTTGGGCAATAAAGACAAGAATGTATATCTTGATATATTTTTCTCATATCTCCATATATGTTATATATCTCCATATCTTTGAAATGACATTTTTTTAGATGAAATCATTTTTTTCTAGGCCTGTAGTCTTCTTATTAGAAAGTAAAATAAATGTAAATAAGTAAATTATATGAATTAAAAAACAAAATCTGACTATTAAAACAAATAATTTTATATTTTACAACAAATTCTTTAATTGATCTTATCATTCTATCATTTTTACCCAGGATTACATTGTTTCGATAATTACGATGTGGCCAATTCATATCTTGCCCTGTAAATATCTCCAGATGTAATATATATATTCATATATAGCTCGGGTCTCGTCAGAATTTTTTGTTAATATCGACCAGTTGTACTCCACAGCTAATCATCTGTCGATAAAATCTTGTTGTGTAGCGTAAGAATCGTGACAACATTTTCTTGTGTTTTTTTTTTATTGTAAGAAACCAAGGCGTGAACTCCATAGCTATTTTTTACAGAAATATGCATGTTTTCTTTTTTAATCTAAAACATATAGTATTTGTTGTTGGCTGCTTTTACGCACTTATATTGTGATTAATGTTTTTACGCAACTAACATAATTTTCTCTTGACATATTCCTTTCCATACAAAACAACATTAACTGAAAAACTCCAACTACCCCTGCAACAGCCTGATAACGTCTTATAGTGCGACTCGATAAGGGATGCACAGGATGCTCTCTCCAGTGTGGTAAAATGTGCACATAACCATTTACTCCGCAAAGGTTGGCATAACAGATTTTCAGAGTCTATTGTAAAATGCATTCAGCCTGCTATAAATTTGGTGAGTCTTGGAGCTAAAGTGGCTATTTTACAGTTTGAAAGGCATCAGACGGCGCGATGGCCATGCACTGCTCCTCCCTATCACTAATAAACACAAGAAGCTTTATGAAGAGCGGGTAATGATGTGAGGCCTGGCTTCTGCTGTGTAAGGGAAATCGATGCCTAACTGCCAAAATTATCTGCCACGGGGAAAGCACAGACAGAGACTGGCACTAAATATTTAAGCAGTCTCATCCATCACACGACTAAATGTTTTTCTGGAGACTGTTAGCATGCATGCATCTTCACTACTCGCATTGAGCGAGTATGTAGATTATGATTTAGGACTCTAATACACTTAGGCAACGACACAGTATATAAACACAATGTTGGCCTGCACTTTCTTTTGTTGTGTTGCTTCAATCAAAAATGTACTTTTTCATAAGATGGTGGATGTAATTTTCAACACCTCAATTCCACCCACAACCACAGTCTAAGCAAACTGTCAAACTGTGCAATGCCACAGTGAGTTTGGAAGAAGGGGGGAGTCAGGGCATCAAGCTCCGCCTCTGCAGTCAGTTGTCTCTCTCACTATTGGCAGCGGGACAGACACTATTTGGGACAATTTAAGATTAGGTATAGACACACATAGATTCTAGTTCTTGTGGTAGTGTTAGATTGGAAGATTTTATCAATACTGATTAATAGCAGAAAAATTGGCACCAATTTATAAATATAGACAAGGGGGCAGAGATAGGAGGTAAGTGAAAACAAGGATTTTCTGAGCAATTGAGCATCAGCTGTATTGCAATACAAGATTACTCAAACATGCATGAAAACTTTTAAAGAACTCAGAAAAGTATGTGTTCTCTTTAAACAACCTCAAATGGAGCGGGGGACAAATCGATCATAGTCAGACTTGGTCGAGGGCCGCATGCTAAAATATAAGTCTACTTGTGTTTTATTCAAATATGGCAATTAGGATAAATAAAGCTTAATATGCATGTCTATATTTAGAGTGTATTACATTACAATACATCTATGCCACAGACTATTCTTTCAAGAAAATGTTGGACAAACTATATGCAATTTGCGACATTCTAGTGCATTTTAGAGGCTTTATATTTAGAGCTTTTATTTTCATAGTGTGTCTCACAAACACAAGCCTGAGCCTTTATCAAGACATCTGAAGGGTAATTTCATTATGTTCCTTTATTTCTGTGTTTTAAAAATTTCAAAAAATATTCTTAGAACTGTCTCAATCTCTCATTGTCACGTACTTTTATCAGCAGGCCATATCAATAATAATCAGACATCTTCCTGGGGCAGCATGAAATCGTCTCGTGGGCCATATTTGGCCCCTGGGCCGCCAGTTTGACAGCCCTGGTGTAAATTGTACTGCAACCTAAGATAGACTTATGGAGCTTGTTAGATTTAAAAAAAATAATATAGAAAGGCAAATTTTAATAACCACAGTAAAAAATAAATATCAAATATAGGTATAGACTCCATCAGTCCATCTCAATTTCAGATCACAAAGGTGTAAAGTGACATACTTTGAACGAAAATTGCAAAACAAAACAAAATCATTCACAACATTACCATTTAATTACACCAGGCCATATTGTAACCTTTTCAGAAACAACAACCAAACCCTATATTGAGTTACAATTGATTGACATGTGTTCAACTATCTAATTAACTTGTCTGATTTCCAAGCTGTCAGCCCTTTGAATAAGGCACTAACAAGAATGAGATTAGGCTGAAAGCCACTGAAGTGTTTCCAAGCTCGTGTCTTAAACCTTCAGAGTCTAAACAGGCAGCGGAGCAAAACCCATTAGACCCAAGTCATCCGCGTGTCAGCCGCCAAACTTTGTGACAGCTGTTTTTTTCATGCCACTTTGTTTTATTTGAGGGAAAGATTGGCCATCACAGTTGCCCCTTTAGGAGTAATTACCACACTCCAGCAGATTTTGAAACCTGATTTGTCACTGCATGTTTTTGACTTTTTAAATGTCTATAGTATGTTTAAGTTCTATAATCGCTCCTACTCCTGCCATCTTTAAAGTATTTATACAGGCTACCGTAAGTCAGATTATTGTTAGCAATAGTTTCACAAAGAAGTGTTTTCTTTTTGTGTTGACGAGCTCACAGGATTTCAAATTCAAATCTTTTTCTGTTTATGACTGAAAGATCACAACATCACAGACTAATAGCTGCAACAAATGGGTTCATTTGACGAAAGATAAGACAGAAATCACAGCACACAATCTTCAAACGTTAGAATTTTCTGCATGATTTATAACTTTGCTGCAGAAAAGAAAGTGTATTCAAATTAAACCTTTGTACAAGTTCTATTCATGTACACAATGTAAACTGACAAAGAATATTCGACTTATTTTGAAACATCATGTGACTTGGCTGAGATGGAAATTACTTTGGAGATCAATTGCTGAGGTGTAACATAAAAAGTAAACACTGCAAATCTGTCCCAGTCTTTCAATTTATCACAGAGCACTTTATCACTGTTTGGTACAGAGCTGCTTGACAAACAGCATTATCGTTCATTTGTTGTGCCTTATCATATTTAGTTGTGAACCAATGACAGATTGTTTTTAACAAACTCATAAAAACTCAAAGTGTATGTCGTACTTACAGGACCAGGAGGACCAGGAGGGCCCACATCTCCCTAGAGGAAAACGGAAAACATGAGTACTTTAGTAAGACATGAATCTATCAAGAAAGATTTTCATGACTTCAGTTTGGTTGAAATTACTCATAGACCTGCGCAGGTTATTAGGATTGTCAAAAAACCTTCCACTCGTTTTAACAAGCCATTCAATAATTCACCTACTGAATAGTTCCATGATCTCTAAGAACTAGTGCAGGATCAGATTCAAAAGCATATGAGCATGTACTACATACGAACAAATGCAAAATAGTATGGCAACATTAAATAAACTCCTAATACAATATGTTGAAATTTGAGACTACCTTGCAGCGAATTAGCAGCGACATTGGTAACGTTTTATAATAAGGGTACATTAATTCATTGATTATCATCATGAATTCATGAGGAATTCATGAGGAATTAATGCATGAATTCATGAGGATTCATGATGTATTCGTGCATTAGTTCACCATGACTCATCAAGAACTTTCATGAATTCACCATGAATTATCATGAGTTCCAGTGGTTTCATCAATGAATTCATTCATGAATTCCACCATGAACTCATCTAATGAACTAACATGGAAATCATGTTAGTTAACCATGACTTTTAAACCTACTATGAATACAAGGAATTCACATGAACAAGGATATTTAAAACCAAAACAGGAATTCATGATCATGCATGATCATCATGAGTCATCATGAATTTCTTTCACCAAAAATGTAAAAAAAAAAAAAAAAAGGGAATCTAGCTTTATAGTAAAACTTAGTTGTCAAGAACTTTTAGTGAACTCATGATGAACTCATAATGAATTCACCATTATTTAGTACTTTGTGCTGCATTTGAGCTTGTTTTTGTTTTTTAAATAAAATTCAAGGCTACCTTTATAGCACCACTATTTAGGATTAGAAACAGCACAATTATAACCACAATGGGTAGGTACACCAATTCTGTGACATTAGCACTAAAAATGTTTTCAGTGACAGAAAGTAATTCAACAGTGGCACAATTTATGAGTCAACCTGTGGTCCATTGAAATGGTCTGCACCGTCACATCTACAGCCTGTCTGTCCGTCCACGGGAGTGGATCTTTGCTTCACTGTGGTTCTCCTCGAGATCTCTTCTTCTCCTATCAGGTTTTGAGATATTTCTTGCTGAGAAGGAGGGGATGCCCTGGAACATTTATCCATCTGCGTGTTCGTTGTTGGGCATTCCAGCTCTGTATTTCTAAATGACTATTTCTGGTGTTCTAATGCATCTGTTGGTATTGACCAAATGTTTCTGACAATTGTGTTTGCTAAATCACATCATGTGAAGTCTTTTGAAATAACTGTTGTTTGATCTTTGGCTATAAAGTTAAATTAAATTGCTATGGAAACTAACAGACTGTTATAGAGGAAGTTACTTGGAAATCAGATCTGTGGAGTTGTGTTACTGTTTAAATGCCAACAAAATATTTCTGTTTAATAAAGCATAGAGATCTCTAATAATTTTGACAAATTCAGAAATAAAATTGTCATGAAGACAAGCAGTGGTGTGGTGGGACCCCTTTTTTGTATTAATGTGTATATGCAGTTTGAGAGACCAAGTAAACGATTAAATAGTAGTAATAATGGACACCTGTGGCCAAAAATCACAACAACAGTTATCTCAGAAGACTTCACATGATTGTTGATTTAGCAAACACAATTGTCAGAAACATTTGGTCAATACCAACACATGCATTAAAACCACAGTGAAGGAGAGATCGACTCCCAAGGACGGACACACAGGCTGTAGATGTGACGGCGCAGACCATTTCAATGGACCACAGGTTGACTCATAAATTGTGCCACTGTTGAATTACTTTATTCTGTCACTGAAAACATTTTTAGTGCTAATGTCACAGAATTGGTGTACCTACCCATTGAAGTTATAATTGTGCTGTTTCTAATCCTAACTAGTGGTGCTATAAAGGTAGCCTTGAATTTTTATTTAAAAACATAAAAACAAGCTCAAATGCAGCACAAAGTTCTAAATAATGGTGAATTCATCATGAGTTGACTCATGATGACTCATGATGTTCATGCCATGACTTTCAAAAGTCATGATGAATTCCTGTTTTTGGTTTAAATATGTCTTGTTCATGTGAATTCTTGTATTCATAGTAGGTTTAAAAGTCATGGTTAACTAACATGATTTCCATGTTAGTTCATTAGATGAATTCATGGTGGAATTCATGAATGAATTCATTGATGAAACCACTGGAATTCATGATAATTCATGGTGAATTCATGAAAGTTCTTGATGGGTCATGGTGAACTAATGCATGAATACATCATGAATTCCTCATGAATTCATGATGATAATCAATGAATTCATGTACCCTTATTATAAAACGTTACCGCGACATTAAAGGTGCATTGAATGACTTTTCCGATAGAGCCTCTATGGCAATGTTAATGCTTTGCCTCAAATGTTGCCTGGTACAGCATTAAATGAACACTTCTATAAGTTATTTCACTGGGTGTTTTCACTGTTCAAAAACTCATTGAAAAAAATATGCTTTATTACAGCGAGCAGGCGTGCCTCTCCACAGGTCTGAATTGTATCTTGGCCTGTAGCACCACATGCCCTATAAAATTTTCAGGGCAAGGCAAGGTAAGTTTATTTGTAGAGTTTGTACACAAAGTCATTCAAAATGCTTTAAAAAGTAGGGGAAGATTACAATAGGGTAACAACATTATTAAAAATATAAATAATCATCATAAAATTATTTTTATTTTAAAAGAAACAAAAAGTCCAGATAAAACTTTTTCAGTCATATGCAAAGGCAAATAGAAATGTTTTGAGTCTAGATTTGAATCTTGTCAGAAAAAAGGACTATCTCACTTCATCAGGAAAACTGTTCCTGATCTTAGCTGCTTAAACCTGAAACTCTGATTTCCAATGTTTAGTCCTGACTCTGGACACCAGCAGAAGTTCCTGAGGTTGTCAGAGTCCGAGATGGTTCATTAGGCACTAACATGTCAGTGATGTACTTCAGTGCCTGGCTATAGAAAAACAGACACAGAGCTGTTTTAGATCAATTTTAATATCCTACAGACAAATGTGATGTTTGCCTGTAAGAAAAACTTAATTTTGATACCAAATATTGTCCACAGTTCATCTTTAATGTTATGTATATATATCACAGACGAATTGGATAGAATTTCCATCACCTACACTGCTGGCATGGAGATTCTAAGATCACATTAACTATCAACTATTTGTTCGCCCTTGTAAAATCATACAGTAGATTTGATATAATAAAAAAGTCACAAGTCAGTGGTCATCACATTATACTAGAGTGCAAAATAAGAGACAAAAAACAAACAAATCAAGCTTCTACCTTGCAAGAATCCTGTTTTATACGATGGTATTTTGCTTTCAGCACATCACAATAGAAGGCAATAATAGGACCAGACTGTGTGAAACAACAATCTAGCACAGTCAATATGACACAGACCACGAGACGAGTGGGATGAAAGAGCCCAAACACAGAGCGTTCATGTGCAGCGTGCGCTAAGTTGCAGCACTTAATTGGTTTGTGCATACACTTATACGCTTTACAACCCTTTATAATGGATATAGTGGGGGCTCCGGGGAACTTTGGAAGGCTCTTAATTGTGATGCATTGTGTTTTGGAGCCTTCACTTTCCCCATTCATAATTTACAAGGCGTATTTCCGTTTTTTTTCATCGTAGCATAGAGCAGGAGTGTATAGTCTCTAATAATAGCGGAACAACAATGTCACTTATCTTAATAATTTTTTATGGGCCCAAACTTGGCATCGCATGGGGGCATTAAGGCAGACAGTTAAAAAGTGTTACAGTACTTCTGCCATGCATTATTCACTAGAAAAAGTTGTGTGTGCATAAGGAAAGAGAGAGAATTTAGAAAATGCTAAGGATGCATTTAAATGTTATTAGGTAAGCTACTGTATATATAAAAAGATACAAATATCAGTTGCGACAATTCTAAAAGCAAGTTTCAATATAATAAATTAAAAAAGCACACCTAAATATTAAGTGTTTTTCATCTAGCAGTTTATGTCTATCAATATTTGTTTCTCATTCATAATGTGCAATTTCATAAAGCTTATCCCATGCTAACAAATGCTAATGTACTAAATAATGGTAATTAAGTTTAATTAAGATTTTCACAGTTGCTTGGTTGTGTTGTCGCTAATTGCGAATAAGTGTAAAAATTGTTGTGTTTTTTCACAGTAATAGTAACTGAAGTTTGACATTCTAATTGTGTGCCAATGTGGGAAAGGTTTCTTTTTGTTTTTGCTTAATCTTACATCACTTCATCCACTCATCGTAGAATAAATTTTTGTAATTTAATATGGCAATGTCAAGACCGTCCTAATTTCATCTCATTTCATCTGTATTTCATCCTAGTAAATTTTTGACAAGGTCTGATCATTTTGAGATTCCAAGTAGAGATGTTTCACACAGCCCACACTGCACTGCACTGTCTTTCACCTATTCCCTGTTTTGGTAAAATTGTAATATTCTGTGTTCTTATAAGATGTGAAGATATATTGAAAGCTTTTATAGGGGGAAAAACAGTAGCTCACAAAAAAGTATTTTAAATGTTTTCAAATCCAAACAAAATCAATTATGTATAAATCAAAACTCAGCATTACATAAGGGCTTTTTCTGCCTCATATCTGTATTTTGTTATTCTCAATTCAACTATATCAAAACACTTTAAAAATGCATTAACTTGATCTGAATGGGGACAGCAAGGTAACAACACTAGGTTACAGATAATGTAGGTCAGATCTATGCAAGAGTCACTATACTTTTAAGCAATAAAAGCACTTATAATTATCAAATTTGAAGATGCATCTATTTGTATTGCATACTATTACTTGTTCATTCAGTTGGTATGTTCCCAAACTCTTTCTTGTAATGTTTCCAAAAGCTTTTAAGGATGAGCAAAACTGGGAAATAACCCACTGGCACAAGTCTGGCCTCTATATGCTGCCAATTACATAGCGCTTGAACTGTGTGAGCCCTATACCTCTTTGTGTGGCGAGCACTTACACCAGAACAGTTTTAAGGGCGCTGCGACAGAGGGGAAATCATAGCGTGTGACACTTGACATTGATGTGACTTACTTTTTGTCCTTTCATCCCGGTGGCTCCATCGGCACCTGGCTGACCCTGTGGGGAGGAGCAGCAGGCCTTGGTTAATGACTGTGCGGGACAATGGCACAATGTGAAATGTCACGGCTGGAAAATACGCACCGTGTCTCCTCTCGCTCCCTTCTCTCCTGGGACTCCGGAGTCACCCTTTTCCCCCTACAAATGAACAAACACATCATGAGTGGCAACACGGAGACAAAACAGAGGATCACAGCAAAGATACTGATACACAATAATAACACATGTTTTTCTATATATAAATATTTAAAAGAGGAAGATCATGAATGAATGGTGAAATTTTCTAGTTTTAGATAGGTCTAACCTAAGCTAACACAAGATCTGAAGATGGGTCACTGCTCCTTCAACAGTTTTTTCCAAACACCTTGAGAGATGGGTCAAATGCCATGATGACGTTTAAGTATACCTTCATCTTAATCTAGCTGCACAGTGTGTAAAAATATTATACCATCATATGCACCAGTATTGTATTTCTGATTATATCGATTTTTTGTGATTACATGTGGGTTTATACAACTACTAAAAGAAGTGTATGTGTTTCAAAACATGTTTGAAGAGATCTATAGGATTTCTTGCTTTGTGTGTGGAGAAAATGATGGTACTACTCTCCCAGCCTTTGCGATTGGCTAATTGTGTCCATTAACATTACTTTACCACTTTTCCAGGTCTAATCTAACCATCAACAAATCCATTTGAACAATCACTTGACATGCTGCCTATCTGCACATGTAAGATATTCACATAACACCTTACATGTTACATTATGACTGGTTCAACATTAGATCATGTGGTGTGTGGCAATGTAATCCCAACAGCTATTTGTTTTGTATGATTTTTATTGGTAATTTGCGCCTGCACCTTTCACAGATACAGCATTGAAACTTAAAAATAAAATAGAATTAGTCATTGTCAAGTAAAAACAATGAAATGCAGTTTAGCAGCTCTATGGTCAGGCAGTAAATGGATTAACATAACAGGAGTGATTGTCTTGTGCTTGTGGATGTGTTTTTCATAGGTTCTTATCTTAAATAAACCTAGTTAAGGCCATAGCATAGCATGTTGTTCCAGTAGTATTTATATTTTAACGCCTGTCTGATGAGAATTCCAAACCTATACAACAATTTATTACTCATTATTTACTATTTTATATATATATATATATATATATATATATATATATATATATATATATATATATATAATATATATATATATATATATATATATATATATATATATATATATGTTCATAGTATGTAAAAGCAAATATGAAAAGCTAATAATAATAGCTACTCAGAAAAAAACACATAAGAAATAAGAAATAAACAAACAAACAAAAATATACCTGAAAAAGCTTACTGCTCTCAGGATGCTATTGTATTGTTGGAATTGCATCTTAGCTTTACCAGCATATAGAGATATTGTCCAACAATCAGTCACATTATAAAGTTCATGCATGTATGCACTTGATTACAACAAGTACACTGTATGTCTCTGAAAGTGACATACATATTACATGTAGATCATTTATTTCAAAAGTAAAATACAAATATCTAATCCAATCTAAAAACATTCAAATATATTTAGCTTTACAGTGGATGATCCTCCCCAGCCTCCAGCTGTTGCACTGCACCACTTTCACTCAGCACTATTTTCTAAAGAATCATTCTCTTGTCTACCAAAAGATGGCACTTTATGACTGTGAGTAGGTTGTGTTCGGTGCTTGGAGACAGAAAGAGAGAGACTAGCCCTTCTGTCAGCTCTGTGGAGAAAACTATGTAAACAGCAGTGTAAAGCCTCGCAGTATCGCCAAATACACAGATTCACTCCATGTGTTTACCATTAGTTTGGGTATTGTTTAAAGAGGAAGGAGGTAGCATTTTAGACCAGTCCGGAAATAGAACTATTATAAACAAACAGTGGCTCAGCATACGCAGTTTTTAATGAGAGGTAGTAAGTTATTTTGGTGGAGCTTGTTTTAGTAAGACCATAAAAAGCTTGCTTCACACTCTTTGCCACTGCCACACTCTTTTATGAATCCGAAGCAAGTACTGAACACGAACTGTATTATGTAATGCATAAAATACATAGACATAAAACAAAAATATAGAAAAAAACTTCAAATATGTCACAAACCACAATAAATCAACTTTACATTATCAGCATACAAACTATTTTTTTTTTTCATATCATAGTGTTCTAGTCTCAAGTCTCTGCAAATGTTGAAACTATGCCACTTTTCCTTGTTTTTCTTGATTGTGTGCATGTATGTGTGTGGCTGAATTGTATGTGTTTTTGTTGCTGAAAACATACCTTGGCATTTGCATTTACAATCAGACAAAAATAGACTCAATTATTGTTTTTTGTTATTAATTATTGCTTGTATTACTATTTGTAAAATTAGACGCTGGTCTCCCTGGTACATGTAGAACTGTATTAAACATGAGGCTGTGTGTGCCACTTTGTGCACAGCGCTTTGTTGTTCTAAACTGTTCTAAACAACTTTATTTCTAGGATTTAGACGTGTGAGAGGTTGAGAGCATAATCTGTTACATTTGTCCAGCTGTAGACTCATTGTCTGATTACACAACATCGAAATCGGACTACAATTGGTCTGCACCACATGTGTCAATTGGATTTCCGAAAACCTATTCACGGTACCCTAACTGGTGTGCCCAGACTTCCATGGACTTTGGCCAATCTTTTTAAATTGAACTAAGATAGTTATATGGTTTTCCTAGAATGCATGTAAATGCCCTGAGTGATCATCATTACAGGCAAAGTAATAATGCATGTACTATCATGAAAACATGGCCCAACCAGCTTGCAAAACCCTGATTCTGTCAAATTTCTGAAGCTAAGCATGTTGGGCCTGGGCAGTATTTGGAAAGGAGACCGATCCAGGAACCCCAGGTGCAACAGTGGGATGAACAGAAAAAAAAACTCTTCAGTGTGTGCTTAAGCAAGACACTTTACTCACATTGCCTTGTGTGGATCTGGTGTGAGTGTGAATGGTAGGTGGTGGTCAGAGGCACAAAATGGCAGCCTACCTTCTGCCAGTCTCCCCCAGGGTATAGCTGTGGCTACAATGGTAGCCTGCCACTATTGAGTGTGGAGTGAATGAATAATGTGAAGTGTCTTTGGGTGTCATGAAAAGCGCTATATAAATCTAAAGCATTATTATTATTGACAAGCAGATAGCATACTCCTACCAGAAAAACGAAATAAAGTGCACCTTAATTTACCTTATTCCAGCAGTTTCTATCGACCTAAGACTTAATTTTTGGTCTGTTATATTTTTTTATATAGGGCTGCAGATCTGAACATTAAATATTAAATATACAGTCTACAAAGCAGTTTTTTAGGCTATCCAGACTACATTGTTGGCTTGTTGATGCACACAGGCATTTTTACACAAATCAACCTTCATGCATAATTTTGTTTGTTACAGAAAATGAATTCCTGCTACAAATGCCACAATGGTAGTGCTGAATCAGTAGCAGCAGAGGCAAAAGTGGATGGGCAAAATAGGATGAACTGACAAAAAAAATCTACTCTAGAAGTTGTTGACCAGTTTTATCTGCAGACCTTTCTTTGAAAGTGATTTTTCACAGGGCTGTTAATCTTCCCAAGCCATCAGATAAAAAAAGCTTTTGTTCACTAGTAGGTGTGTAAACATTAAGCATTTTTGACAGATCAAACTTCTTAATATGCATATTTTAGTGGCCAGAACATTTCTATTTAAATGTCCATGTTCAGCTTGTCCAGAAAGATGATGACAGCAGGAGTAAGATTTAGAAGGAACAGTGTCCAACCAAACCAGTATCATCCAAAGCAGTCCAAAGTTTACTGACATGAAGGAACTTATGTCTAACAATCACTGATTTGAAACAGCAAGCAATAAACTACACCAGCACAAAAAGTCTAGACACCAAATGCTAACCTAGACATTGTAATTCACTTTCGTTCACTGTTGTAATCAAACAGCTTACTTGTCGACTCTTGGCATGTTTAATAAACCTGAGCCATCATGGGATTTTTCCCACATTTCCAGCCATTATGTGCGTAAGAACTGAAGGAACAAGTGGGCCGTTCATCAAAGCTTATTGTGGCGTCCCCTGACGGGTCTGGAGATTTGTAGGAGATGCTTGAGTTACTCAGAACAGCGATATCATGGAGCATCTGTTAGGCAATCTGAGAAGACAGAACGGTGTTGCAGTTGTATTTAGACACTCCTTAGTCACGCGCCCCTCCCAATAGACAATAATTGGTATTTACTCAAAGCCCCTCCCCTCATTCATCATCAGCTTCTCTAACGACAGTGTTTGTCATACGTTCCTTTAATGAGATATAAGCCACAGTTTCCTCGTCCAAATCATGAGCAGTTATTAAGGCTGGTAGAGCTGCTGCCATGCTTGAACAGATGGATTGTCCTATTAATATTTGAGTTGGGGAGGAGGGACTAGTAAAAATTGACTTTGAGAGCTAATTGAATTCTGTGCAGTGTTATCAACCACATGGGAGCACTTTGGATTTTAACAGTATCTTACCTCTAATGCTACAGTCGTAAGACTTGACATAAGCAAGAAAGCGGAGAGTAAAAATGTAGTGAACACACTATAGCAGAGGACAGTTTAAAGGGGGAAGTGCGCATTGTGTTTTGTCCCAGTAAAGCCATAAGATAAATGTGACAATGAGAATCTGTTTACATCTACTAAAGCATTTTTTCACCACAAAACAAACTCCTGAAACAATAAAAACGTGTAATAAAACACATATGACAGTCCTGTGTTTCCTACATCAAGAATTGTGTTTGCGCTCCAACTACTGACTGCAAAGTAAAATACAAAAAAAAAACAACAACAATTAGGGCTAAAAACTTAACATTTAGGTAAAAATCTAGTACAGCACCTTTCAATATCCAGATGACAATTAGAATAATAGATAACCAATAATATTGACGCTGAAACAAATCCTTTAGGAGTTAGACCTTTCCTGAAAAGAGATGGTAGAGATCTATACCAGGAATAATGAAAATGTCATTCTATTAAACAAAACAACATTTAACAGTCATTACTACCGCCTCCAAATGATTTTGATTGTCTTAGTGCAACAAAGGGATGAAGATAAATAAGTGTAAAATGTTAATAGTTAGATGAACTAAAACTGTAAATACGTCCATGCAGTATGTTACCGCAGGCTACAGAGTTGTTCCTCTATAGCACTGCATTTTTTAACTTAAGAACCATTGAAAAAAATTGAAAAATGTATAGCTCATCGACAGCACAAAGGTATAGAAACTTGTGGATAAATATCTATCTTTATTATCGTTTCACATCTTCGCGACAGATCATTCAAAGTCAAATAATTGTCAGAGGGGTATAAAACAAGTTAATAAACCCTTCACATAAGATTAACTGTGGCTCTGATAGTGTTTGCTGAGATTATGGCTGTATTTACGTGAAGTAGGGCAGACCTGCGCATGCGTGACTCTGAAACGATGACTTTGAAGCACCTCTAGTCATCAAACTGCAATTAGGGCCGGTCCTCACCCCGCTCTCCATCAATACCTGCACCTCACTGTCAGGAGGAGTACTACAGCTATGGAAATATGATTCATGAGAGCACTAGGCTTCTCAGCTCATCACACAAGAAGCAATATGTTGGAAATGCATCTGCCACCAGGAAGTCCATAAAGGGCTGTAAAAATTTTGAGGTAAAATGTTTTAATTAGCATAAGAGTTAAGAAGTGGAGCAAGAATATTTGCTTTGTGTTTAGTTACTGAACTCTGTACTAACTCTTTAGGCCATAATATGAAGTGGTTCACTACTTACATTGCTGATTTTACACATTGTGTGCAACTTTTTTATTCAATAATAACAGCGTAAATTCTCACTTGTGCGCAGACATAGCATAACTAATTTGGGGTTAAATTGGAAAGGTGTATCTGCGTTTATGTGTAATTTAATTCAAGACAGACATAGTTTTAGACTCACTAATACTCTTGCCTGGAAAATCCAGATGATATACAAAAAATACGTATATCATCTGGACGCTGTGAAAACCAACATGACTTCTTACGATGCAAAAAATATATATATACATAGAAAATATGACAAAATATATAATGTAAAACTGAAAAACATTAAAAAAAATTGTGTGAGGTGAGGTAAGTGAAGTTAGAGTTTGCTCTAAATGACAGATGACTAGATGAGTGGTGAATAGACCCACTCTTTGCAATTTACTGAAGCACAGGCTCTGGATCCTGAACAACTACAACTCAGGAATGACTGTGATAAAAAATGAGAAATTTTGTCTTGTATTAGCACTCGGCATGTCATCTTACCCTTATTTGAAGGCTAACAACCCAAACAGAATTTCGCTAATCTTCAAAAAATAATTATAATACCTAAATTTCAATATATTGCTCACCCCGAGAGTGAAGGTTCTTCATTTCTAGAAGAGTACACTCTTGACAAGAAAATAACATACTTTACATGTCTATGCTTCCAAGCTTATTTTCTGGTTACGTAAAAGTCAGTTTTGTGTATCTTTATTTATGCTGATGGTCACGTATGGTCAGATGTTCCAGTATGATCCACACTGCACATCACATTTATTTTCTTGTGCTTTTAAAGATTAATTTAAGTCTCACACAGATGTTAACAGTTTGGTACAGGCTGCACACGGGTAGGCGAGTGAAAAGTGGTGACAATCCTAATGCTGCTCAATAATTACAGCCCACGCAAATTGTTACTTTCTCAGCCTGATTATTTAATTTCTTTCACTTACATTGTCTGATGTCCACAAAACAATTGGCCAGACCTGCTGCAATAGAACAGATTTTAAAAAGTAATTGACAGAGACACTGGAGAGTTTCTTCTCTTCAAACTGCATAATAATAATGCGTCTGGTTTTGGAGGTGCATGAGAATGATTTAAGTTTGAGCACTGGTGAATTTTTTTTTATTCCTTTATTGCTTATGCTTCTGGAATTTAATTAGGCCTCATTTTATCCTGAATAATGCCAGTTTAGTAATGTCTTGACTCCTGGGTAAGTTGAGGGATGGCCTACATCGTATCTAATAAATATTATCTGAAGTAGAATATGAAGTGGAAAGTTTTAAAAGTGGTACATTATTTCCACAAAGTAAGTCTTAAATAGTTGTACTCTAAAACATGTTTTTTCTGCAGGTAATTTTGCATTGTGACTTGCACCAGTGTTAGTTAAGCCATTACAGGAAGTCTGTGTTTTAGAGAGTAATATAATGAACTGTGAATTCTAGTGGGATTAACAGCGGCTTGAAGCCTTTGTTATTAGTTGAAATGATTCAGCAAAGTGCAGGAAAATGCCATAAGTGAGACTAAATTACACCTGAGTGTGGCCTTAGACAACCTTAAGAAGGAGTCCATTCTACAAGTCACAAATTACAGGACTAAAATAATCAAAGAACAAAACACTTCAGCACCAGTTTGAAAAGGTCTCCATTGAGTGACGCATTGTGGCAGCAATAATTTAGCAACAAGTATTGAGCCACAATGAATACTTTCAACACACATTGCCGTTGTATTAGTAATAAACCAGCAGCATTTGTGACATAATTTAGAGAAATTTTTAAAGCATTTAGGTCTCTAAGTGTAGATATTAAATGTTTCACTTTTAAGTTGTTGCCCAAACCACTGGGCTCTGACTTTCATTTTCTCAAATTTCTCAATATATTCTCATGTTGGTTTTACAAGGACACACTGCACTATGTGCACTATTCCTCACCACTACCAGCACTCATATTTCATTATATTGCACTGAATGCTGAAGTCCCATTTGTTTCAAAGTATTTTCTATGTCCTCATAAACAACTTTGCTTTTCAAGGTGGTCATGCTGACACCTCTCCTTCCTCCTCGGGGCATGGGGAGAGCTGGAAGACCTCTGCATCCTACCTGACACCACAGAACAGCCTCGCACCTATACATCAAACCAACAGCTGCGGTCAATAGGTTGTCCACTACACAATAGCTTTCACTCCCAACGTGTTCACAAGTGGGCCACTGGAGGCCTGGTGGGCGGTGGTTTGCAGCGCTAAAAGAATACAAGTACGCAGATAAACAGTAGGANATTTTTGATAATAATTTTTTATTTGAAGATATATTCATTATTTCTAAAGATGGGGTTGGTAAACTAAGTTTAATATATTGAAATTCATCTTTTTTTGTAGAGACGATTTTAGTTGTGAATACTGTAAAAAGCAAGAGCTTCCAATGTTGTGTTTTTCGACCAAATACGGAAATGAAACAAATGTGTCATTAATAAAATGTGTTGAAGGTGAGTGATGCCTTGGTCAATCCATAAACTAAAATTAAGTGGTTATTGTTGCAAGTAAACTCTGGGTTATTCCATATCGGGTGAAAATAGAGGCAGTTATTTCTATGTTGTTAATTTGGTGATATGACCACATGCCATTAAAGCTACTGCGATTGTAGGAGTTTTAAAAAATGTATGTTTTTTGATAGCTTGATTGAGGAATGGAAGATCTTTGAGAGAGAAATTTTGGCAGATTGTTTGCTCAATGTCATATACCAAATTGTTTCTGACGGTGTAGGGTGAGTCCATTTGTAAATATATTGGATGTGGTTAGCTAAAAAGTAATGTAGAAAGTTTGGTGCTTCAAGACCGCCCAAACTTTTGGGTTTTTGTAAAGTGGAAAGTTTGATTCTTGATGTTTTATTTTTCCAGTAGAATTTTATAGTGGCTGAGTCTAATAATTTAAACCAGGTTGGGGAGGGGTGAGTTGGAGTCATTGAAAATAAATAATTAACCTTTGGAAGTATTGACATTTAAACAGTGGCAATTCTGCCCATAAGTGAGAGTGGAAGATTGGACCAACGTTGAATATCATGTTCTATATTTTTAAGTAATGGAGTGAAATTGAGACGAAATAGCTCTGACAACCTGGGAGAAATGTGAATGCCTAAATATGTAATATGATCAGTGATAGGAATAGGTGGTTTTAGTTACTGCCACATCCCAACAGTAGTTTAATGGGAGAATAGAAGATTTTGTCCAGTTTATTGAGTAATCTGACAAATTAGAAAACAAATTAATGACCTCAATTGTGTTTTTTTAATGATGATGGTGGACTTTGCAAAAAAGAAGAATGTCATCAGCGTATAGACTAATTTTATGGTGAATATTTTGTGTGTGGATTCCTATAATTTTTGGATTCTGTCGTATAGCTGTTGCGAGTGGTTCAATAAAAACTGTGAAGAGAGAGGGAGAGAGTGAGCAGCCTTGTCTGGTTCCTCTTTGCAATATGAAACTTTGTGACGTTATTCCGTTAGTTTGTACTGTTGAAGATGGTGATGTGTAAAGTATTTTTATCCAATTTCTGAATGACTCCCAAAGCCAACCTCTCGAGTGTGGCGAACAGAAAAGACCAGTTCACCCTATCAAATGCTTTTTCAGCATCAAGAGTCACTATAATATTTTTTTCCTTTGATGTTGTAGTATAGTGCATAAGATTGAAGAGTCTTCGTGTATTTGATGATGCTTGTCGACCCTTAATAAAACCAGTTTGGTCCGGGTGAATAATAAAAGGAATTACTTTTTCAAGTCTGTATGCTAACGTTTTTGAATAATTTTAATATCTACATTTATCAGAGAGATTGGTCTGTAACTTGATGGTAATAAAGGATCTTTGTTAGGTTTGAGCAGAAGAGTAATTAAAGCTGTGTTCATATTGAAGGAAACATGGATTTAAGTTGGGATTCTTGAAGCATTCTAATGAATAATGGTGAAAGAATGTCCCAAAAATGTTTATAGAACTCAGCAGGGAAGCCATCTGGTCCAGGAGATTTGCAGTTCGGCATGTGATTTAGTGCTATGCGAAGTTCTTTTTCAGTTATTGGTAAATCTAGTTGGGAAGTCTGAGTGTTAGTAAGTGTAGGTAGATCTATTGACTGAAGAAAAGAGAGGATATCTTCGTGATTTGGATTTCTGTCTGATGTGTATAAGTTTTGGTAGAATGACTGAATATATTATTAATTTCAACTGGTGAGGAAGTTGGCTTCCCTGCTGAGTCCTTTATGACTGGTATTGTATTTTTTTCTTTATTTTGTTTGATTTGATTTGCTAAAAATTTACCAGATTTATTGCCAAATTTAAAATTTTCCATTCTGAGTTTTTGTATAAGAAATTGTGTTTTTTTACTGATAATTTCATTTAATTTATGTTTGCAAAATCGTAATTCTTTTGAACAGCATTAGTTGGATTGATTGAATTTAACTTTTCGAGACGTTTGAGTTTGCTTTCTAACTGCTCTTCCAGTTCTGTTTCTTTTTCTTTTTGTTTGTTGAAAATGATATTATTTGAGCTGTTAATACTGCCTTTCCTGTCATCCACAGGAGAGAGGCAGAGGTCTCCGGGGAGTCATTCAGATCCATAAATGCTGCCCACTCTCTCCTAATAAAACTGTCAAACTCTTTGTCTGCCAGGAGGGATGTGTTAAAGCGCCATCTGGTGGATGACTTATTTAGGTTATTTGCCAACCTCAGTTTTATTGATACTGGTGCATGGTCACTTATTGTTATAGAATGTATGTTTGATTCAATGATATCTGGAAACATTGAGTTACTGGTTAGGAAATAATCTATGCGTGAGTAGGAATTATGAACTGAAGAATAGAAAGAGAATTGATTTTTAGAGGCATGTTTGAGGCGCCAGCTATCGCCAAGACCACAATCTTTCATGTATTGTAAAATAACATCTGCAGATTGACTGATGTTTGCGGTGATTGTTTTATTAGACCTATCAATTGAGGGATTTAGAACTGTGTTAAAGTCTCCAGCGATAATGATTGGACAATCAGAAACAGATAAAATCTGTGAAAAGAAATTATGAAAAAATGATGGATTATCTGTATTGGGGCCATAAACTGTGCCAATTGTTACTGTATAGCTACTAATTGTAATATTAATGACAATAAACCTGCCGTCTGGGTCTGCAATAGTGGAGTTATGAGTAAACTGAACATTTTTATGTATAAGGATACCAACACCTCTCTGCTTTTTATTATAATTTGCTAAGAACATTTTATTATATTGAGTAGAGTGTAGTATATCAAGTTTAGAAAAATGAGTCTCTTGCAAAGGCATATATCAGCTTTTAATGAATGTAAATGGTTTAAGACCTTCAGCCTCTTTACTCTGCTACCCAGCCCACGAACATTCCATGAAACCAAGTTAAGCATTGGTAGAATTAGTGGTGTTCATTAGTTCCAACCTGTGTCTGTAAAAATGTCTGCATGTGTGCGTGTGTGTGCTTGTGTAAGTGTGGTATTAGCCATGCAGGCGCATGTGTGTAGGGCACAGAAAAAAGACAAAAACATTACAAAAAAAATAAAGATACATACCATACTGCAACACAGTGAGTCAATAACTATTGTTTTGACACACAAGTCCGTTGATAGTTTCAAATAGCTAGTGGAGACCAAGGTGCAAATTAAATTCTAAGAAGTGGGGAAACAGATTGGCACAAGTTGTTTAATATAACCATGGGGTTTTTGTTCCATCTCTGTAAAGTTGGCCATCTATATACAGTTTGTCCACTGCAATGACAGCTCTTTTTCCTTCACTGATGCTTTGCTTGCGGATGGGAAACAAAATTTTGCGACGTTCCATAATGGCTGGTGGGTATTGGTCGTTCAGTCCATAATTTGTGCCTTTCAACTGTCTGCCTTGTTTCTGAACAAGTGTTTTGTGCTTAAAATGTTCAAATTTTGCAATAATGGGACGTGGCCTGTTGCTGACTTTTCCTCCAATTCGGTGCACCCGATGAAAAGTAATGTTGCCGACCGTGGACGCTGGAAGCTTCAATTTTTCTGTCATAAAGTCTTTAACCAGTTTTTCCGGGTCGTCATTTGGCTGTTCGGCTATGCCTGTAAATACAAGGTTGTCCCTCATACTACGAGCTTGAATGTCCAGGACAGTCTCTTTCATCTTTTTATTGTCTGCGATAACCGAGTCAAGTTGTGAGGTAAGATTCCCGACTGTTTTTTTGAGAGTTACGTTTTCCTTAACAAGTGTTTCTATCTGCCCTGGCTGAACTCGAGGCTTTGTCGCACGGCTTGAAATTCCTTATGCAAAACTTCAACGAGTGCAATTCTTGAGTCGAGTGTGGTGAGCTTACTTTCGATTGAGAGCAGAATGTCTGTCATGTCCGCACAGCACTTCAAATTGAGTGGATCTGGAAGTGTTGAACCTTCGGGAGAGTCTGCCGGGCGAGGTCTTTTGGAGAGTGGAGTGCAATCGGAGCCGGTGGTAGTTCCTGCCGCGCACTCGTCCGACTTGTCAACATTCATGTTGCCGCAATAGCTATCGTAATAGAAATCGATGTATTCTCCAACTGATCCAGATTTAGAGAGATGATAGGGAATAAGAAAATGTTCGTGGAAGTCTGTTTACTTCTAGCGACCGCGCGCCGCCATCTTCTTTCATGCACAGGTCTCGCAGGATCTCGCGTTACTCAGGCATCCTCTTGGCATGTTTAATAAACCTGAGCCATCATGGGATTTTTCCCACATTTCCAGCCATTATGTGCGTAAGAACTGAAGGAACAAGTGGGCCGTTCATCAAAGCTTATTGTGGCGTCCCCTGACGGGTCTGGAGATTTGTAGGAGATGCTTGAGTTACTCAGAGCAGCGATATCATGGAGCATCTGTTAGGCAATCTGAGAAGACAGAACAGTGTTGCAGTTGTATTTAGACACTCCTTAGTCACGCGCCCTCCCAATAGACAATAATTGGTATTTACTCAAAGCCCCTCCCCTCATTCATCAGCTTCTCTAACGACAGTGTTTGTCATACGTTCCTTTAATGAGATATAAGCCACAGTTTCCTCGTCCAAATCATGAGCAGTTATTAAGGCTGGTAGAGCTGCTGCCATGCTTGAACAGATGGATTGTCCTATTAATATTTGAGTTGGGGAGGAGGGACTAGTAAAAATTGACTTTGAGAGCTAATTGAATTCTGTGCAGCGTTATCAACCACATGGGAGCACTTTGGATTTTAACAGTATCTTACCTCTAATGCTACAGTCGTAAGACTTGACATAAGCAAGAAAGCGGAGAGTAAAAATGTAGTGAACACACTCTAGCAGAGGACAGTTTAAAGGGGGAAGTGCGCATTGTGTTTTGTCCCAGTAAAGCCATAAGATAAATGTGACAATGAGAATCTGTTTACATCTACTAAGTAATTTTTTCACCACAAACAAACTCCTGAAACAATAAAAACGTGTAATAAAACACATATGCCAGTCCTGTGTTTCCTACATCAAGAATTGTGTTTGCGCTCCAACTACTGACTGCAAAGTAAAATACAAAAAAAAACAAAACAATTAGGGCTAAAAACTTAACATTTAGGTAAAAATCTAGTACAGCACCTTTCAATATCCAGATGACAATTAGAATAATAGATAACCAATAATATTGATGCTGAAACAAATCCTTTAGGAGTTAGACCTTTCCTGAATAAAAGGGATGGTAGAGATCTATACCAGGAATAATGAAAATGTCATTCTATTAAACAAAACAACATTTAACAGTCATTACTACCGCCTCCAAATGATTTTGATTGTCTTAGTGCAACAAAGGGATGAAGATAAATAAGTGTAAAATGTTAATAGTTAGATGAACTAAAACTGTAAATACGTCCATGCAGTATGTTACCACAGGCTACAGAGTTGTTCCTCTATAGCACTGCATTTTTTAACTTTAAGAACCATTGAAAAAAATTGAAAAATGTATAGCTCATCGACAGCACAAAGGTATAGAAACTTGTGGATAAATATCTATCTTTATTATCGTTTCACATCTTCGCGACAGATCATTCAAAGTCAAATAATTGTCAGAGGGGTATAAAACAAGTTAATAAACCCTTCACATAAGATTAACTGTGGCTCTGATAGTGTTTGCTGAGATTATGGCTGCATTTACGTGAAGTAGGGCAGACCTGCGCATGCGTGACTCTGAAACGATGACTTTGAAGCACCTCTAGTCATCAAACTGCAATTAGGGCCGGTCCTCACCCCGCTCTCCATCAATACCTGCACCTCACTGTCAGGAGGAGTACTACAGCTATGGAAATATGATTCATGAGAGCACTAGGCTTCTCAGCTCATCACACAAGAAGCAATATGTTGGAAATGCATCTGCCACCAGGAAGTCCATAAAGGGCTGTAAAAATTTTGAGGTAAAATGTTTTAATTAGCATAAGAGTTAAGAAGTGGAGCAAGAATATTTGCTTTGTGTTTAGTTACTGAACTCTGTACTAACTCTTTAGGCCATAATATGAAGTGGTTCACTACTTACATTGCTGATTTTACACATTGTGTGCAACTTTTTTATTCAATAATAACAGCGTAAATTCTCACTTGTGCGCAGACATAGCATAACTAATTTGGGGTTAAATTGGAAAGGTGTATCTGCGTTTATGTGTAATTTAATTCAAGACAGACATAGTTTTAGACTCACTAATACTCTTGCCTGGAAAATCCAGATGATATACAAAAAATACGTATATCATCTGGACGCTGTGAAAACCAACATGACTGCTTACGATGCAAAAAAAATATTTATACATAGAAAAATATGACAAAATATATAATGTAAAACTGAAAAACATTAAAAAAAATTGTGTGAGGTGAGGTAAGTGAAGTTAGAGTTTGCTCTAAATGACAGATGACTAGATGAGTGGTGAATAGACCCACTCTTTGCAATTTACTGAAGCACAGGCTCTGGATCCTGAACAACTACAACTCAGGAATGACTGTAATAAAAAATGAGAAATTTTGTCTTGTATTAGCACTAGGCATGTCATCTTACCCTTATTTGAAGGCTAACAACCCAAACAGAATTTCGCTAATCTTCAAAAAATAATTATAATACCTAAATTTCAATATATTGCTCACCCCGAGAGTGAAGGTTCTTCATTTCTAGAAATGACAACTCTTGACAAGAAAATAACATACTTTACATGTCTATGCTTCCAAGCTTATTTTCTGGTTACGTAAAAGTCAGTTTTGTGTATCTTTATTTATGTTGATGGTCACGTATGGTCAGATGTTCCAGTATGATCCACACTGCACATTACATTTATTTTCTTGTGCTTTTAAAGATTAATTTAAGTCTCACACAGATGTTAACAGTTTGGTACAGGCTGCACACGGGTAGGCGAGTGAAAAGTGGTGACAATCCTAATGCTGCTCAATAATTACAGCCCACGCAAATTGTTACTTTCTCAGCCTGATTATTTAATTTCTTTCACTTACATTGTCTGATGTCCACAAAACATTTGGCCAGACCTGCTGCAATAGAACAGATTTTAAAAAGTAATTGACAGAGACACTGGAGAGTTTTCTTTTCTTCAAACTGCATAATAATAATGCGTCTGGTTTTGGAGGTGCATGAGAATGATTTAAGTTTGAGCACTGTGAATTTTTTTTTTTTATTCCTTTATTGCTTATGCTTCTGGAATTTAATTAGGCCTCATTTTGTCCTGAATAATGCCAGTTTAGTAATGTCTTGACTCCTGGTTAAGTTGAGGGATGGCCTACATCGTATCTAATAAATATTATCTGAAGTAGAATATGAAGTGGAAAGTTTTAAAAGTGGTACATTATTTCCACAAAGTAAGTCTTAAATAGCTGTACTCTAAAACATGTTTTTTCTGCAGGTAATTTTGCATTGTGACTTGCACCAGTGTTAGTTAAGCCATTACAGGAAGTCTGTGTTTTAGAGAGTAATATAATGAACTGTGAATTCTAGGGGGATTAACAGCGGCTTGAAGTCTTTGTTATTAGTTGAAATGATTCAGCAAAGTGCAGGAAAATGCCATAAGTGAGACTAAATTACACCTGAGTGTGGCCTTAGACAACCTTAAGAAGGAGTCCATTCTACAAGTCACAAATTACAGGACTAAAATAATCAAAGAACAAAACACTTCAGCACCCGTTTGAAAAGGTCTCTCATTGAGTGACGGCATTGTGGCAGTAATAATTTAGCAACAAGTATTGAGCCACAATGAATACTTTCAACACACATTGCCGTTGTATTAGTAATAAACCAGCAGCATTTGTGACATAATTTTAGAGAAACTTTTTAAAGCATTTAGGTCTCTAAGTGTAGATATTAAATGTTTCACTTTTAAGTTGTTTGCCAAACCACTGGCTCTGACTTTCATTTTCTCAAATTTCTCAATATATTCTCATGTTGGTTTTACAAGGACACACTGCACTATGTGCACTATTCCTCACCACTACCAGCACTCATATTTTCTTTATATTGCACTGAATGCTGAAGTCCATTTGTTTCAAAGTATTTTCTATGTCCTCATAAACAACTTTGCTTTTCAAGGTGGTCATTGCTGACACCTCTCCTTCCTCCTCGGGCATGGGGAGAGCTGGAAGACCTCTGCATCCTTACCTGACACCACAGAACAGCCTCGCACCTATACATCAAACCAACAGCTGCGGTCAATAGGTTGTCCACTACACAATAGCTTTCACTCCCAACGTGTTCACAAGTGGGCCACTGGAGGCCTGGTGGGCGGTGGTTTGCAGCGCTAAAAGAATACAAGTACGCAGATAAACAGTAGGAGGCTAGCATAGGTCCTTGTTGGAGGATTTTTACATAGTGTGTTCTGAGTGCCTCCGGTGAGCAACAGCACCCCTGGGTTTATGAAAATGATTGCAGAGTTTGCTTTATTTTTTATTTTTACAAAGCGTTGTGTGCAATGACCATCTGTCTGTCTGGAGTATGAGCTCTGAGTCATGCTGTGTGCACAACGGGAGGCTTCGGCTGGGATAAATACATCACTTAGGTAGGATACAACTGAGTGAAATGTGCAGCCGCCAATAGGGGGATAACTGATTCTGCAATGTCAATCAACAAGGAAGCAAAGACTTTCCTCAGTACAGGTAATGAACTAGAACATTTGACATTGTACATGGTTTTATATACATACTTGTAAATTATCAAACGGAAAACTTTGAGTGTACACAGATACAGAACGCTACCGTGGAGAATTACTTTTTAGATTCTTCATCAAGAATTTTTTTTTTTTTTCTAAAATGCACTGTAGGGATCTCACACATGAATACCTAAAGGATTTTTGCAATATCCTCCTTCACCTCTGATCTTTTGATGCACTTGGGGGGCAAAACTTATATTTAACACAGACAGCACTGTATGATTTAAGTTTGTTCCGATTTGGAGGACTTTCTGAATGAATGCTGTTCAATCATGCTGACAGTTCAGCCTCGCTAGAGGTGCGGCTCTGGGTCGGTTTATCAAACACTGGAGACAGCCTGAATGTACTTCATATGCTGCGCGTCACTGGGTTTGTTTTGAGATGAACAATGTTTTTAGTTGTACCTTGACGCAGGCTTAGTCACAGGCTCCCACGAGACGCTGCAGTTAACATCAGTCTAATTTTATTAATAAGAAAAAGGCAATCAAATAACACACAGGTCCAATGTTGCTGAGTAACCCAAAAATCTAGGAATTATCCATTTTAACTCTAAACACCATTATACTGAGAATTGCACTTTATTAAAGATTAGATGTTGAGCAAAATTATGTTTTTTAGTTTATTATAACAGACAGAAAACTTAATAATAATATATATATATATATAATATATATATATATATATATATATATATATATATATATATATATATATATATATATATATATATATATATATATATATATATATATTGGTGCTATTATAATGATTAGGGTTTTTATGTTTAACTTTCAACATGTCAAGAATATTTAATACAGATAAAGGGCAACTAAACTGAATATGATCTAGAACATGAACGCAACCTGTTTATTCTTTCAATATACGTACAGTATCTCTAGAAAAATGACAGTTTTATAACATTTGGCTTAAATTTCAGATCATTGCCTAATTGCTTGCTTGTCACACCCAAATCTCTTGTTTGATCTCTTGCTTGAAAACACTGCACCTCTCCTTCAACCTCCTTGTCCTGCTGCCAATAGACAAAGTATCCTGTTGTGTGTGTCTTGAATAGATGATGCTGAAGATCCTCACCTCAGCAAAACCGGAGACTTATAAATGCCAATACAAGTGGATGGATGAAAAGCTGGCGTGTATTAAAGGGTATCATAGGGACACTGCCATTTGGAAATGCTGCACCAGTTTCTTATCGTCAGAGTCTGTCAATGGAGAGTTACGAAGGCATACAGTTGCAACTTTTTTAGTGGAGAGGCGCCACCTGCTTGTTGCCATGGAGATATTACTACATTTGCTCAATTGATCCACTGTATGACATAGAACTCTATCTCTATCTTTCACCAATGTTAGTACGAATGCTTGCTTTCTAAGTTATTTTGGGCAAAGCTATCTTTAAAAAATAGAAAAAGGATAAACAAAACACACAAAAACATGCCAAGTTTTTTTTTTTCTGTGGAGAAAAGGAGATGGCAAACCCTCTAACATAAAGGTACCTCTTTAAGTCTAGACAATACATGCAAACATACAGTACTTCATAATCCATCACACTTTTGCTTTCACAAACACATTCTTATTAAGTCTTCAAGGTGGGCTAAGTGTCTTACTCAAAGTACAATGACAACGCTATGGTCCAAAAGAAGTTTGAACAATTGACCTTTTACGACTGCTGTAGTGGCTCTGGAATGACTTGTTCTTTTGGGATTTCATGATATTAAAAGTTATTAATTTTATTTGTTTTTGCACTTTCTTCGTGTTTAACTATTTGTATGAGGAATAGCAGTCTATAATACAATTTTAATTGTCGGCTTGTTTTTTTATTTCTGTAAGTGCAGCACTTTAGAAATTGCCTTGTTTATATATAATGTGCGCTATAGACAAATTGAACTGGAATGTGTACAGCCAAAACATTTGACAGCCGACATGGCAGCTACAACAGTCGCTAACTGTCACAAGCCTTAGTGGATGGAAACGGAGAATCCTTATGTCGTGATCAAAAGTGTAATCAGGCCAATAGTGCATGAAAATAATTGGACAGCAAGACTATTTGATGCCTAAATGCTCTTGTTTTCTCCTGACACTGACTCGGTTAAGAGCCTGACAAGCTGTCTCTGTCTTAACGCATGGAGGTGCTTGTGCCCTTTAGCGGAAGGGTCACTTCACACACCCGTCCCACCATGTCTGGGAACGCGTCGGACCCCGAGGAGAAAGACCATAACTCAAGAAACCAACGGGGCTTATAGGCAGACTTGTCCTACTCATCAATACATCGCTACCTTAATACAGCCCTGTGGTTTGGAGCGCTGACAATAGCAATGGGACTGTGGCAGGATAAAGGAGGGCAATTTGAATGAGTCGATATGTTTTGCATATGATTTAAGAGCAGAAATTGTTTGTGTGTTTTTATAACTTCAGGGTATATCGGTTTCAAATGTATTTCCATTTAAGAAAATAGTTGTATTTTAATGGCATATTAAAACTTTCTACAATAAATGAATTGTGCAACAGCTGTAGTAACAGTGGTAGGTACAGCTGTAATATTGTCAAGATATATTTTGGTGGTTATTTCAGATAACATTATAATAACTACAATGATTCATTCCTTAAGAAAGCATGAACAAAGAGATAGACCGATATATCAGCCGGATGATAATTTGGGCCAACATTTAAATTTTTTTGTATATTGGACATATCGCCTATCGGTCTCAATTTTATCTGATATCTGATCAGGCAGTTGTTTGGGCTCAAAGTGCACTCAGTGATCAGCTGAGCTCTGAGTTGGTTTGGAGAGAAATAATAAGACTTTTATCTCTCTCCAATCCTAAGTCTTCAGTTTTGATTTTATCATTAACATGTCTTTAATTTTTATTCTTGTTCTATGACTTTGGCTGCAGTAGAAGCTTTAATAAGTGCTTGTTTGCTTGTCAATATGAACAATATAAATGTCTTTCATGATGCTATGAAATAATTGTTTCGGCCTCAGAAATCGGCCTTGAAAATCTGCTATTGTTATCGGCATCAGCTGACAAAATTTTGAAATATCTCCATCAGCATGGGCAAAATTAAAACCCATATTGGTCAATCTCTAACTTAGTTCATAAAGAACAAACGTTTTTCTTCTATACTATTTAATCACTGCTCTCTAACCCCAATTATGTAATTGTTAAGCTTTACTCATTACTAAATGACGATTTTGTATGCAAAAATATATATTTTTTTTAATAATCCAGAGCATTAGTATATCAAACAAGATTGTTTTTTGTTATTTCTTTTGCAGCCAGTTGATGGAGCTCTGACTGAATTCTTGATTCCATAGTTGTCCTTTAATAAAACATTTGTTTACTATAAATAGTTCAAGCTTTTTATGTAACTGCTACCTAATTTTCTTATAGCCTGCTTGAATATTTTGGGTATTCTGCAAACACTTTTATCCACGCTGGTTGAAACTCAATTTTATTCTCTGCAAAAGAAGTTTGCTTCTAAAGGTTACAATCATTTGGAATGACATGGAAGCCGGTCAGTAAAATTACCCCTGTTAATCTTTTGATTGGATTAGAAGAAACAGCAAACACCAATTATCTCTTATAATGAGATGACACAAAGTTGCATATTTCCCAGTAGCGGTTACATTTTAGAGTCAGTGGTGGCTTAAATCACTTACAGGCATGCCTCTGGGCCCACGTTCACCAGCCTTTCCTCTGCGTCCCTGCGGCAGACACAAATACAGTGACTTCAGATGAGAGCGTGAGGATTTAGCAACAACAACAGGTGTGAGTTCCTGGGCACATACACGCTGCCAGCAATTAAGGCTAGAGACAGAAACTCCTGTCACAGTCTCTAATTTGCTTTTAATTAACAACTAGAAAACAGCTTAATTGCTGCGCCCCGTGTGGCCCACTACTCTTTGTTCCTCATTCAGGTTTAGTGCATCTTCCCTAGCTGCATGAGTTCTCCGGAACATCAATCACAGTGCAAAGAAACAAGTGTCCAATAATAGCGGATGCACTGTCCAATGAAAAAGAGGTCACCGGTTTAAAACAGGATCCTTGCAAGTCTTAAAAAGCTGACATCTTATAACGCGATGTAATACGATGTGAACAAGTTGGAAAGATTTACATCAAGAGGTCTTATATTCCCATGAGAAAAGAGGATAAAGCTTTTGCGGACGTCCTTATAGATATCCTATAAACTGGCACAGCATCACGGGCTCTGAGAGGAATTAGCTTTCACACACAGCCAGCAGAATCAACTCAATTAGGAGAAGCTAATACTTTGGCTAATATCAAACCACAGTTTGCAAAGTTTTTATGCCTAATGCCAAAATGGGTTGTTTGTATTACAAGTCAAGTTCACAAACACACGATTTGGATAACCTTGCAAAGCATTATTTCAATTCAGACAACAAACTGGCAGACTAAGCATGTCATTTTCAGAGCACTATCAATGGAAACTACTACTCCCTGAGAAAATGATCAGCAACTAATTGAAAAACTGCCATAGTTGTTCATCAGTGTTAATTTAATATTGTTTGAATTTAGTATTATAAAAGTTTTGGATAGTGGTCTTCCTATAATCAGTCGTTGCTGATATTTTTTTTATTTGTAATTGTGGAATTTTGTTGCCCTTAAACCAATATTGTAAAGCAATACAAAGTAAATGCGCTGATGATAGATGACTGACTGTCTGGCTGACAATCTGACTGATTGATTGGTTGATAAAATGTTTTTTTCCCTCTCATAGGTATAATTTACTGTATAAACTAAAATATATACTTTTAGACAATAGGTGGTCATTGTCGACTTAACTTAATTTACATTTTAAATTTGACAACATTCTCTTCTAAATCATTCAACACATGATTAACATTGACACATGTATTTTGGTTGCAATTATGGCTTAAAATCACTTATTTCAGACAGCAAATAAGTGGAACTGGAGAGGACCACAGCCAATCAGAGAGCTGCTTTCGGCTCCTTATAAGAACTAAAATTCCTTATTATTCAATTAGGACAGTACTGCATTTATCATATATTTTTTGCAAAGTCAAACTGTGCCAGTTACATATTCATTAGCATCACATTAGATTTTTTTAGGTTTTAGAATCCACACCTTCTGAATAATAATTTAAGGCAAAACCACTTCAACCAATCTACAGCACAATCCAACACCACAGATTAGGAAAGGAAAGGCTCACTATTATCATCATTCCCTCTCTCTACTGTACATGCCCTGATTGCCACACAAAGCACAGTTCCTCTCTCCTCTGCACCAGGCCTGGCTCAATCTTTCGGGAGCCCAAGGATCATCACTCGCAGCTGCAAAAAGAAGAAGAAGATTCACAAAGCAACGCCCCCTCTCCATTCTTCTGACATGCCGAATGCGTACTCTTTGATTAACTGGGTCGAATTTGACACTTTTGCCTGCAACAAAGACAGAGGATGAAACTTGACTCACAGCTATGGCTTTTATAATCATCTGTTTGTATGTTTGAAGTCTGAGATATTTGAATACAAAGTACAGTAAATATCTTTTTAATAATGTCACAAATTACGCGCCTTCTACCTGGAATAACCCCGTTACCCATTTTGTTTGATGCGTGAAGTCAGCCTTGGCCTGGTATCTTTTGATCATCTGTGTTAATGCAGCCCTGAAACTCTCCTCTCTTGTCTTAATGGGAGCACATTCAAGGGCTTCTTCGCGAAACCGTCGGAAACAGAAGTCAAAACCTGTCAATGCACAGGAACAAAACCTTTAAAAGTCTTGAAAGCCCCTTTTAGCTTCAAATCTCATTACATTCCAGTGCAATGGTCTCTTTCAGATATAATTGAGGTTGGTTACCTTTGGGCCACGGAAAGAGCACTTGCAAGGCAGAAGGAGTATTCTTATACTACTACCTTTTGCACTGGGGGTTCTGTGTAGATTGAAAACATGTGAATTTGCAAATAGAGAAGCACAACAAAGCATGTGGTAATGAAGGAGCTAACAAAGGATCACTGACACATTTGCACAAACAGGTGAATGTTTGTTTTAGCCTTGGCCCTTGTTGCTGCCCTCTCTCCTCTGAACTTAAAAACAGATTTACGGCTAAGTGATTTCCCTAATGAATATTTCATACCCTATTATTCCAAACAGGGTATGAATTATGCAAGTGTGTTTACTATTACTGTGCATTTGCCCTTAAATGACACTTGACTCCAGAAGAACGTGCGGTCTCTCTTTATTTTACTAATTGAGATGTGTAAGAACGTCTATTAATATGTACCGAGTCGTAAGGGTTATGAGCTAGAAGGTCTTATATTATTTACATGTTGTTACTTTTGTTATTGTAATCCTCTAAATTAACAAGGTAGACTTTTTGTAGGAGCTGTTTCATTTATTCTTGCCAAACCACAGACAATGCAATGTTTGTTCCTGTCAGAAGACTGAACAAATAGACAAGGTTTCACTTGAAATAGCAGAAATCCATGCCAAATCAGTTCTGAGTAAAAACATAGCATGGAACCATTATCTGATCAAGTTGCTACTTTGGGGATATTGTCAAATATTCAGCGCTTTTTAGTTTTATGCAGCGTTATGGCAAAACAAAGATACTATATGCCTACTTCTTTCAACGGGACATGCTGTGTCAGCTTTAAGCAAGTGACACGTGGATTTAACCAATTGCAGTGTGAAGCATGCTTCTAAAAGCATTAGCTGGCCATAAAGATGCAAACAGCTTAAACTGAAACTGAAAACTTAAAAAGACCTTTGTTCTAGAAAATTCTGACATTAATCCATTTCTTAGCATGAGCTTGAGTTGAGTTTATAGCAAAATCATAGACTTCAATTTTGTCATTTTTTTTGTCACAAAAATTGAAGTTGAAAAAAAGAAAGGAAGGTAGGAAGGAAGGAAGGAAGTAACATGAAACGGTAAACTAATTCTGCTAGTGGGCTTGTAGACCATCCGAGGACATTTAATACCTTTAAAGGGGCACTGTGCAAGATTGAGAGAAATTTTAATTCCACAAACATTTAAATCATATTTATTCTTTACAACATGAATACTTAAGAGAGCACTGTTAACCAATCCATATCAATTGTGATACATTTATACATATTCGTTGTGTTTTATTACTTATTATTTAGCCCTAGGCTATAATCTGGCATATTTACATTTGTTTGAATGTTCATTAATATGCATTGTTCCCACTTTTTCCTAAATAAATAAAATAAATTACGGGCCGGAATGTGAATATTGACGCTAGATGTCACTATGGTAGTTAGGCAAACTGCACTTGAAATGCGCACCCTGGTGTTCAAAAGTGAACATTACTTGGATCACTTTATTTATTTATTTTTTCTTACACAGTGCCCCTTAATTTAGTGTGGTGACCTCAAATCGAAGAGAGAAACATTTGAATTCGAGAGTTGACCTTCTATCTACAGGTTGTTCACTTCTGCATGTTCTCATCTACAAATGTGCGCTTTAGAGTCCATTAAATTAAATGTAATTAGCGCATGCTACATCTGCTGCTGCTGTTTGCACTCAAACATCCCACTGTTTTACTACCCACCAGCACCTAAGTACTCTCGCAGCATGACTTCCATTCACCATCAAAGTGCACATCATTTCCATAGATCAATCCTTAATGAATTTTTAGATCCAAAGGCAGCATTTTGTGTACTCTGCATAATAATACCATAATACATATTTGAAAACTGGAAAGTTGAAGTGAATGTTGTGCAATCAAAATTTGCTGTCTTTGTATGTCTTTCACTATTCTGTTCAACTTTCTTTGCGAAAAACTACAAAATATAAATGAACTATAGACAAATGCTGTATCCCAGCAACAAGCACAGAAAACCTCTACCAAGAATATTAACTTTTAGCAAAATATTGAAATAAAGCAAAATCATTGTGAGACAACAATGACAGCACAACTCCAAGAAGTTAATTGAAATTTACATAAGGGTCATTGCAAATATTGATTCATTGCTAATTATGCAAAATGTTGAATTAATATTTATGTTACATACACATAAATAAATACATAAATAAATAAAGAAAAACAGCTAAATCTAGCAAATGTCTTTTTCATGAGAGGACCAAGAATTGACAGATAAAAAAGATTGTGTCATTTCTGGCCCAGAAGATCAAATTGAATCTTTATTAGAGTTAAGAGCCAAACTGCCCCATTAACAAAATTAGATTAAGTATTCTACAATAAAACATGTTCTGCAAAAATCTGCTTCTATGTCATTTTGAGACAGTGTTCAGTTAGTGTGTGAATACAAGAGCCCCAGGACAAAGCACTCGAAATGTGACAAAGCACCTCTTGTCCTATTAACATCTGCTAATACAAAAAACATTGGCACACTGGTGGGACTGGAAAGAAAAAGTTATGTTTTATCTAAACTATTTAATGTGTGGACTTTGTCTGATACATGAAAATACTTCATAACTGTAACGTCATTAGGACATTTAGTGAATCAAAATGCAGTGAACAATCTCATATTAAAGTGAAGAATGCAGGTCTCGAATTGAGGGGCCTTTGACTCAATGTGGCTAAAACTATTTGCCATAGTCTGATGCAGAATAGGAACAACATTTTGACTTTTCATCGACTCAATACTTCTGCACATGATACAATTTGATCTCAGTGTAAAAAGATCTACTACTTTCTTGTTTTTTCTCAATTTAAATTTTTTCTGCTCCTACCGTCTCCTCTTCCTCTGCTGTCACTTGTCCCGTTTCTTCGCCACCCAACTTTTTGCCGCCTGTCGAATCACCCCAGCCATCTCTGTTGCTAGGCTACGCTGGTGTCCTATAAATTTGACAACATCCTAGTGCTTGATTATTATTTGAGCGCTGCAGTGTGGAGCCCTCCTTCAGGTCATTGCAGTAGATTAGAGAGAAGGAGGTAAGGAGAGGAAACGAGGGATGAGAGGGGGAGGAGGCAGATGACAGGACGGTGCGTGCAGAGGCAAAGTGGGAGTTGGAAATGAACAAGCTTTAGGAGTGAATGAAAGATGGCATGGTTAGGCTAAACATATTCACACTTGTATTTAGCTGAAGTAGAGAGAAGGCAGCAGCACATATTAAAGCAGCAGTTTATACTTTTGACATTCAGAATCTCCAGCAGGGGGAGTAGAGTACAGAAAGTACTCTTTTCTTCAGTCCTTTGGGCTCTTTCCTTGACAGCCTAATCACTGCCTTCCAGCATGCAGCAGAGATTCCAGTTCACACCTCATTATGTGTACGCAAAGGCACTTCTTACAGTTACTCTGGAAAAGCAACAAAACTTCAGAAGTAAAACATATTTCATCTACATGTTGCATTTGTATGAACATAAAGTGTCTTTACAATAACTGGCCCAACATGTTTATCATTTGAGGTAACATTGCAGCATCGCTTATATTCCAGACCAAACGAACTAACTACAGTCCAAATAGGTATCGACAACATTAGAAACTCTTAGATTGCATCTACTTGCTGCTGAAGCATTCAAGTATCCATGTATCTTTTTTTTATGTCAGTAATATTCTACTGGCCAGATGGGAGCCCTGGGTGGCCTGAACTGGCCCCATGGCAATCTATTGATGGTCGCTGCTTTAGGTTATAGGTTGGGCACATCCTGGATAATGACAAATTACTTCAATGACTGACGAAGAATAGACAGAAAACCATTAACTTTAACATGTATTCACAAGGGCAATTTAGAATCTTTATTGCACAAGTAGGAGGAGGAGGAAGAAATCTATACATCACAAAGATCAGGAAATCAACAGATTGTTTCACATTGCCTTGTGGGATCCCTAGTGCTGAGGTGCATAAGCTGTACGTGGCAAAGTCGTGAGTAATTTTATAACAAGAAAATGTGAAGTAATGCAATAACACTGACGTCTGTGCAGCACCACACAGACTGTTAACATAGCACTCGTAAAAACATTATCAGCAATTTTGTATTATTAAACTTAGAGCAACTGCTGCAAGAATTGCGTTAGCACTACAGCTGGATAGAGGTTACATAGGGTTTGAGGCGAGAAGACGGGCTTTGGAGATTGACAGTATTTTCTGAACTTCTGACTTAATCCACAAGGATGCCATCTTTTTCTGACTTCAGCACAGCTGTGAGTTGTAAAGTGCAAAAGGCAACATCCTCTCATTCCTGCAACACAAACCCCAATCTTATGGCCAAGTCACCACTGACAGTAACACACAACAGAGGCACTCCTTCATGAAGACTCCATAATCCTTATCCCAAATGTCAACATGTCTGTGCCGTGTTCATCTACTGTGCTGGAATAACACAGTGGTCGAAAACGGAGAAGGCCAAGGGTGCCATATTTTTCCTACAATAAAGCAGATATAGCATCAAGCATCCTCATAATCCACCCGACAAATGCCCCTGTCGAGTGGGGTCAGCGGATAAACCCAAAGAGACTTGTGAAATAAACACCACAAGACCAAGCTCTAGACAGACTAGATAACTAGACAGAAGTAGATGGTACAACTTACATTTTGCCTCCTATACTGACGCCTGACAACATTCACAAAACCTGACCACAAGCTAAAATCCAGAGCTCAGCTTTCTTCATTTCTGAACACAGATGCTTGATGACCTGAAGAGAATATATCTGACATGGTTGTGTCGAGTTGGTGTGCAGTGGTCTTATGTAGCTTATGGGAGAGATGACCTTTTGTTGAGTGAAAACACAAATGCCACTCCCTCTTCTTCTGCTTGAGTAAAGTGTGCTGTCTCCTTAGGGTGCATGCACTGAGGCCACCTGAGACTGTTGTTCGACTTCTCATTGACGCTTAATGGGATCTGACGACATCACTTATAAGTCACAGCTGTGTTTGTTCAGTATACACAAATAAGCACCAAAATATGCAAAGCACTGTATGGACAGCATTCACATTATACAGCAAGTACACTGCATAGCAACATACCAGCATCAACAATGAGTTACACATGTCACGGACCACATAATAGCCTGCAGTGCCACAGTCACATGTGCAGTATCTGATCAAGTCCAGTTATTATATCCAAGTTCAAACAAGATGCCCACAACTATTTTCACTCACCAAAAGCTAATTTATTTTGTAATTAATTTTGAAATGTCATCCATTCCTCCATGCATTTTCCCCCAATTTTCTCATTTAAAAGTTTTCACCATGAGCAATAAAAGCAGAAAACACAGGGAACATGAGAGCCAATGCACAAAACAGTTCTAAAATTTCAACATGTCTGCAGCAAGCACACAGTGTTCACCATGATTGTTTTAGCCCAGTATTATATTGTTAAAAGCATACATCACACAGTAAAGTAAAGTAAGTTATATTCTTCATTAATTGAAAGTAGAACTGGCACACTGTCGTATCCCCGTATGTTAAATACTTTCTCATTTCATCAAGCCAGCTGCACATGGACGTCAGTAGCAGAATCATCTGGTGAGCAGAAAAGAGCAGAAATCCAGTGGATTTACACCAGTTAAGCAGCTTCATATGCTGCAGTTGTCAAATGTACAACTAACACATTTCCTGTGTGACAGCAGCTTATGAATGGAGCACACGCTAATATTGATTATAGAGAATGTGACTATGTCATAGAAAGACCTGTGCCACATACATGTAGATGCCCGCTCAAGACTGTAGGCACTTAAACCAAATGCCAGAGCATTGGAGCTTGAAGAGATCCCTGCATTTGGTAAAAGCCTTAATAAAATAGGATTTGTTCCAGTTGTTTACTGAGGGTAAGAGGAGCAACCAGGGCAAGAAGGGAACAGCAAAGCCGACAGCTGCCTGGCAGGGGCTCAAATGCAGCTTACTATTTTCACAATTCAGACTGACACACAATGCTCCCATTAACTTACAGTTATATACTTATTTACGCATGCATAACAAGATAACTGACACAGGAGCTGCCTTAAGTCAGGCTCAGCTGGCTAAGATGTATCTGCTCTAACTCTTTCCATGAAGGTTTACATCATAGTCTCTCAATCATGCTGTGACCATTTAGTTATTTCTGCAAGAACCACTAGATGGCAAACTAGCTACATCATAAAAGTGTGGAAGACAGGGCCAACAAAGAGCCATCTCTCTCAAAGAGTATGGATGTCCTTAGTGCATGAATGTAAGATGTGTGTTGAGTAACATCTCTAATTAGGCAGTCTGGCAATTAGGCTTGAATACCATAAAGAAGATGTTTTTTTGTGTGTGTAGAGGGCTTAAGGAGATGAGAGAAGAGGAAGTTGAAGCTGCGCAAAGTGAGGCGGAGTGACAATAATTTTCACAGCACATTATGCTTCCTCTCAACAGCCACATGACACAAAGGGACACAGGTGGTATCACAAGGCAACCCAGTCAGATAGCAGAGCATATTATTGGAGAAAATAACCATTATAAAGCTATTTCAGCCGCTTCAACAGCTCTCTACCACACAGTGTGCAAACAGCAGCAGAGCCCAGGGCTAACACAGGAGATTCAGACAGTGACTTAGTACAGAAACAAAGTGAAGGCACGTTACGTCTGCAGCATCACTGAAGTTTTAAGAGATTATTGACTTTAGCAACTCCTGTGGAGAAGAAGAGAGCCCAGCAATATAAGGTGAATCTGCATTTTTGTGGTATAAATTATGAATCTATATTTGACTGTGAGCAACATTCACACAAATCTATTAGACTGTTGCTTGAACCACTGTTTAGTTGTTTTAGTTGTAGCTAATATTAAAAGAACTTAATGACCATTAAAATGCTGCCTTATGATACCCTGGCTCAGAGATTTCGCAAGCTTTTTGGACTTTTAGCTGTACACCTATGTTTACAGATATTGAGTATTTTATTAATGCATTACATGACTGGACAAGAGGGTGAAAGTGCACTTTGAATAAAGATGGTTTAATTTTACAAATCAAATATTTGAGGTCAAAAAGAATACACTGAAGAAAGATCTGAGTCTGCTGGCTCAGTACTATAGCCCTTGTGAGGCTTGTGCTTCTTATCACTCACCAAGAATAGCAGATTAAGCTGAGGACTTGCTGGTGTATGATCGCCACAGTCGCTGCACTACTGCCAGGCATGTCATTAGTGTGGACACAAAAGCTTGCTTTTGAATTACTTGTGGTCAGAGGCTTGCTGGCAATCACAGACATTGCAGACATGCTATAAGTCTCTAGACACAAAGTGGAGCAACACACAGATTTAAAAGACTAGTTCTATTAAGATACAGCAGACAGTATTTAACTGGAAAACTAAATGTAACTGAATCAAATAAGGACTTTGGTTAAAATTAGTCATTTGCAATGACTGCCATCAGTTTAACTGTAATTTCATCCTAAAACAATGCTTTCAAGAATGTGCACACATTTGGGCTACTGTTGCCCGGGCAACCTCTTGGTCATTTCTGCCTCTTTCATGAAAAAAAAAATTAAAGGACAAATATCATGCATGTTTGCAATGTTCCCATTCTTCAAAATCTTTCTTAGGACCCCTTTTTTGAATCATATGTCATAGAAGCATTAAAAAGTGTAGTTAAGCTCACATGACAATCATGTGCACATCAGAAATTAAGTTAGAGCTTCATCTACTGACTGCAAAGGAAATTACACAGGCAACCAATCAAATCAATCTTGCTTGATATGCTGCAGATGCTCAAAACAAGTTTGAATTGTTTATAGACTTAAAAATGATGCCAAAGATCTCAGAGATTTATCTATAACATCATAGATTAGGGACATTTAAATGAGCGTTTTTGGAGGCACAGAGGGGAAGAAACAATACCTCACAGACAAAACAACAGATGTGTTTTTGATAAGGAAACAATGTAAGAACAGAACTAAAAACTCCAAAAAGCAAATTTGCGTATGTGCACTCTAAAATATTTTTCTTATAGAATAAAGGTCTATTATTAGCAGACATATACTTTTTGTTTATCAGTCTCAATCGTGCTGTAACAGACATGCAGGTGCAGCAGGACTTTTTCACATGGGAAGCTCTTCAAACTTTTTGTCTCTTAGTTCAAGTTCAATGCATTGTTTTCTTTGTTTAAAGCAGTCTTACGATGGTCCTAATATTTTGAAAAAGAATTGCCAAGGGCAGACTTTCATGCAGGGATAACAATAATTGTCCCGGTGTATCTGTAGGCTGCTGTAGACCGAGCTGTTGTTGAGCAGCGCTGTCCAGTGGCATGTGGTGAGGTTTACTCTGGTGAGGCATCGTGTCTCGGGCAGGTTCTGCTTTGCTTACTCTGCTTTGCACTGCACTTGCATTTCTTGTTTTGTATGTACATAAAGCATATAGTGTATGAAGCGTCATCTAATAAAGAAGCACATAATCTGTCTTTAGTGCACAAAAGTGAAGATAATAATAGAAAAGAAAAAAGTTTCAGTCAGTCCAGTTTCAATCCCACAATTTCTCCCACTGAGCTACACTGGCTTTGCCTTATGAGCCAAATGATGACACCAGCACAGATCATATACTTTTCTGTATGTATCATAATTTTTGGTAAAATATTTACAGCGCATTTTTTAGCTGTTTAAGGCTATGACAAATTTGATGATCTGAGAAAATCAAACAGAATCATATTTTTTAAAACCTGAATACGCGATCCTCTTGTAATCACTATACTGCAAAGCATATTTTTGTACATTAATAAAATTTGGAAAATCTTACATTGGACAAGCACTAATGAGCGAGAAATAATTAAAACATTTGGTGAATATAAACTTGCACTAGAAAAAAAAATAATAATAAAGAAAAATAAAGCTGCTTAAAGAGTAATAAAAAACAAAAAAACAATCTTAAAATGTCTTTATGAAATGTATTTACCTCTGCGTCATCTATTTGCCTGCATTTTGTTTTATTTGCCTATGCGTGTTTTAAATTTACTTGACTTCCACACAACACTATCCTTTTATCAAAGCCATCTGGGTCAATTTAAAGCAAATTTGTGGACCATAAACATTAATGGGGGTGCAAGTGTTAGTAGTGTTTTAAATATTAAGTTTAAATACAACTTCTATTAGCTCCATTTGTTGAGAAATGGGGACTGTGCAGACAACCATCTACTATATGAATTAAATTATGTAATACTTGTACTATTTAAAGATATTTACATTCCCAGCATTCTCCGTCCACATCCTAAATTGATCTAAGCTGCAGAGTGAGTGCGCCTATAAGTGACTAGACTCCTTGGAGCCAGTGAAAAGCCATTGTTTGGATGACTGTACACCTCAGCACCTAACACATTCACAGAAAGGCCATCCACCTCTTGTCCATCCACATACCTCCATCAGTCAGGTGGCTGGGGTTCATCTGACCCCATTCGATATTTGATACACCAGCAACACCACTTTTGACCCTCTCCGCCTTTGAAACAACCGTCTGAAATGTTGAAGAGGTGGTGTGGACACAGATTGTAACATGACTGCATCTACTGCTTTTAGTTTTGGATGCTGAGACATTTATACACCTCCTCGCAAGGTCGTAAAAATACATTTCTGGAGAAATACGTGAGGTTGTAGATATGCGAACAAGGGGTTGCGCTCTGGCCAGCAGCAACTCTCCTGTCCAATGCTCTGAGGATGCATTGACCTACATTAGCCCTTGTTGAACATTCTTTCATAGAGTGTACATAAGCTGCATACACAAACAAGTGTGAGCCCTATAAAAGCTGGTGAACAATCAAAGCAGTCTGCAACTCACAGCCTCACCCCATGTATTTGTCCCTGTAATTAATTGGCCAATTAATGTGTGTTTATTCTGGACACCGGTGACTGTGTATAGCCATAGCGCGGCTCACTGGGAACAACCCGAGTCAGACAGATAAATCAAAGCTTTGTGCATCTGTCGTTGCATGTGCCAAACGCTTTCCCCTGTAACCCGCCTCCCATCCCTACTGGGCCCAAATGTGAGACCTTTTCATAGCCAATCAGGTCAAATCTTTGTTTCATCCTCTGTCCCAATGCACTTGACATTGGACAAGATTAATTGCCTTGTGCGCTGGGCAACAGTGCTACCTCCTGGTGTAATACAGGTGTCAGAAGAGTGGCTCCCTGCGTTTCCTCAATATGATATCGGACAGGGCAAAAGAAGGAATAACCTGCTTTATTCTCAGCAAAGGGTTAACACAATCCTCCTTGTGCTTGTGAAATTGCACAGGGTGTAAATCTCTGCCATAAAGTCTCAGCTGTGAGCCCTGCTGACCTGTAAATTCCTCCTTCCGTGTCACCACATCAACCACAGAGAGGTCCAGCCAAAATCATAACCAAGCCTCACACCACCGTATTTAAATCAGACTGCAATAATCCGCACCTTGAAACAGCAAAGCTCGTGTTGTAATCGGTGATAAAATAAGTCCTTGCACTCTGGGAGCTGTAATGTGCATCACATTGTTTGGCTAAGCCTACTGCCGCTGAGGTTGTACATTTGAAATACAGTAAATAGAGACTTGAAATTCTAGCCTGGAAAATAAACTGATATCATTCTGCATTGTTTTACACAACCACTGGTACAGAGTTGAGTCTGTCTGAAAATTTACAAGCTAGTGACACATGATCAGAAACAAAAAACCTGGAGCCTGGAGGCAGAGAGAGCTTGAAATTACTAGAATAATTATGCAAATCTATAAATATAATTATTTTAGAGTGATACAACCATAATGAACACCAGTTCACAAATACAAATTTCTAATTAGGATGTCACAATAAAAAAAAAAATTGTAGAGATTATTATGGGAAAACAATTACAAAATTCCTGCTGTCTAGTGATTTTCATTATTTTAAGAAGCCTAATGAACTTTTCAAATATCTGTACAGTGAAGTAAGTTGCAGATTAAAAAATGTAAGGTTAAGTCTAAGTAGGGGAGTTACAGTATACTTAAAAAGTTGCTGTGTTTTGCTATACATTTTTTAATTAGAGTTTCTGAATTCTAAATTGCTTGGTAAAAAGGCCCTGTTGTAAACCCAAGAGCATCTTTTAAGTTTATACACTGTAGAATCTTGAAGCTTGGGCTAATTAGGCCTATGTCTGTAAGCAAAATAAAAGGTTACAAAGCGGAAGTTTTTTTTTCTTCTCAGATCACTGAATATAACCAACTTTCAAAGTTATTTTTCTTCATTGTTTTGATTCTAAATCAAATATTGCGTAAAACCGATTGTTGTTTCTACTTCCAGTTACGAAATGTGCCAAACAGCATTGAAGGTCTAATCAGATCCAGGGTGCAAACTGATGCATTTACGGATCACCCAAATCAGCAGAGGCCCCCTGTGGAGATCTTCTGGCTGGATGACTGCTCTTCTCACCAGGGACTCGTTACTTAATAATCGGCCTCTGCAGGTGCACTGGTGGAGGTCAACAGTCTGTTAGTGTTACACCGCTGTTCTGCTCTGCTATGGAGCAAAAACCAGCTGCCAAATGTTCTGCCAACCCACCATCACTCCTTCCCTATCAGTGTCAGTGCAATGTCGCGCTCACTAGACAACCAGACGACTGTAGCTGAACATGAGCCAAGTTCAAAGATATAGTTAATGTTATACAACTCTGGAAACAGAAGACATGACTAGAACACTATAGCAGCATGGACAATTTTATCTATTAGATTAAGTGTTGACTGCTGAAATGAACATTCATTTCTGTGGCAACCATATTTTACAAACCTCATCTTCTTTAGAGCATTAGTTTATAGAAATTATGTTCCAAGGCTTGTGAGCCAAGTCCAGTTGGGAAAAACACTTCATCCACTCTTTTTTATGAATGTAGTGTGAGTGAGTCATTGGTGAGGGTTAGAGAGGCCATTGGCACACATTTTCAGACTTATTTTTTTTACTGAGACCGTATAAGAAGCTTAACAACAAATCTGGATAATGAAGAACGGCCAATTGAAGCGCTGTAATTTAAATAGTTTTTGGAGTGTAAATTTAGCTGACAATGGCAAAGATTAGAGACTCCTATTTATACCAAAGACAGAACTGGGTGGCTCAAATATATCTAAACATTTGGTGGATTTAGCACAAGCTTTTTTTTTTTTTAATTACTTTTATATTTAATTTTTTCATTTAGGGAAACACATTGGACTCAGAAAAAAATATATTCCATTTTATAGTGATTGGCCCCACATACATTAGTATTACATTCAACAAATTTAGTGTATCTATTTTGTACTCTTGGTACTGATTGAAAGCACCCTACAACACCACACTTTCATTTCCTTTTCATGTTCTACAGAGGCTTAAGTGGTTTCATATGTATGCATTCAAGTGACATGTCAAGACTGGCTCTCATATGTCTACCTAAAGTGGAAAAACAGTTTATACCTTCAAATGCACAGCTATTTCCAACAGCAAAAGTGCAATAGGCAAAATAAACGAATAAATACAAGTCAATGGAAAGCTGTCTTTGTCCATCAGGAAAGGCCAAACACACTAAACGTAAACACCACTTTTTACTTACAAAAAGACACCAATTACTTCTTTTTGGACCAGCCTGGCTGCTAAGCAAGAAAAAAAAAACGTTTATTTTGACATATGTCACTTTGAAATGAAGAAGCAGCTCTTGAATGACTGCTATATTGTTAAATTTTCTTGACACACAAAAGCCAACCTCAATTTGCACTTACGGAATTGCTTTAATCAAAAGTGATGATGGATGCTTTAGACGGAAACATATGTACTCATAATTATACAAGTAACCATCTTGATATTTGTCACAGGAACCAACAAAACTACACGGCTTGGATGGCTTCTGGCAATCAGGTGAAAATGGCATGAATCTAAAAAAAAAATAGTAATTTCTGACAGGTTTAATTAGGGCACTAATGTAACATTAATTACAGAGTGAGCGTGTCTAGTCAATGTATAATATAAAATGTTAAAAAATGGCAGTGAATTGCACTAACTTTTAGCACTATACAGTGTCTAATCAATGAAGAACTAATAAAGAAGCCACATTTTACTTTACAAAACAAAGCATAATTTAATAAAATAACTTCTCTAACCCCAAACACCAGCTAATAGCCTTTCCCTGCCATGTGATCTCGTGTGGACTGCAGAGCTCAAGTCTCCAGGCCATTTTCATCTTTATTGTGACTTTTGTCCTTTCTTATCTCAGTGACATATGAAGCAGGCCTCTCGTGTGGCACAGAGTTATCTGCTGAAGCCGGTAAGACTGAGGAAAACAGAGGCTATTTTAAAGCCAAGTGGTGCAGGTGACAATCAGAGGAAAGTCCACTGAAAATGTCACCTGATCAAGCATGTAAGTTTTTTGCATTAGAGAAGCTTCAAAAAAAAGGTTGAGGTAAGTTTAAAAATATAATCGAATGCATAGTACAACATTTAAATAATGTTCAATAAGTTCATGAGTGAGTTTTGTGTATTTCTATTAACTATGCTGTATTTTTGGCATGAACTACTGTATTTAATATCACATTTTTGTCATTTCAATTTCTCTTTGTAATAAATCCCAATAACATTTTGTATTAACAAATTTAAGAAGTTTTGGCCATATTCATTATAGTTGTCCATCTTCTGTAATAAATATTATTGACCAGTGTAATGTTATGATGTGAAATAAATGCTACCTATTCAAAATAATGTGACGGTTCTATTTATAGAACCATAGTTACATATGTAACTTTCGTTATTTATTTTCTTACTAAATACAAAGTTTTATTATTAATCTTAATTATCTACTAGATACACTTGTTAAATGAAATTATTTTGAATGTTTACTTATAACACTGTCTTTCTATAAAGGATTGAATTAATCTATATGTCAATTTCAAGCATGAATAAATGAGAGAACTCATTATGCTTAACACACAACACTTAAAATATGGCGACATCAGAAAGAAACTATGTGCATATTCACCTCTTTTTGCATTTTCTTGAGAGTCCTATTAGATCAGTATGGAATATTATTATCTAAAGGTAATTTAAAGTAATGTAAATAAGTTAATAAATGCTGGGCTAACTGTATATATATAAATAAATGGGTAAAAAGATATACTGCATAATTCATTAACTTCCACAGACAGAGCTGCGCCACAATTCTTCCTGAAGTTGGAGTTTCATCATCTCTGCTCCAACACTGCACTGTATAATAAGAACAAACATGAGAGGTACATCTGACAGACCGCAGCCCTGCACTGATCAAAGTCTATTTCAAGAGATGTACATTCCCATTATTTACAATAGGCAAAAAAAAGAATTAATCTGAATAATGAATGTCTTTTTATCGCAAGACTAGCACCGTATCTATGTATATTTCTACAGCAAACTAGAATGTGGCATGTGTCAGATTCACATTTACTTAGCATAGGTGTAATCATATGGCCAGTGTGGCTTAGTATTAGCTCTGGATTACATATACTGGAAGCAGTCTGTTAAAGAGATTATTCTTTAATCCATGAAAATATATCGACATTACCTTGTCTATGGTTGGGCCCCTGCCTGAGCTAAACCCTTGTGCCAACCTAAAAGCTAGAAGCACTTGGCACAACATAAATAAAACATGTCTCTTTTGCCAATGATGTACATTTCAGCTACATGTTTTTACCCGCTAAATTACATTATTAAGCCCCTTTCTGCAACATTTCTGTTTAGACATAATCATCTTTTTAGAAAGTTGTTAGCCTGAAAGTGTTTTTTTTATAATAAAGAAATTACCTTGAAGCCTTTTGTGGGTTACTTTTAATGAACTTGTGAATTCCCCTCACTTTTCTGAGCACAGGCTTACTCAAACATACATGAATCAATCAATCAATCAATCAAATCAATCAATCAATCAAAATACAACTTGCAGTAAACTAATAATGAGAAAATACTGTTGTGACAAAATCATATAATTTCATTTAGCATGTCCTGGTTAAAGTTTTTGGTACACAGCCTAATGGTGCAAACACATCTGTAAAATTATCAAAACAAATGGAAACTGTGATGAGATGCATCTACAATATTCACTTTTGCAATCCCGAAAATGAATTATGCTTACTAATTATCACGGGTCAAATATTCAAGGATTTGATATATAGATTATGGGACATGTCAATTGGCCCCATAAACGCTGCCAATTTCCTATCCTCATTTCCTGGTCGACCTGCGTACGTCACTTCTTACCCATAATGACAACATACAGCTTAGCGCGGTATTACCAGAACCTGATGAATATTTTAAAGCCACGCCACAATCAGCCAGGGGGACTTACGCTTTTTACTGGTGTTCCCAATCTTCATATTTGATCGCCTGTAATGTCCCACTGTGTCCCAAAGTCCTACTCTTTGCCAGACATTCCGTATCACTGCCATCCATAATAGATAAAACCAAGCCGTTACCATTACTATTAATGGTTATATGCAATGTGGGGGCAATACTTCCCCATAAATTCCTCGCCATGGTCGGACTGGCCGCTACCTGACAAAGTGAAGCGGTCATCCATCAAGGTAATAAGATAAAATCAAGATTCTGTGAATGTTAGACACAGGGTCACAGCAGTGGTTGGGTGACTGCCCTTGATATGCTTTCTTGCATATGTTGCTCTAAGCTTTCGAGTAGGATCAGTGGAAATGGCACAAGTATCTCTATTCCTTTTCTACAGTGTCCTCCACGTCTCCTTGAAGTAAATCTAAATGGCTTAGAGTGGTTATATTCCGCTCAAACAATAAATTGAAGCAGACAGTCTGGGGAGAGATGGCTCAAGTTGAGACTAAAGTCATGTGAAAGCTTTTTACTGCTGGCAATTCTCTCAAAGTTATGGAGTGTGGTCCATCCAAAATATGCTATACAATGTCTTGGAGTGAAGCTCATAAGTTGCAACTGCATACAAGAGTTGCTAATTAGGTGAGAGCCTCTTGCTGTATCAGCTGGCCACAGGCAGGCACTTGGTAATGATACACGTCCACCGTCCCAAAATAGAACGGCAGACTGCAGAAACGCAGGTTGGTCAACAACTTCAGGGCATTCATGTGACTCCTTGAGCTAAGAATAACCTGAAACCTTAGCGCATTAACTGTCACCGTGAAGTCAGTGAGCTATCAAAGACACCGTATTAAAAGATCAGATGTCTTTACCACAGGAGGAATACCAAGTGAACATTTGTACCGAAATGATATACAAGAGCCTTTGGTATTTCCAAAAGTCTTATTTAAAAGGTAGAAAATGCAAAACAAAAAAGAAAAACAAACAAACAAACAAACAACAAAAACTACAAGTTAGACTGTCTTTAAACTAAATGTGAGAACTTTCTCATCTTCTGTAACAGACTTTTTACTAAAACAATGAGCTAGCCTGATTTTAAACTCTATGTGCCCCTTCATAAGTTCAGAGAATCATGGTTTGACTAATGATTCAGACAGCAAGTGTAGAAAATATCCAGAGTTTGTGGAAACTTTTTTATTTCATCAATGTAACCACTTCCTTGCCTCCAGTGAAGGCATCTTAAGCCACTCACAGTGCTGTCCACTAGGTAACACTGTCTTGAAGTCACTACTGAGCTCGGTCATATTTCCTGCGTCATTGAGAGGGGCAAATAAGAAAAATATATTTTTGTCTATGTCCTCTGCTTTTTTGTAACGTCTAGAATTCTTTTAGTGTACAGACGTCTTTACCCAATCGATCAGTGCAACAGTATAATCAAATATGGTGCTTTACGCAAAATATTTCCAAATGTTACTTTTTCATCAGAACCCACAACAAGTGAAGCATAAAATAGATAGAATATCACTTATACCTACATAACACCAAAACATGAAACACCTTGTCACTTCCTCACATCCAATTACCATCGACCAAGTCTACAAAGCAGACAGCAGCATAAATGATGTGTCTTTGACTTCCTAACAAAGGACAAACATAAAATAACCTGACTAATGAGGTAGAGAAACAGCAGCATCAAAAACATTTGCAGCAGGCATCAGAGCTCCCGCTGTTCATTAGAGATTCTCGCCTCCAAAACATCGGAAACATTACTGTTGCTCTGAACTCTGCAGAAAATGACCCTTTGAGAAACAATGCGAGTGACATTAGGTCATAAATTGTCTGGGTTATACGGCCAAAAGGGTGGAGATGTTTTAGATACTTGTGTCCAGATGTCTCGAGTACTATGCATCATCTCAACTCTTGCCTAATCTGAGTAAAAGAGGGAAACATTTGTCTGACCTACTTATGTGCACTCAATGGAAAGCTATAGGTTTTGTATTGGCTTGTAGTTTTAAAAAGTTAAAACTTGTTCCTCTGTGGTAAGATTATCTCATATAGAACAAACCATTGAGCAATTCTACTTAAGAGGACAAAATGAATATTATAGCAATGCATACCTTCTGAATAAGTTAATGTAAAATTTTTGTATTAAAGGTGATAATTTTCACAATTAAATAGTACTTAAAATCACTTTCGCCCTAGCACAGATGTCTTGTAAATATATCTATTAGGTGAAAGTGAGTCCACAATATCCTCTTTCCATCTAATAAATCCAAATCTACAAAGTTTATCTGTTGTTGCATTGTGGCTAATTGCTGTTAGCATATCTGCACGTCTTGCTATTAACAACTGCGAAAAAGCTTAAAATGCATTATGCTGAACAACTGAGAAGAATGCATTAGGTAAGTGAGAAAACATGTAAAAGTTTAAATTAAAATATTTCTGTTTGCTTACATTTTAGGAGAGCAAGAATCCAATGTAGCACCTTTACTGCCTGTAATACTGTATGTATTAAATAGTTTGAATTGTAATCTTAACCTCACACTTAAACCAGTATAAGTTTATACACATTTAACCACAAGAAAGCCATGGTGTGCTAAATAATATCCACCCATCACTTAAACAAATGAGAGTCATACAGTAAAGCTCCAACACCTTTAAAAATTACAGTCCATGACTAATTTGCATCCTTTCTGCTACTTAAGGCACTGCCAATAAGCCTTCTGAGTTAACATTGTTATCAAAAACATAACTCTGTGCTGACTCAACCATGTCTAACTGCAGTAATTACTTTCTGAACATGAAATGCCACACACATCGAAGTTAGAAAGCTTTTGCAAAACAGAACACATTCGAGGAAATTGAAAACTGTCCACACATTTTTCTCCATATGTGCTGTCAGTCATAGTCTGTGTGTGGCCCTGTTCATGCAGAGATTTTGTTATCATCAACAAGACACTAATGCATAAAACACATAATCCACACAGACCATCGCGTCCCTCCAACTGTGTTAAGACAAATAAATAAACGTGTAAGGAATCAAAAGCCCCTCAGCTGCTGGGCCCACACTCCAGAAAACCATTTAAGTGGCCACAAGTGGTTTCTGTTTACTCACCCTTTTGCCCTCTTTGCCTGTCTGACTTGAGACCCTGGTCATTTCCTTCAAAGGAGAGAAATACAGAGTTGTGTAAGTGACAAAAGTAAGTGACATAGCATCACATTTTGGTTTCAGTTAACTTTTATATTAGCATGTTATTTTTTTACATTTTATTTTAGAGTACATTTTTAATTATACTTTTTAATTAGCTTTTAAATTCATACAATATGTTTTTTGGTAATTAATTTATTTGGTGCCTAATGATGTCTTATTCTGCATGCCCTTGTTACGCTGCTTACTACACGTTCGCACATTCTTCTTAATAAATTCCTTATTTGTGTAAGGTACTAATTAACACCAATTCAGGGCAAGGCACCACACAAAACTACACTTTTTGTTATTTTTTTAGTCAGTTCTCTCAACATACTCTAGGCTTTCATGAGGAAACAACACAATTGTACAAGCTGCTTCTATTATTTAATATAATCCACTCCATCCATTATAAGGGTCGTTGAAACTTCCAAGTAAGTTTTCTCCAAATGCATTTTCCTTTCACAGGGCAGAAAGATTAGACCCAAAAGTACACACACCAAACTTTTCTCAACTTTAACTGAACAGGTTGTTAAAAGAGGACTTGCATGTATCTAATTCTTAAGGTTGTTCAAAAAACAGATAAAATGTAAAAATTCTAAACAAAAATAATCAAATCCGCTAGCCTTTAGGCTAAACAATGGTAATGTTAAATAACCTAAAACAAATATCTACAAAGTTTTTGTGGCTATTAATGTTTGCTTATGTTGAGTGGGACACTTGACCAAGTGAATCAGTTCGAGTGGCGTTCCAGTGCATTTTTACAAGTGGAAAATATCCCAATTCCCAGTTGCCTGGAACCCACTATTAGCCCAATATTAACCAGTGGAAAAAAAAAAAAAAAACGTTAGTAAAGCATATTCTATGGAGTGATAGATACCAGTGTTACACCACTCTTTTGTTTTTTTATATTGCTTTGATGTTTTAATGTATTCTTATTAGGGCTGGGCGATCTGGGAAAAAATATAATCACGATTTAGCTTAACCTTTTCAAAAACAAATGAAAAATGCCATTCATGAAGATAAACGAAACTAAAACTTTTTTGAAGCGTTATATCATTATTCTGTCTCTAAGATTGACTTTTGCTCCAAACTACATATTTTTATTGACAAAAGTTCGGTTTTCGATCTTTCGATTCAAAACCTAGCACCAAATAATTGACGATTCGTTTTGATTCTATCTCGATCTCTCAATTTTTCGATTATTGGCACAGCCCTAATTCTTATAGAGGCTCTGCCAACAATCATGGGGATTTGTCTTTTTTTTCCATAGAAACCGTAATCGCTCTCAAGCCTTATAAATAATGTTTTCAAGTTTGATGGCCCCTAATATGTGCAATTTTGACCGTTTACATATTTTTCTCTTCGATTATCATTTTATATAAAACGTCTATATTAAAATATGACATGATTTTTTTTTTTTTTTCATATTAAAACTTAATATTGATAGCTTTAATATTGAGATGGATTTTTTTTGCCATTATTTGCAAAGAATGTGTCATGCTCTAATTGTAGCACATGTTCTAAATAGACCAGTGAGCATAGATCAGCCTTATACACCCTGAGAGAAGAAAACACACCATTAAACTGCATGAATAGATAAGATGCAGCAGCACTTAAAACTGCACTCTTACACATGACCAGTTTCTTGGTGACTTCACTACCACGCCATTAATAGGCAATTTGCAGCCTGGCTTGATCAGGAGCTTCGTTCCATTATTCCTCACATTATCTTGATAAGGAACTATTAGCAAGTTAATCAAGGTGTGCGCTGAGTCATGATGTTAGACCACAGTTCCGCTGCAAAGATAGACTTATGGCGCTTCAATAATTGCTTGTTCAACATAATGGCTGTCTTTTATCACTTCTGAATATTAAAATCAGCACAAAAAGGACAAAAAATGAGAAAATGTTTCATCTTGCGACATTACCTTATCTCCCTTTTCTCCTCGAGGGCCCTGCATAGATAAAAGATAAAAGTATAAATATAGAATGTCTTTGTGTGCATGTTGTGTGCAAACGAAGTTGTACTAATTGAGTTACCTGATCGGCTTTGACATGTTCGTTGTCAGCCTGAAAACACAACAAACAATTCAAATCACGTCTGTCAGCACTCGCACTATCTATATACATGTTTGTTGGTTAAAAGCAGTTGTAACAAATGGTTGAGCAGCAGTTATCCTTGACCACTGTGACCATTTAAGAAGCTGGGCATTGCTGGTGGAATTCCCTCGACGCCCTGCTGGCCACTGGTCAGGAAAGGCCAGACGAGCCGACTATAAACTGGGTGAGAGCAATGTATCGCCTTTCAAAGTCAAGCCGAATAATGAGTGTCTGCTTAAGAATGGCATCCAACACTCTTCCACTGTTGACTTTTCTTGAAAACAGCTGCAGAAATGTACATTTAATATATGCTCATCCCATCAGTCGGATGTGGCGAAAATTGAGAAAATATTTACAAAGAAAATAGAGACTCGTATGTTATTTGCAGCTGTATCAATTTGAAGATGACAGTTGTGACTTGGGCTTCATAAATCATTGCCTCGCTTAAGAGCAGGACCTTTTCAAACACGTCAATTACATTCACAGTAATACAGCCTCACGTGATACTTCCCAAATCACAAACCAGCATTATTTGAGCCAGTTCCAAACATGGACAAAAGAGGATTTTTGTTTTGTTGTCCATTTTTGTAAAAACGTCAGACTAAAATCATCTAATATTCAAATTGAAACTGTTTCTGAACCTTTAGGAGCACAGACAATTGGCTGGACTCTTTCTGATGCTGAGACTTTGCAGTTTTAGTCTTTGATCTTTGATTGGCTCTAGTTTTAAGTGAGAAGAAGCTCTGCACATAAAAACATCATGTTTTAAAGTCCACCTAATTTATTTATTTTTTATTTTTTGGTAAATATAACAAGCAGTATAGTGTCACTAACCTGGGCCTTCATGACAGTAGATTCGATTTATTTTGGGTTTTGACAATTCCTCTTCAAAAGCTGAAAATATTTTCAATAAAATTCAATTCTAGGGAAATGTATTAACTTAAAAAAATGTAGGTAGAGCTCATTAATTAGCCCAACTAAATTTTGGAGAATTTTTTTATTTATTTATTTTTTTTAATGATTCTGAACATCCCAGATTGGTTGATTTTACAGTAAATAAGATAGTTCCCTAATGATTTTCCTCTTTAACATGTCAGGAGCTTGTAGTGGTTTTTTTAGATGGTTGACAAAATGGATTAATTAATTAAAAGTGGGAGGGCCCGGGGGGTCCCTTTACCTCATAAGGGGTTAAAGAAGACCTATTGTGTTTTTCTATATGTTGATTAGTAATTTAAATTTTGTTCTTTGTCAAACACAAAATTGATCTAAAACAGCTTAGAAACAGAAACAGGTCCACTGACTTCATGTTCAAAGCTACAGCATTAATAAGACCTGCCTCTTCATGTTAAATGTAATTTTATAAGCAGCAGACTTTAAATTACTATTTTATGCTGCTATGCAGCCACATGACAATTTTGAACATTACATATTTTATTCAGAATCAGATATATTGAGTAATAGCAAGTAAATACAGATAAATGAGTGGAGACAGGTGAAAACAGGAATTTTCTGAGCACTTGAGCATCAGCGGCAGAAGAATAGATGACCTAACATGCATGTATCAATCCAAAACTTATAATGAGAGAACATACTGTTGAAAAATGGCTAAAATGTCAGAAAAGTGGATTTTATAAGTCCCACTTCAAACTGTAGGGCTGATACTACACAGCACTACGTTTGATTCAATGTGTCACCTCCAGAAGAGACAAACCAAAAAGATTGTAAATTCACCCTACTGCATTAAGGAAAAGCTTACTTTTAAAACTGTGTCTAAAGATGGCTAATTTACCTGTCTTTCTCAATTTAAAATGTTCAACTCAGTAACTATCGGATGATAACAGTGTTTAAAGGATATACTAAGCAATTTGGTGACTTTTAAAGGCCAAGCGCGATGTATTAGGATAGTGTTTTGTAAGACTTGCCGGCTGATTAGAACTGGCAGCCTGATCCCTTATGATGTGCACGTAATTAGGCAGCTTTATACCTTTAATCTTTTAGCGTCCGTCAGCTCCCAGGCCGCTACAGTGCACTGGGGAATTTGAGTTTACATTGTGCTTTCACACTTTACTGTATGTGTTGAGGGCTGAATATGCCCACAGTTGGCACAGATGACTACACATATCAGCCATCTGTTGACACATGTAATGTCAATTTATATGAGACTACGCTTAGTGCACCGGGTTGGAAACATGTCCCGATCATATCTGCTGCTTTTGGATTTTACAAGGCCGATAGAATAACAAGTCCAATTATATAAGACATAAAGCGTTGTATGGTTTCTTCCAGGTACATGTCAGAGTCTTCAGGGACTGCACAACGCCAATAAGTGCATGTCTCACCTACGTAGTCTGCTGCTGCTTGTCAGCCCACACCTCCGTCTTGCCTTGTGGACCAGGGATCTCTGCTTTTCTCTGCCTGGCTGCTCAGCTCGATCCCCATCCTGGCCTGGCCTATCTGCTCCTTGTTTGACCCATTCTTGGACCATGATAATGCGACACAGAGGTTGCTCACCTGAGTGGCTTATATACTCTCCATTTCTCTGGACCACTTGTTGTAACAGGCTCCCACTGAGTTATGTCTGCCTGGCCAAAAGGTTGTTATACTTGTACAGATCGGTCTAGCTCGCGGTCACAGCCGTGTGAGTGCAATCTGACAAGGTTTTGGCATGTACAGATAGTATAATAAAATGAAAATGAAATAGTCTGAATTTATGAATGACATTGTAATGACAGAGTGAGTCACTTCAATTTGTTAAACTAAAAGAACAAAAGTGAATACACCCCATAATATCTTTCAATTTAACAAAATGGCTTTTTCAAATGGCATTATACATGCAAGGAATCTGCCAAGACATCTTTGTGCAAATTGAAATGATAACTTTAAGGTGGCCAATACATTGAAAATTTGGTCATATTGTTTGAATATATTAATATTTTAGGTCATATTTTAGTTTTTTTTTTTTAAGCTAAAAGAGCATAATTGAAAATGTATATAATGTAGCAAACTTATACATGGGGACATAAAAAGGTTTTGCATTTTTTTGTGCATTATTTTATAGATGATTCACTGTTGTCTCAACTACACATTTAAATACACTTTGTCATGCTCATTTACACAATTCTATTGAATTATATGTTCTAATAAAAAGTATAAAGCATTTTTGTGAAAATCACCAATCCCCGAAACTGAGCAAATATAATCTATATTATATTCCAAAATGTACGTTTTCTAACAGAAATCATGACTATATCTTACCATATTATATTGCTTATTTATAAGTATAAAAAGATTCACATTTTTTTTTATCTAACCCTACATTATAGGTCGCACTGTTCAACATACAAAATTATTTCTCAGAAAAGAGGTATGTGCAGCCGGATGACTGTCATTTTGTTGGACAAGGGGCAGGTGTGCAGGTGCCATTAAGCGTGACAGCTTTAAAATAAACTCCACCACGTATAAAAGCCTTGCTGTATTAACAAATGGACAGGAGTGATTACATTGCAGGGTGGCTATGACAAACACAGGGTAGTGAAAAGTCATACAAGGAGAAAATAGACCTTCTTTGACACCAATGTAAGCAGTGCGTTAGAAGCTTTTTAGAGGCTTGCTTGTAATTTCTGATAAAGCCATATTCCACCCAGTTGCCTTTTACATGCCAATCTCCCAGCACGTTCCAAAACATAAACGCATTGGACTTTACAAGCAGCTTTTATCAGATGTGAATGAAAGTGGGTGAGAAAAATCAGTCACTTGTAGTTTGCATCCATTTTGTTGTCTAAATGAATGTCACAGCCAAAATATGCCTGCAACGGGATATTCAGAAGACTCATTACTTTTTGGTTCCAAATCTGCTTTCTCTGTCAGTTTCAATACCAAACAAACCAGCAGCGCCCTCCCCGCCTCCTGTACTGAGGAAAAACAGGATAAAATAGACTGCAATTCTCTCTTGTTTTCACACAAACATACAGGCCTCATTATAACTTCAAGGCTGGCAGACAAAAGCACTGCACCTACGAGTCCGACAGAACGGCAAAAAGAGCCAATGATGAGAAAAAAAAAGGACATGGCAAGTAATTAAAAGAGATGACAATGTATAGGAAAACATACATATGAAAAAGATCAATTGTTAATGTATATCAATTTATGTCACTGGCAATGAGAGTATCAACAGGAGACCATGTTTTTATAGCAACAAGTAAATAAGGCATTTGTCACTTTCAAGTTTACTTAAAAATACTGCAGTAATGGTTTAGAGAGGATGAAATGTAATACAATATATTATATATATATAGAAAATCTAGGTGAGAAATATATTGAAAAAATCAAGACTAAAATTGCTGGACTTGATGTTGACAGTCAACGATTCTAGTAGTTCATGTTTCAAAGACAGAGCATTCTATTAGCACGATTTAAAGCTGAATATTGTTTTATTTACATAATTATAATGCATGTCACACTCAAAAGGAAGCATTATGATGAACAAGAGAAAATGGCACAATAAATACACACACACACACACACACAAAAGTGGATATGCCTCTGAGCTTTAGAAATTTGGATAAGCTGCGTGACTGCATCTGCAACAAGTGGAAGCACAGACACAATTCCTATCTGACACTCATTGGTAAATCAGAACTCCTCAATTTCTGTTTTCTAAAAAATACAACTACAAAGTTCGTTTAAGTCCTTATTTTTTAACCTACAATTCTGGAACCCATTGAAAACCAGTAGTTTTTCATCACTATCACATGTTCAGCTTGATAAATAACCGATCACGAGTCCAACATTCAACCTCGTATTATTCTCAGCACTTTTGATGAATAGGGAAACATACACATATTTAAAATGATGTATTCATAGAATACAGAGCCCCTGAAGGCACTTCACTTTGAGAGTCTAACTGCATGCCACATTTTTCCTTTGGGCTTTAGTCCCATGAAACAGTTTAGAGAGGCTGAGATAAAGGGATTTTGTTGGGTTTGTCCACTTCAGACTGCAATGAATATACAAACAGCTGCAATGGGAGCATTTACTACTGGATAGACAGATTGTATATGGCTCTTATACACGCAAGTATCACTTACAGTAATGACAATACTGCTATTCAACCATGTCCACAGAGGTAATAACAGCACTTGAATATGATGGGCTGAGACTAAGGTTGTAGCTTACCGAAAAAATTCTTGGTCGACTTAAGATCAGCCCTAATTAGTCGACTAAAAGTGGTCAGCCAAAAGCTTGCACAGCTATTCAATATTTCATCATTTAACCATAATTTGAGCTAAGAAACTGCATCTGTATACTGTAAGTGTCCGTGCAAAGCCAAATATTTTTCAGAGAAAGCAACATGAAAACATGTAAAAAAAAACAAAAAAAAAACAAGCCAATTAACATATTCAGCCAATTTAACTCAATTTTATTTATTTCTGCCCTATGTAAAACTGAACATCTAAATAAACGAATTGGTTGACTAAAACACCATAAACAATAATCAACTCAATGACTAAAGGACTGCAGTCATAGCTGAGACCACCTTTGTGAATACTTCAAGACACATAACAGAAAAAAATAAAATGGTGGGCAGATGTTGACATAGTTAATATTTCGGTAATTGGGTCTATCTGCATGAAGCAAAAACTGGCAGAAGCTTCAACATTTTCTCTATAACTTAAAAAGAAAGCAACACTTAACAATCACAAAGTTATCTCAAAGATTTGTGGATTTAAATTTGTGTCTTTCTTTCAAAACAGTACGAAAGCTAACAACATTCATTTGCATTAAACATGTTTTTGTTTTTACAAGGAACGTTTTTTTTTACGTGAAAGGTTTCTGTTTTAACGTGAAAGTTTCTGTATTAACGTAAAAATTTTCAGTTTTTACAAATGAAAGAAATCCAGTTTTTATAACAAAAGCTTCTGTTTTTACAAGTAAAGTTTCTGTTTTAACGAGGAAAAGTTTTGTCAAAGACAGACATGTGGAGAACTGCTCATTCAGCTCCCATGTCTGAGTTACTCCAGTTAATTTTTATTTTGCATTGGGCTTAAGGCATTGGAGATTTTGTAATCTTTGACTTCAATTGACTGTGTGCACGGAATTTCAGTTGGCTTGTGTACGTTTAAAAATGCTAACTTCTGTATGTACGACCACTTCCTGTTAGCGTTAGCATTTAGACACAATTATGTCTCTTTTTAAACACACAAGTGGTGTGAATCTTCCTCTGATATGTAAAGTCTTTAACATGTTTTCTGTTACATTCACCACCACCTGTCTGATCTAAAGAGTATTTATTTGTTTTAAAGTGATGTAATGAAAACCTAATTGAAAAGCATTGCACAGGAAGTGGTTGTATGTACAGGATGTAGTATTTTAATCCAAAACAAGACCAATGCACTGAGTCAATAGATGGCATAAGCTTGTCAACTAGGCCTATATGAAGACATCTCAATCACTGCACATGTTCAGACGTAAACTCTGACCTGCTGGACACAGCCTATAGCCATGTTTCTCCCAAATCAACTCAGCCCCATGGTTACAAGATGATGCATCTGAAATGCATCCAGGCAGGACATGTAGTGACACAAGAAACAATCAGGAAGCTTCTTCAGATATTGGACGGTTAGTGCTAGTCTGGTCCAGAGGGACTGAAGTGAGCTGGTTGCCATGGTAATGCTGTTGCTAAACGGGTCAGAGCTGTTATATTTTTTTATCTTAGCCTTTACCCAAACCTTTCCCTAACCTTACCCATTACCTCAACCCTTTTCCTAAGCTTACCTGTTCTACTGAATCACTGTCCCTCCGGACCAGACTATCTAGAGTTTATCATATTGGATCCTCATGGGGTACAACTGCATCGCAGGAATCGCCTTCACCTGGGTCAGCAACTTTATACATGAAAACAGAAAACTTTTCTCATAAAACCAGAAACTTTATACATGAAAACAGAAATGTTTTACGTTAAAACAGAAACTTTTCACGTTAAAACAGAAACTTTTCAAGTTAAAGCAGAAACAGGAAGTTTTCACATTACAACAGAAACTTGTCTCAATAAAACAGAAGCTTTTCTCATTAAAATATGATTGCAACCTTGTAAACAGATGTTTATTATTATCACAACAGTATTGTCCTGATGTATAGCTAAACTTCATTATAAGTTCTGTCCACATATTGACACTGCAGTATTATCGCGCAGGTGAGAAATACTCATGCCTGCACAGCTTCTGAAACAGACCTATGTCACGTGTGTCCAGTTCTTGTTTACACGAAGCACATGTAGCTTTTACCAAAGGACTGTGGCTGTCATTATGCCTCAGGAGTCGACCTAGAGAGGTTGGCCTGAACTGCACAAGCTGGGGGCAAACTAGGTGTCTCTATGGAAACGGTGAAAGTGAAAGACGGGGGCAGATAAAGAGTGATGGTGGATGAATGGACCCTGACATGTATTGACAGGCTAAATTTGCAGCGTGCCTTGTTAGGTGTGACACATTTGGGCCAGTGGCTGTGAGTCCTTAGAACAGGTTAAAGCCGAAGGAAGTGAGAGCCGCGGAAGGAAAATGATTTGTCACATTTCAATAGAGTGTGAAATGGAGGACAAAATTCGAAATGTGTACCGTGACTTCAAATAGTTGACTTTTGACAGTTATAAAAGAAAACAATAATGTGCATAAATTTAGAAAAGGCATAAAAGTGCTATTAAGTTGGTCGACGTTGAAGTAAAAATGTTTTATTCATTTTGATGTTTAAAATTGTTTTTCATACAATAAAAAGTAATAAAAAATAAGTTATTATTACAAGAATGAACATATAATTACAGCTGAGGTATTGATTGTCACACACACACTAAAACTGTTCTTAACCATTGTCATATTGTTGATGCACCAAGGGCACTGCTACGCACATACTGTACAGCAACAATAGACTATAAAATGCAGTCTTTCTACATATGTTGACTTAAAATATGAGTGTAAGTTCCATAACAAGTTTCTTTTACACAAATCTTCTCACACTTTGTAATGACAAGATCATGCCTTAACAGTGAGATGTTTGTGTCTCAGCTTTATCAAAATAACATCAGCCTCCCACACAGAGTAAATCAATGATGGTACTGCAGCTCAAAACTTCAATGAGACCTTATTCTTGATTTTAATTGAAAACCACATGCTCAACAAAATAGCCTTACACATTAAAATGCATTGATACATATTTGATTCAGCTTGTTTCTTTTTGTATTATTTAAGCAAGAAATATATGCAGTTGATCTGAGTATACATTTTATTCTAAAGCATAATAAAGCTTTATTAAAAATTAAACATACAGTTGGATATTGTTATTCAACAAACAACATTGTGTTTTATAATAAATCATTTTGTGGAAAAGCTTGACTTCTGACTTGCATAACTAGTCTGTGCAGTGTTTATTTCTAGTATGTTTTCCAGTTATTCTATGATAAAGGGTTAGTTACCCTAAAGTTGTATAATTCTATTAGGCTATATTTAGATTGTATTCTATGAAATGCTAGCGCAATAATTATGACTACAAGTAAAAAATTAAATAAAAGTAAAGGTGCAGAGAAAAAGAATTGAATTACTCACATAATGGTCTTGAAGTGTATTCACTTTTGCCTTTTAGCACCAAACAAAACTCACACAAACAGCCTATTGGTCGATACATTGATTGGAGTTATTATGAGGCAAGTCAAAATGAAAGACTGATTTTGTTTGATGCAAACAATATCCTCCATTCTTTATCATTTCTCTTTTGTGCACAGAGCAGAGCATCAAATTCTCCCATAATAGACTTGTGCATTGAGCCTGCAGGCCTAATTTATATATAGACCTGAAGGGCAGGATGTATTGTTAGCTTTTTGTGAGCTGCTGCTGGCTTTGTGTGGCTTAGAGAGAGCGAAAAGAGAGAAAGAACGCAAGAGAAAGGAATAGAGAGAAAAAGAAGAGTGCAGTTGTGTGAGCTGTCGGCTGCAGCACGAGGTCGCGACGCTGTGGGGAGCTGTGTACACTCGCCTGCTAATTACACACGGCACTGTGAGTCTCCTCTCTCCTGTCGCGAGGAGGCCACAAGACAATCTGGAAAAACCCCAACATGACAAACCAAGGCAAATAAACTCCTGCCATAGAGCCAGAGGAAAGGCTGTTTAAATGCAGTTTAATTAGGTTTACTTGTGTATTTCAGAAAACATAACTGCCTCTAGACTGTGTCCACATTATGCTGAAAGCTTGAATTAAAACTAACTAAATCAAAAATAATTAAACACTCAAATTAGAAAAAATAAACACAGTAAAATGTGACACATTCAAAACAGGATTAAATTATTCTCCCAATGAATAGCATGTTCATTTTGATGGAAGCAAATGTCAAAAAATGGAGCAGGGAAACAGTAAATGGACAATCATCTTTTCAACATTTCAGTGTAATTCAAAAACAAGAGGAGTGAGTGCTATGGACAAGAGTACATAGTAATCAGGTGCTCATCAAACAAAGCAACATTACTTACAAACTTGCCACAAGAGCTATGTAAAGTTAAAAAGTTCAAGTAAAACAGGCACAAAAAGGTACTTGATGTTAAAAGTGCTTTAATCTCTTTTAGTCTTCTTCAGGGCATAATTTAAGTCCTAATGCTAAAAATTAAATACCCCCAAACAAAATTAAAAACATCTTCTGTTTGTTGATTTCATGTTTCATTTTTTAAATTGGAGGTCAAGGTAAAAAATATAATCAAATATTGTAAACAAAAACATAGCTTTTAAGCCTTATAATCATACAACCAATGTACTAAAACCACTTCACCATTTCTTTTGAACATTACTGCACTAAACGTGAGCTTCACAGCAATCAAAATATTCATCATCAAAAAACTTGTCCCTTAAAAATGCAAACAAACATTTCATTTTTACGTTCTTTGGATCAGTCCACATAGTTGCTCAATTACCTAAAGCATTCTAAGGCTTGTGTTTCCACAATAAGTTTAGAAGTTTTTTTGTTTTCAAAAGCGGGTGCGAATTGGTAATGCAGTATACTTATGTTAGCTAGCGCAAGGGCAAAAAACAAACAAGTGTACTACTTTCTAGATTTTAGGGGACAACATGCTCTAATATTTGACACTGCAATCTAAGCTTAACCAAAAATATTGTAGATGCATTTTCAATATACACTGGGACTATCTGTTCTGGTACAATACTGATTTTATATTAAAAAAGGCCAGTCGAGAATATGTAATGCCTGACAATAATGACAAAAATAGGAACTCATTCAAGTGACTCACCCACACCTCCTAGACACAATAAACATGAGTGTTAAAAGAAGTATTTTCAAAAGAAGTAGCCTAACAATAATTGCAGTAGTTTCAATAGCTCTTCTGATTTAATTATGCAATAGCTTCTCATGAACAAATGTCAATTTGATCATAATTGGGTTAGTTGTATAAAAAGAAAGTAGAATCTTGTTATCCAACTCATCAAAAAGTAGTTTAAAAATTACTCAAGTAGGTTAACAACAGTATTTAGGTAAACAAGTACTCAAGTAAAAAATAAGAAAAACATTCTGAATGTTACAGCTGATTTACAATTTTAAAGGAATAGACGTGGAAGGACAAATAATTTCTGCAAGAATGCTGCAACAAACATTAATACATTTATTGTGAAGCTCTTGCCAGCTGTAGATTAAATCACAGTGAGAAGAATCACAACTTTTTCTCCAAAGTACTGTTACTCCAAAGTACTATTTTACTACTGTAAATTTTTACTCAAGTAGTGAATAAATGTTTGCTAGAAAAGCACAATTTCTTTAAAACGCTGTGTCTCTGCATTTATATTTCATTTCATCCACACAATGTTCCAGCGTGTACAAAAGGGGGTTGTGCCCTGCTGGATAATTAGTAAAAGTGTTCCTGCCTGTCGTACATTATAATTGCAAATGAGCATGGCGTCCAGAGGAGATTGTGCTGTGGAAATGCTGTTGCGCTGAATGACAGGTCTTTTAAAGCGCTGTGGAACCAGATCCATGAGTAACACAGATATCTTGAGTGCCGGCCTACAAATGCCGAGGAGGTTAGAGCAGGAAATGCCTTTTGTGACTTTCCATTTGCTCAGCGATACAGCATCACATAGGGTGAGCAATAATCCTAATCTAAAGGATCAAGGGTGAAAGTGAGACTGCAGTGCTCTCTAAGGAAGACACAGCACTGAGTTGTGGATTGAAACTAATGTGAGTCTTATTACATATCAGATTTTATGTATTCACACCTGCAAATCATAACAAATTTAATTAGCAGTTTAAAACAGTGGTGCCCAAAGAGCTCAAAGTGCACCAAATCAATTTTATTCAGCTAAAGCATGTCATTAAAATACAATTTAATCACTGCCTTACAAATAAACTTTAAAGGTGCAACATAAAATTAGGTTTGGCCCTTAACACATTGCAAAATCATCATATTGGCCCTTTGGGGAAAGAATATGTTGATTTTGGCTCACTAAGGAAAAAGGTTTGGGCACCCCGATTTAAACTATAATTCATCTCAAAGAAAAGTGAAGATTTTACTCAGATTCATACAGTGTTACTTAAAATTTAGCTCGAAATAGAAGCAAAGTAATAGTAAAAAAACATGTTATTGTTAAACACAAAAGCAGTTAATGAAAATGTATTTAGCTACATTAAAGTATTTGGCTGTACTCATTTTGTTTTATATTCTGTTACTTGGTCACATCACAGTGACATTGTCATGAATACTTGGAATTCTTCCACATTAGGCCTATATTTAAAAAGCATAATATTATGCTGTCTTGCTCAATACATTGGATTTTGGGGTTTTGGGAGCTACGAATATGGATTGTCTATTAGCCATTTTGTCTGATTCTTACTTCTCTTTTGTGTATTGGCAATGTGAAATAATCGTCACGTGATTCTGTTTTTGAGTGTCATTTCCCCGCTGACACAACGTAAGATTAAGAACTATTTTTTGGTTAGTTGGTTTATTGTTTTTCTAATGTACTTTTTTATATTGTTTTTGTTATGTACTTTTATAGAAATCAGAGAACATTATTCAGAAACTAAAGAAGAAAAAAGTACACATGCATCACTGTAATGCATCAATTTTTCTCACTAATTATGTATTTCTCTCTTTGTAGAATAGTCACTGTAATCTGTATTCTGGCTATAACAAAATGGAAGAGTTACATTACTTAAATCAAGTATTCTGAATAGGTTTTTAGATACATATATTTAATTACTTGCAAACACTGTATATGGTAACTACATATTCAAAAGTAAAACAAACGCTCTTTCAATAAAATGACTCGCAGATTAGAAGTACTAGAGTAATAGTAACTTGTATCATCCAAACACTCTCCATGACATTGGCAAATTCCACATCTATCTATTCATCTACTGTATAAAAAAAATACACACGCAAACTAGAAAGCACAGAGACATAATAGTCTATTGTGAACGCCAGTATCATGTTCCATCATTAAAGGGAACATCAAGCACAAATGCGTTGCATAGATTAGCCCTGGAATAACATGGTGTGCGCTCCAGACTGCGTCCCATAGGAGGTATATCTGCAAAACGATCCGGGATCACATGCTCATAGGCAGAATTCTGGACTCTCAGGTGTCTACTTGAGCCTTAAATAACATCGTAGCTTAAAAATGGACGATGAGTTAATTGCAGTAAAGGGACAGATCTGGTAAGGCAGTCTCTGTAGTACTAGACACCTTCAAATGGGTCCACTGAAATTATGAACACACAAGTGCGCTAATAATGACATAAATCTTGTTCTGTTTCCATTTTACTATCCCAATTTTCAAATAAATAAAAAGTGCATTGGGTCTTCTGTAAAATAAATATGCCTAATTAAAGCAGGCACACGGCAATAATATTCTCATTAGCTGGCGCTCAATGCAAAACAGACAAAATAAAACTGAATGAATTACGCAAACAAACACACAGTTTAATTTTAGTTTTAATTTGTTGTGAATGGTTAACACTAATGTGTTTTGATTGGTGCTAATCACAGAGAGGACATGTTAGGAGGGGCTGTGTGGAGCTGGTTATGAGCATAGCCCTGTCACACATACAGAGAACCAACACTTACTCATTCATATGTTTGAAGGATCTAAGGAAACAGTAACACAAATGAGCTCAAGTACATTTACATATAAGTAAATCTGTAATGTTGATTAATGTGCAATAGCTCCTTTTCAAATGAAAGAAAATTTGAATACATTAGAAAAATAAATAAATAAATAAATAAATAAATAAATAAATAAATAAATAAATAAATAAATAAATAAATAAATAAATAAATAAATAAATAAATAAATTTAAAAGCTATATTATTTCATTCATCCAAATATTGTTGTATTACCCACCGTATTCCTATTCAAGTTGTATATTTGTAAGATTAATATTTTCATTCAGTGGTTTTTAATGTTTCTTTTATGGATTTAACTTTAACAAGTGATTTTTTTGTTTTTTGTTTTTTTTTCTTTTTGTTGTTTTTTTTTTTTTTTGGCATGAAGCAAAAATTGGCACTAGTTGTCCATAAATAAACAAAGGCTTTTTTTCCACAATAACATCAGGATGTGGTACCATTATTTAACTACTGAGACATGCTTGCTGTCAGCTGAGAAGAATTTAAACACAAGATTAAAGTGACAACTTTTTGGAGCTAATCCCAAACAAACAGTGATAAAAGCCTATCATTTGTGGATCATAAATTTGGGTTTTTCTTCCAAAAACTGTGTATTTCCCGAGATATTCAAATCCAAATCCAAACCACTTTACTTATTACTCACTATAGTGTATTTTACTTTACAATTATTCAAAACTAACAAATATTCAAATGTTCTTTCAGTGCTAATAAGAATAAATATAAGACGATGTTATCCAAGGGCTGAAGGTGAATGCAATCTAATATCTGGAAGTAGCCTGAATATAACCTGATGAGACTGGCTATATTATACCTTTTACCTTTATGTGCTGCTTTAATAATCATCTCTTTGAAATACAAGAGTCAGGTCACAGAATGAAATAAATCAGAGAAAACAGCACAGTGGCAGAAAGCACTAATAATGAATATTCTGAAATGGCGTGATTTATGGTGTAATTTCACCGGCAGCAGCCAATAATGGATCTTCGATTTTCTCAGTTTGAATAAAAATTGTAAAGAAGCATGTAAACAGAAACTGCTGTACAATCAAAGATAAGATAAGGACAATACGCCTACAAAACCCCAAGCAAAAAAAAAATCTATCACTCATTTTCTTTGAAGACATGTTTTTTTCCCAATGTGTTGTTTTGCTTCGTTAAACTACATCATACAGCTTTGACTACAATACGCTACACATGCCTCAAGCTTTATTATTTTAAATCCTTCTGGCAAGATTTTTTTTTTATTTTTTATTTTTTTAAATCCATCTAGCTACACAGATGTTCAAGCAGCAAACCCAGTAAACTGAAAATTGGATAGCTGACAGTGACACAAAATTGAAATCCGGTTATTGCCCATGTGAAAACATAAAACACTTCTTTTTATCTGAAGAGCATTCACATCATGCCTGAAGTATTTACCTTAAACAAGACAAGTAATTAATTAATGGAGAAAAAACTCATTTATTGACTGTATTATCCAACAGCTGCTATGTTTTCAATTGAGCTAGTAAGCATTGGCACTTAAGTGGGATTTACAAGTAGCACTTGTGTCCATTGGAACAAAGAGCAGGGGTAAACAGTGAGGGAGGAAAGCAGGGCCTTGCACAAACTCTGTGACGATGGGAAAATAAACTGATTAAACTCAACAGAAATACAGATAAAATGACCAAGGACATTATTGTCACAATTTAAGATGAATTATTAATGATATTGTCGCTGATTTTAGTAACAAGTAAAGACCTCACAAGTGCTGCTTGTGCAAATGCAAACATTAACATGACGTTAGCTGGCTTTTGGAGCTGTCAAAGGCTACTTAACCTTCTTTTTACACGAGACGGCCTTGTGCTTAATGCCTGCGAACAACTTTCTGAACTTTTCTACTTCACCTGGACTATACATCAACTCCGACGAAGCTTTGTTTATAACAAAAGGCTTTTTTGACAAATTGCACTACACCTTACACAGACACCAACCATGAGACGTATTATTCTATGTATCTATGCTTTAGAGAAAAATGTAATCACAAAATGCTATAACAGAATGGCCTTTTCAAACTTTATTTTTGTAATTTCTTTGAATCCATCTTACATGACATGTTTTTCCTTTGGCTGCAGTTTGTTGACATGAGAAAAACACTCCCTTAGAAATAAGCCAACTCTTTAAAATGTTACACTGACCATCTGAAAAGTGGGCTGAAATTGTGCCGTACTCGTCAGTGAAAACACCAGGAAATATTGCTTTCAGCAGAGCAAGAAAAACAACAACTGTAAATGTTTGTTCAAATTGTTTAGTGGCATCCATTCCAAATAGTGATCAGCAGTTTCTTAAGCACATAAACAGTATCACTGCATTTGAATTTAAAGCATGCTGTAAAGTTTAACCTGAAACGACAGGGAAGGGTTTTACAGTAATCTGAAAAATTAGTTTAATCCATTAGTATGCCAACCATCAGAAGCATTCACATCAAATCATTTTAGTGGAGAAGGACATTGCAGGACACTCTTAGATCTACTCCAGATAAGACAAGCACCTGAAAAGTCTGTTCTGGCTGCAATACCTCCGGGCACCACGCAGAAAATGAAAAGCCTATAAGAATTGATTCTCTGACAAAACGAGATCGGGCTGATGTGCTATGTATGGAATATATGTCTGCTGGAAATAGTAGTACTTACCTTCTCCCCATCGATTCCCTTTTGCCCTTCTGCTCCAACTTCCCCCTGCAATGACAAAATTGAAAGTTAAAGAGCAAGGAAGAGACTTGGAAAAAGTTCACAATCCTAATTTCCATTTATCCAGTGGTTAGGCAGTTTAGACAAGCTATTGGATATTACCTACCCTATACACAGCATAAACAATCTTTTTATTTAATACAGAATATTTAAGCATAATTGATAATTGCTCTCTGTTTTATGTAATAATGATTGAGACAAGTAAGTTCCTCTACCTTTTGCCATATAGCTACAAGTTGGAGACCATTTGTCTATAGTCCCTCTACAATGGTGAGACAAATAACTGTTGCAAAATTTTTGGTTTACACTTTTTTGACACATTGTAAAATCACAGAAGATTTTAAAATCCAAAGTTTTTCTATGAGGTGTTGTTTGAATCCTTGGTGAAGGAAATTCATGATGAATCATAATGTCCAAAGTCAAATTCATCATGTTCAAAGTCATGATGAATTACTATTTTTCCTTAAAATATCTTTAGAACATGTGAATTTCTTGTTTTCATACTAGTATAAAAGTCATGTTAACTAACATTGTTTCCACTGTTGGTTCATTAGATGAAATAATGGTGGAATTCATGTACGAATTCATTCATGAAACCGCTTGAATTCATAATAAGTCATGGTGAATTCATGATACTTCTTGATGACTCATGGTGAACTATTACATGGACATATTATGAATTCATGATGATAATCAATGAATTCATGTCCCCTTATTATAAAACCCTTAAAGGGGGACACCTTCTCCCTATCTACTAATAAAGACAAACTGCGCTGTAGCGTAGCCCGCGACAGCAGCCACAACTTTCTTAGCATTTACTGGCACTATAAAAAATACCCTCTAAATTCACTTAGGACTCTTTCAGCAATGAACAACACCTTGCACTGCAGCAGTACTGATAAAAAAGCTCTTACCAACACTTGCTGCAACCCTATTGGCCCCATGAACTGCATTATTTTATCCCAAGCCGAGTCTATATCATGATTATTATTCCTTATGTAGCGGGGCAGTAAGCTGGTAGTGGCTTATATACTTTCACCACAAATTCTCTATAACTTCTTAGCGGCTTACTTTCCACAAATATCACCCTGATAACAGATTTCCAAGCTGCTGCTTTTTTCCAGCCCGAAATGCCATGCTTGGAATTAGCAGACTTTTTAATAGTGTGAAAGCAGTACACTTTTCTGACCTCCACTACCTAATAAAGCTCAAACAAATGGACATATTACAGTGCAACCATATCATTTCAGCTGTTACAGGCAGAGCGGATGGGAAAGTGGATTACAAATGGCCACAGGAAAATATAGATAAATCTCTGTATGCACTGTACAACATTTATTCAGTTGAAGACAAAACCAAGACTAAATAAGATGTTAATTGTCATTTTTTAAAATAGGCACAAAACTAAAGCAACTTATCTCCATGGTTATCATTTACCTATAATGCTCCAAAATATGGTATTAATCTATTTTCATGGCGGGTGCCACCAGTTACAGTTCATATCTGTGGAAAAGCAAGCCCATTCACATGCGTTTTAGCTACAACACATATTTGAGAAATGCAGGATGATTGCTACATTGTAAGACATTTCAGGCAGTGCAGTAACATCTCCAAAGATGAAATGTGAACTCATAAGTTGGGAAAAAATGTTCTGCCTGAACCATAATGACATGAATTTGTTAAACAGCTCGCAATTCCACAAATGAACAATTCTTGTCCATTTAAATGTTAAATGCCGCCTTTTAACATTTTATAACCTAAAATTAACATCAAAGTTAATTTATAAGCACTTGACTTGTCTAAACGTTTTATTACAAGAGTGCATGTTTTTCTCATATCAAACAGCACAGACTTTAATCTGACTATGCCCCAGTGAAAGCCCAAATAAGAAAAAGTTTCTAATTGGTTGCTTTTAGCCCCTCACTTTCATGCTAAAGGCCAATGCAGCTGACTTCACGACCCCAGTAAAGCCTCTTCGTCTCCTCGAGCTGTGACAAGGACATGATCCCTCCCTGGCTTCACTCCAAAACACAACCAACTGTGTCCACTTGCTCTGCTGGACCAGACCACAGGCCAAATCTCCCAGAGCTACTCCAAACTTCTCTGTGGTACAATTTTACTTTCTGCTAAAGGGACATGTGTTGAACTAATTAATGCTAGCCAAGCATGTTGACAATAGTTTTATAATGGTTTGTGTCAGTAATAAGTTGTAAAATGCATATTTTTAACTTAGAAATATTTAGAAATAGTGACAACCAAAGGTCAGAATTGTGGCATGTACTAGTTAATAAAATAACAATTACTACATGCCTAAAGAAAATCACTGAGGTTTGAAACAATCAGTAGAACTAAACACAAAATCATCTGGTATATAAAGTAATAAATACAATTTAATAAAGTCTTGACAACAAAGTTCAATAAGAAGAAGCCAGTGTCTCATCAGTAGTCCCCAATACATTATATGCATTAAATTAACTCTTTAAGGTTTCTCAAACCTTCCACAACTAGTACAGTCTCTTAGCTATGACTGAATCAGGCTAAAAACAGGACAATACCATAAATAGACCTAAAATAATAAGAATGTAAGACAACTAATTACAACTAGATTTGTCATAAATGTTTTGTTTTTGTCACTACTATGTGCATTTTGTGTCGGTGCATGCCTGTGTCTGCAGATATCTGTTTTGCTGGCCGTAGTGCCATGTCATAATTATTAATTATTAAACAATTATTAAAATTATTGTCAGAAGAAATGTCCCACTTCACATATTGACACCATGACCAAGCAACATGGAAACTTTCATTCACATTGTATGCATTACATCCCTCATCGTGTGTGAGAAACTTTATCAAACACCACTTTTGAATATTTGTAATTGTTATGAAGTAACAGCAATTTCAACCAAGCCGACAAAATGAATCCTCAGTATTTAAGGTTTTGCCTAGAACTCTTGCCCCCAGAGTCACTGGCACAGGAAGTAACACACAACAGTTAGTGAAAGATTCCTAGTTCGCACATTAGAGAATAGCTTTATGGAGGTTTGTCTTATCATCAGAGGTCTCGCTCTTACAGCTGTTGCACTGGTTCTTGCTGACCGAGTGGCACAACAGCTGCATAGATGGATAATATTACCCCAACAACTGGCTACGGTGACCCTAGTTATGGGGTACATTACCATCTTAATACCTTATTATATTTTAGGAGAGAACAAAAAGAGGGTTTATTGTGCTTGTTATAGCCTTACAGGGTAGTATTAAACTAGTGTGAACAGGCAGGATAAGGACGGAAGTCATCTGCGGGTTCTGTGGAGAAGATGGAAGCAGATAGTAATTTGGCAAATTAAACTAACAAAGAACTTGCTGCAAGCAAAGAATCTAATTAAGCACAATGTCCATTCATGGGCACATCTTCATTTCAAGCCCTGTTTGTTAAAGCACAAATATAAGGCAGTGTGTCTAAATATAATGAGATAGATTATTCTTTAGTGTTGAGTCTCTTTTAAAATGGGAAGTACTCCTCAGTCAGAAAGATAACTTTGTGTCTTTATTGTGTCAAAGATATACTGGATTTCAATACATCAAATAACAACAGAGCCAATGCAATGACACCAACTTCGTCTTTCAAAGATCTTGATTTATTTTTTGTAAACTGGATTGGATTATCCAGAGTTATCAAAATGAGTATGCTGAAAATTTGCAAACAGCTCTCATGAAGAAAAATAATATTAAAATTGCCATGACAGTACATTTCAATTAATCATTCTCTTGGTGTTTAAATTTACCTGATTGAAATTAACAGGCACATTTACACCCATTTTGAGAGATTCCACAAGCATTATTATTTTAATCGGAATGACCAGAATCACGAAAGTACAACTTTTGCATGTTAACTCATAGATTGGATTTATGGCTGTAAAATGAAATGTTAGAGGCTTTCAAATAATGCAAATTTAATCATTGCTATAATTATATTAGAAATTGTAACAAGAGGTGAAGTTTAGCATCTTCATTATGATTTTCATTATGCTCTTGTCTGTTTACCATGCATGTGTGCACAGGAGCTCTAAGTCTAGTAATACCAGGGTTTAAGTGCAAGGCCACAGAAAATGGATTTTGCTGCATTCTTATAAACCACTACTTATCTGTTTAATTTCCTGAGGGATTGTGGATTAATCATAGCTGGGTAATCCCTTTGCAGAGCATTCGAATCCTCCGTCAAACTCACTGTAATGCAGGATGGTACTTTGGGGTGAAGTAAAATAGCTAGAGTAATCCCCTCACAGTGTTCCTCAGGCCCTTTGCGGAGGTCATGCTGATTGGCCTGCACTTCTCATTATAGCTGTTTTAGAAGCTCTAAATTGCCCAGATGTCTGATTAATCTCTACAAAGTCAAGTTAAAATGTTGCACTCTTGACAATTTGTTATTTTTAAACAAAAATTTTATGTTGCTAAGTCATAGTCTTGTGACTACAGGCCTAATTATTAATCACAATGTTGTTAACTCGCTTTAATAATAAGCGTCTCAAAAGAAAACAGGACTACTTAACAGTCAATAGTGCTTCCCTGGATATTTCAGGATCAATGAAAATTAAATATATTTTAAGGAGTGCACCATACTCATAATTTAACAGACAGATTAATGTTGAGGGAGGTCAGAGAGAATTGAGAAAAGCAATTACAATAGTGGGCTGTGTCAAACCATGACATTTTGATATAACGCACAGATGGCTCCATATAAACACTGGAGGCATCATTGACAGCACAGTTAATCCCATACAACAGTGGAAATATTTTCACTCAATAGTCAGTGACATTTAGATATGCTAAGATCTAAGTGTAAGAGTGATAAACAACCTGCATGTAAAGTATTTTACTTCCCATTTAAGATGTTCAAATGTGCCTGGTCACTCACTACTTTGAAATGAACAACGAAAATATTAACCATCCTTAATCATATGTAAAAATCCATCACTCTTGCCACCATAATAAACAACATTTTAAAGCTTTGTATTTCTCATATGTTGCTTTTTCCTTATTTGGCTGTGAAGCTAAATTTTAGTCAGCCCCATTTAAGTTCCCTGATGCACCACAGCAAGTTGAAGTAATTGGCTGAGTGGCACTTAAGCCACTTTCTGCAGACGTATTGATTGTCCTTATTTTGACAAATGTCTTTCTTATTGCTATAAATCACACGTCCTGTTCGTTTTCAAAGGATGGTCCTCCTCGCTGTGCATAAGTAAATGAGTTCAGGGCATTACCGGCGGCACCTGTTTTTCCATACAGACTGCAACCCTGCTAATATTTTCCCTAACCTCATTGATTTAGTGTTCAAGCCTGTAATAGGATTTGTTATGAATTTTGTTGTTTGGTAAGTAAACAAATGGTGCCAGGTATTGATTTGTTGAAGACCAGAGATTAGATTTCAAGCGTTAACAGTGCACCGAAGATTATGCCCTGCAGAAATGGGGGGAAAAAACTCCCTTTTCTGGTGAGGAGCTGCCTGCAATCATTGATGAATGTTGGAACATCATCTATTAGAGAAATTCACATGAACCTATTGTAAACAGTCTATCAAAGCAGACTAAAGGCAGATTTAATTCACTTTGCTTAGAGACAAAGATTTACATACACTTGATATTATCAGCTGGTCAGTGTCAGCATGTCACTGGATTTTCAATATTACTTCACATAGCTCCAGGTATCCACGTTTCTTAGCCCTTAGGAGTCCTATCACCCAGTACAAAGTAATTAATCACCAGCACCAGAGCTACAGTCAAGTTCACGTACACCGACAGACAGAGTACAGCGTGGGAGCTGAACCTTGCTAGGTCAATTAAGAATCATTAGAGGCCAATTAGAACACATTTACAAATCTGATTAGTCCAATCTGCTACAATACACACTCTATTATATGTTTCCTATTCCTAAAATATTTTTTATATATTTGGACACTCTTATGAACTTATTTCACAATTAGTATTCTGGTTTTAAACTACAAATATCAGATAAAAAGTAAATATATTCATTTTGCTATAAGCACAGAGAAATACAAGGCACCTACCAAAAAAATCTAAATTTCTTGGATCCTAATCAACATTTTGCATTTGTCCCAATTTATGTATGTCATAATTTCTTCCTAAAAGGTAAACAAAACTATTTGATTGATTTAAAACATTTAATTCATGTTAAATCACAGAGCAAACAGTTAAAAAATCAAAACAATAAAACAATTGTCTTTAATTGAAAGATCACATTTACAGGAAATAAGCACTCTGTGACTCATTTGTTCAGAGCAAGACAAAAGATGACAAATAGAAAAAGAGCATAAGAACAGTCTAGATGTGAAAAATACTGATTTAAGATATGCCAATTAAAAAGGCAGATTGTCATAGGAAATACTTCAGATAGATTTAAAATTTTTTAAAACCATATCTATCTATATATACCTAGACAAACTTGAAAATTTTGATTTGATATAAATATTTTTAAAACTTCAATATATTGTAAACCTTTGTAATAGGAGAAAACTAGAAGTAAATGTTACTAACCCAATAAAATCTAAGGAAAGGAACATTTGCTCCAGAACACAGTGTACCTTAGTGGCTGGTCATGACTCTTGTGATTGTTTTTTAAACGCATGCAAATTGGTGTCAAATTCGTGCGGACATCTCTTTTGCATGCTGTTTTCCATAATCCGACACTAAGAGCTAGGGAAAACAGCTTCCTCCTGTGCTCGGAAAAAGGATCAACAATTGCTCAGGTGAAAAGACTTAACACTAATAATGCGTCTCTACAAGTCTCCATTTAGCATCCAGTAGAGAGGGTGCACCCCAGTCATTTTGAGTATCTTAATCCCACCAACACACCGCAGTAATTAGGACACTGACCCCAAAAGCCATCTGGTCTTATCGGCCGTACAGTAACAACACCTGTTCATCCCCAAGAATACCACCCATAGCACAATGCACTCTCTCTGTTTCTTTATTTATTCCTATCCTAAGGGAAACTTTCAAAGCATCTAATATGTCTACGCTAGAGTAAAAAACCTTTTGTTCTTTGCTTGTTTAGCATGCCTTTGTCCATAGTCACAACATACTTTTCAATCTTTATTGAGCTGTCACAGAAAAAGTCAAGTCACAAATGATTTTCAAATATAGTTACATCTGAAAAGCACTATAATAAAAATTTCAACCAAGGCTAAACATATGAATGTGCAATGAAATAACAATGTTCTTTTGTTTTCTCTAAGCAAGTTGCTTGTCTAAAATGCCATGGAAAAGGAACAAGGCATCTTAAAGAGTCACACAAACAGAGCATATTCTACAAAAACAAATGAAAACTATTTATTCAAATATTCTCTCACTAAAATAAATGTTCAAAAGCCTTGCATGTGTAATGAAGCAGTAACAATAATCCTGAAATATGAAATTATGATTGCTGCCGTAGCAATTAACAATTCAAAATAAAAATTATGACTTTTGGGAGAAAACGTCTTCAAAATTTTGCATATAAAATGAGATGTCACATCTAAAGGAGCTTTCCAAAATAAAGAATAAACCCATAAAAACAGATTAGAATTCACAATAACATTGGAACTCATGGAAGACAGATGAAACAGTTTTCATTTTAAGCCCATTATCTGTTTGTTCAGCGATATCTTAACCACTCTGCCCATGCGTGTTATCTGGTCAAGTGTACGATAATGTGGATGTATTGAATAAAAAATGTGATCATATCATGTTGTTCAATACAATCCAAAAAAAGACAAAATTCCTGCTTTCACCTAACACCTTTATCACCCACTTGTCTGTATTTGACTGAGATGACATAAAATATCAGATTCAAAGTAAAGCATTCAGAATTCAAAACTATTATGCAGCCACTATCCAACAATAAATGGTAAACAGTTTATATTTATTAAGCGCCTTTATACCTTTAAAGGATTCTCCTAAATAAAGGATCGACCAAACCAGTGTATGCAGACACTGAGGCATAGTGGGAAAATTGTCTTGCCCAAGTCACTTCGGTCACCCCACTGTGGCACATACTAGTGCATCAAAGGCCCTGTATTGCTTAACTTCTGAGATTAGAAGAGATGATGCTTTGACAAATTAGTTAACTTGTTGTGTGTTTTACAATGTTTAAAATGTCATGGTTTCTAACAAAATATGGTACACAGTATGTTTCCTTTAAAACTAAAACTTAACACTATGCATGTTACAACTGCTTTATGGGCCAAATAGTGAAAGGCAGTACAAAACAATGTTGCAGGACAATTCCACAATTCTCAGGAGCCAGTGATCAATACAAGCATTCAGAGTTCCATTTAGAGGATCAATTTTCAAAAAAAAAAATAAAATAAAAAATAAGTAAGTGTGACACAACTGCACAAATCACCTCACTTGTTATAGTTTCAACCCAGCTCTTTATGGCCAGACTGTGTGAAGTCTGTTTTGAATTACAGAGTGACAGAGTTGTGTCTTGTGCTAGCTTCACCTTCTCAAGAATTTAAGACATGAAAAGCATCAATATTCTAAAGAGTATAGTTTGATAGCTATGCTTCCATACTCTCCTAGAACACACTTTTCTTAAAATGGATTTGTTCAGTCCCAATAATAGATCGCTGAGTAAATTGGAACTGGTTCGGTTACAACAGGCATTACACTATACTCAATTAGGGGCCCTTGGAGGAGGCATTGATTGTACCTTTTCAGCAGGACAGTGGCATCTGTCAATGGGCTGCGATGGTGGCTGAGACAGCATCTGGGGGAGCTGCGCAGTAACCAGGGGAGGAGAAGTCCCATTAAGTGTCTCCCAGACTTCACACTGGATCAATAGAAAAATATCACCGTTTAGACACATCCTTTGTCATGGTGCTACATGGCAGAAATCACTGTACAGCAAGCTCACACTTTTCAAGCTAAAAGGTTTTACTATATGCTATGGTTGCCCAATAAAAATACCTTTATAGTATGTCATATTATTTAGATTTTAGAATTGAATGTAATTGAATATACACTTCTAAACAAGGGCAAGTCCGAAACCAAAGCAAAACTTAACCAGCGCATAATCAAAAAAACAACAACACACATTTACAGTGAGGGTTGTCGCCTTTCCACAGATCTGACCTGTAACTTGGCGTGCTGACACTTGTTTATGAGAAGTTTTATGCCTATACAGAAGATTCCAGACTAAGCATCATCATGGAGCTGTCTCCATGGAAATTTTATAGCTGCCTTACACCAGAAAAGCGACGTAGAGCACCCATTTTGAGTTTGCTCAAATGCAGTAATTTAATATCAAGTTATGATAATAGTTATTCTGCAGCCTTAGAGGACCTTGTTTTGCATGTACAAAGGGCTAAAAATACAATTAGTGATTAGTTCTTCTCAGGGTACTCTTGTTCTGCGTTCTCCAGGAGTAATTCGAAACCAAAATGACAGCATGCTTATGAGGACACCTAATGGCATGGGGTCAGAGGTCGTGTCTGCATTTGGACTTACTGTAACCAAAGCCTATATTGATTTATTGTGATGAAAGACCTATGTTATTGTGTTACTATCTAGGGAACAAACCAACACCCTATTAAAATACACAAGAAGCAATCCAAATGCTTTCGCGAAGCACTTAATAAATCATAGTAGAAATTTCTTATACACAAACAACATGCATTATTTAAGACAATACAATATAATTTTCTGCATCAAACTTTGCAAACTGAATAATTCAAGCTTGTAATTTGTTGTTGTAATACAATGCGATGCAATACCTTCGGTTCAGTCAGTTCACAGCAGTTTTCCATTTCAGCCATATAAGGGTCACAGTAGATTATGAGTTGTTTCAGTTCAATCTGTGCATAGAGAAGAGAAGAGACATTTATGCATATAGACAGGGTGGACATCAAAACACCTTTTCATTTCTCCACAAGAAAAGTTATTTTAGAATATTTCCCATGTAAATACAATACATTTACTTAAAGGTATTATACCTAATTTACCTATACCTAACAGAAATACATAATTTCAGGCTTAAATGCAGAAAGTGAAGAGATCAGATAAAATAGGTGAGGTATTTTAGAAAAATGGACAACTGTAAATGTTTTCTACAATTGTAAAGAAACAGACTGGGACCTACTTTTACCACTCAAGAATTAACTGAGCACTTACAAACTCACTTATGAGTCACGATTAATAATCACAATTACCTCGATTGCAGCAATAATCATACATAAAATTGAAATTTGATTATTTGCACAGCCATACTTTAAGCACTATTTGAAAATAAAGTAGAAAAGTCTCATGACGTACATCCACAGGTCGACCATCTTCCACTCTCGTAGTAATCAGGGTTCTTCCACTGGTGTCTATGCTCTCTTTCTCATCTGTTAGTTTTCGCTCCACCATCTTACAGTCCATGTACATAGACACAATGTTACTCCGCACTGATATGCCAAGCTTGTGCCATGGCGATCGAACAGGTTGTGCAGGTCTCTGCTTTTGAATGTGTAACGGAGTGTGTTCTTAAGTGCGCTTTGGTAAGAAAACTCCACAACCTTCTTGGCGCCATCGACCACCACAGAAACCTGAGGAAACCCAGGAATACTGTATTTGAAGATATTCCATTAGCAAAAAACTAAAATGGAAAGTAATAGGCTCACCTGAGAGATTCCTGATTGGTTAAAAATCTGCCAAAGATACCAGCGGTCTTTCTTTGTCGTTCTTCGCACTCGGAAGGTTGTGACCAAAGAAAATTCATTTGAAAGCCCACTTGGGAACACAGATCTGTATGCAAGCAAATCACAAGAAAAAAAATTTTTTTTTAGTAACAATAAAATATATAGCATTAGAAATATATGTATGTCATTGTAGCCAGAACAATGCATTCAAGGCTAGTCAAGTTCTATGATCGATAAAACCTTTTAAACCTTCAATGTCCTTCTGTGCCAGAGTCATAAATACAACCTGACAAAACGGATTTCCATCTGGCCTGACGCACACAGCACAAGCCTCATTGTCATTTAGATAATGTACAACTTGAATCAGAGTCAAAACCTAAAACTTTTACTAGATTTTTGGGACACCACTGTTCAAGGTTTCATCAACCTCGAATGCTATAACACATCAAAACATGTAAGTAGAGAACATCAAATTTGGATGTGATATTAATTACATTTTGACTAATTTCCTGTCACGCTCTTCTACAAATTTAGTCATCAAAGCAAATAAATGTTTAAGCAACAGGACAGGAAACGTGGGTAATGTGCTTAGAAACAATGCAATAGCAGGTTGTCTTGCATAAAAATGTTGAAAGCTAAAGTATTCAAGGATCACTTTCTGCTCTTTAAATGGCATAATCAGTAAGCAAGTAGAGAAGCTGATGGAATAAACTGCATTCAGTGTTTGCTCAACTACAAATAAAATATAGCCAAAAACACCTAACATATGGATGAAAAATAGCACATGGCGTCACACCAAGCGTGGTCTGCACCAGATTATTCGACTTATCTCACACTTTCACCTCTATTTGCAAAAGTTTCATGCTTGTCTAAAAGATAACAAAACCCTATTCTAACCCAAACTTGAGATTAGCAGTACTAAGTGGAGAAGCATAAACATTATAAATCAAGATTGACCAAAATAACAATATTGCTGTGATAAGGTCATTGAAGAGGCAGGGCACAGCCCGAGGGAGACTTTTCACGACAGGTTGGAAATTAGTTTTCACTCCAATATATCATCTACTATTCTCTCTCAGCTTAGCGCACCTCCTATTGTGTCCCCTGAATTCTTAACCATTTTTACTCTATGGTACATGACTAAATTGATAAATACACCAAAATGACGTACACATTTAAAAGCTCTCCCTAAAAAAATCTAATAATTTAGCTGAAGAATGAGAAGGTTATTTGTTGCCTTGGGGCTAAGAGGACCATTTTAGCTGCAATTCAATATCAGAGGTGACATGGCAATTTATAAAAATGAGAATTTATTAAATGGCTCTCCGAGTATTTCCATGCTGTAAACGAATGTCCCATATGTATTAGACATGATGAAAGACCAGCACCATTATCCTAGATCCACATTAACAGAATCCCACATCTGTTAGAGCCTGGACTTCACACCACGCTTTACAAAGTCCCTAAGTACGTCAGCTCTCATTTCAAAACATGACCTGTCTACAGAAAGACACACTTGATCTGCGACTGCCAAGAGGTCAAAGTTCATGACCCTGAGTAGAATCCTCAGGGTCCTGGGGCTAGACAATTGAACCAGGCAGTTGAATAAAACTTTTGGATTGAAAGCTTTGTGTTAAAAAGGAAAAAATCAATCAATTAAAATCAATTAAAGGTTACTTCTCCGTAGGAAGGTCTGCCACCTGCTTGCATCCATAAGTCTAGAATGTTCCACACAATAAAGTTATCTATTTCCAAGGAGAGACCACCGGGCCATCAACTATAAGAAGCAACCTTTTAACAGTAAGAATGTAATATTTTGGGGGCAATTTATGGGTTTCATCTTTCAGTTTTACGCAACATTTTGAGACCTTTTGCTTACTCAAAACATACAGTATATTTTTCTATTGCTATGGCAACCATAAAATTCTTCATCTTTCTGAAATTGACAGGTTGTGTTCACATTCTTGAAGTTAGTGGAGTATTAATCTCAAATAGTGGACAACGTAACAGAGATAGAACTTACATAGAATTATCCAGACATAAAACACACTTATGAGACTGGCTTGATTGTATAATAGATCCATAGACTGGCTCCACAAACTTGCTACGTTATTCATGTGGCTTGAAGTTCTTTAAACTGACAACAATAACAATCACATTCTGAAGCTATTGTATGCTGAGAAAGAGTACACTGAACTGTTTCCTATAGGCATGTTCTGTTACTACACAAATATTAACCCTTAAACATATCAACAAACCCACAATCTATAAGACAGTGTGAAAGTAGGACTAGCTCAATTTTAATTAGTAGGAGTACTAGAATGTTGATGGGGAAAAATTAAACAAAACCAAAAAAGAAGTGGAGCGCACTTGAACATAGTCAACTGTAATTGAATGCAAGACAGACATATTAGTAACTGCATTTCATTCCCTTAGACACATAATTTGAAGCAAATTTGAAGTCTTTTTGTTACTTAAGGGGGATTAGTTTTATGTGCATACCAGCATAGGGTTTTTTGGGAGGTGGCAACACAATTTTTTGCCTAAACTCATGGAGCGGACGTTAAAACCCATGTGACCCTCAGACACAGACCTGCACCAGGCAACACTAGAGGACAAGACACAGGTGATAAAAAAGTCAACATAATCTCATCAGACTGGTTGTTTTGCCCAAAATCCTCTAGACTGCAAAGGTAAACCGACACCATTAAACCAAATAATGATCGAAGCTCAGGCAAAACAAAACATGTTGAATAACCAAAAGTTTGGAAAAACAAGCCAAAGAAACTGATCCAAAACTATACTGTTTCAGAATTAAACTGATGTAAGCTTGAACTAAGAAGGAAAAGCAACATAAAAAGATTTTCAGAAAAGCATGTTTTTATGCAAATGTCACAAGATTATTCTGTCCTGTATTTTAGCCTTTGAACTGAATATGAAAATACACATTTTCTTAACCTTTTGCACTAAGCACTTAACACACTCAAGACAATACAAAATCAGAAAATGTGGCCTAAATACAACCTTGAGTGGGCTAATAAGTCTTTAGTTTTGTTAGAAGTTATTTTTTAGAAGTTATTATTAGTTTCCAAAATCACAGTCCTACTTTTCGGTTTCATTTTTACCTAGCTATTGAATAAAGTTTTATTTTTTCCAATGTTGTATCATGCAACAATCTGTCTCTCCTATAACCTGTCTGTGAACGTTCTGCTTGTCTGAGTCACCCTGTATCATCAGAGACACTAGTTTGACAGAGTTTGTCACCGCAGTCACAGTAAGTGAGAGAATCCTCCGGAAACAGCTTTAGTGTCCTCTGCCTCACCAGAAACCCTATCCAGGAGGCTCCTTCATGACTAACAGGATCGGATTTCTCCAGCTGAAACAATCAAACCTCAAATGTTGGCTCACATCCCTATCAGTGACACCCAATCCTCCAGCTGATCAAAGTGGACCCAACCATGTCGCTCTGCAGACAAAAGCTATCATTTATTCTTTTCTTGTTTAACTGTAAAACTGTGAAGCTTGCCAACATGAGCAAAGAACGCAACAGACCGAGCCAAATGCTTGCAATCTGAAGGAATGAGTCACTTCTAAATACAGATGTGCAGATAAAAATCTCCATTTACGTTGCAGCTGCTGTGCACTGTATACGATGTACTGGCCATAACTTGATGTGAAGCATATTTTAAGATGTGACATTTTCAGGTTGACTGTGAATACACCAATTACACAATGGATAATGTGGATGTGGGTCAAAATCGGTGTCAAGATGCCAAGAAATACTGAGCAACAATTTGAATAAACTAGCTTCACCCACTATGTAAAAATATCAGCTTCACTTGACTTAAAAAACATTGGGAGATGTAAAGTTTGCTGTCTAATTGTACTGTAGGTACTGTAAATTACTGAGCTTGAAGCCAGCTTGGAATGTAACTTTAGATGACATTTTGAAGGCAATTTCTTCATTTTAAGTAGATCACATTTTATGAAAAATGCATAACCCTCCAAACATATATTTCTCCATTGTAAATCAATATGTGTTTTTTAGCAGTATTTTTTCGGCATGGTTTGTCCAAAATGCTGACAAAGTCAATATGAGAAGCAACTTAATAGGCTTTGGCCCAAGATATTAAAAAGCCTTAAATCATAAAGATAAAAAGCATAGACACAGTCTGCACTGTAGATGTACTGTAAAACATTCTAGAATAAATGTCAGTAGGCATCGACTGAATATGTCTCATAAGATAGATTAGCTCATATAAATGCCATACATCGATATGTTTATCAATATATTTTCCACACTGGCAAAGCAACATCGAGGTGTATGCAGAGAATTTGAATATTATGTTAATCCTACTAGTATATAGTTTTATTTGTGTATTTGTTTTTATGTGGCAAAGTAGGTACAAGGTCATGCTACCTTGTTTGGCCAAACTTTTTGTTTACAAAATTTTGAGGAAACTTTGCAGTATATTATAATTTCAAAAGTGCATGTATTCTCATTATGGTTGTTAGACATTCTAAAGTATGAAAAACACATTTTATCTTTTCTTTATGTGAGCACAAAGCTCATACAAAATCAGAATGAGACAAGGTCAAACTCGCCTTGAAAGATGCTTAGCGGCTGGAGGAGTGTGCTTTTATATAGTCTGGGAGCACATCATAAATGCAAGCCTAATGTGCATTAGGTGAGGCCATACATTATCCTACACGAACATACCACTGCTATGTCACCTCTGATATATGCACTCCAATACATACTATGGCAAAGAGCTTGCAGAGCATTAGCTGGTTCTGGTTAGGGCTGTGTGCATGGGGTAAAGTGAGCAATGTCTTAGCAGGTCTTAGCAGTGGGGGAAATGGGCCTCCCGCTTCGTGCAATTGCCCTAGCTTTCCCTCCTCAGCTGACATGCGGTATCACTTGTCAAAGTACTTAGATAATTGGATATGAGAGGGGAGCCCGCTCTGGCCACTATAACCAATGATAGTCTCAGCAGTGTCATTGAAAACCACCATCTTCCTGCATTATGAGACCAGACATCGGGCTTCAAGAGGTTGAAGTAAACATATTTAAAGCTTGCTGTCAAAGCGAGGGTAAACAAAATCACCGGATACAAAATTGTTTTCTAGTTCAGGACAGAGAAGCTGAAAAAACTGCAAAGTGCAAATCAGTGCTATATAGGGTTCCTGTCAAAATACCACTTAGCCTAAAGTTGGCCTAATCAACTTAAGGCCTAAATTGTCCCAAAGACCTGACGCGGAATATCTGCAATATCCCAAATCTGGATCTGGCAAATATTACAAATATACATATTTTTCTTGTTTGTAGGTATAATTCTGGGTGAACCGGGAAGTTGGACTTGACTTGGTCCATTTTAGTTTTGGTGTAATTCTACTTTAAACCTGACCTGGTGTTGGTATAATGCCGGTTACTTTTGGTTCTAACTTGATAATACTAGGAAAAATCTGGCCCTGAATTAAAAGAATCCCAAATTTGACCAAAATGTAAGGAATGCTTTGTCTAACACTTCAAGTACCCCCTGATTCAGAACAATAAAATAGTTTCATAGAGGTTTGATGTCATTTATTGCCATTGTATTTACTTTTTTAATCTTCAAAAGATATTAAAATTGACCACATATACAGTATGTTTAAAACAGTTCATATAAAATTTACCTTGTATATTAGTTTATTGTGTACCCCCAGTTGGGAAACACTGCCTTAACGATGGGATAACTAGCTTTTTTAGTTATCCCAAGTTGAAAAATGCAGCACTTAGTGAAAAAATTACACCACTATGTACTGTCTGAATTGAAAATTAAAGAATATTACTTCTAATCAGGAGCCAAATGCAGCTCTCTGATTGGCTGAGCTTTGTGGTCCTATCCAGTTTCACTTTGCTGGTTGTTTGCAAAATTACGTTTATTAGTCATAATTGCAACCCAAATGATACATGTTGATATATAATGTGTCAAAGGACTTATGATTGGAAGCTGTCAGATTAGAAACCTAAATTGTGTTTGCAATGTGAATATCAGCTATCCCACCTTTAATCAATGATTTATTACAATATTTTCAATTTTCAAAATTCTGTTTGCACAAAGTGCTTACATATACATGTATAACACTGTAGTGTTAGACAGTGGTTTGGGAAAAGCATCTGTGTTCAAGCATGCATCTGCAAAATGTAGCTTTTTGTCACAGGGATTGATTACAAATCTTTTAGTCATATCATTTAGACCTACCATTCATATATTCAGTCTGGGTTCTGATATAAAGCAGTTGTTATGAAGAATACATTAAGCTGAATCACACATCGCCATATCACAGAGAAGGATGACTTGTACTGGCTGACCCGAGGATTCTGGTTATCAGTAAATTGAGCCTTTGTGGGCATTTATGTTATTTTAATATTCATGTTTTATTGTAAAGTGTTAGATCTCAATACCTTTGTGCTCTACTTTCTGCCCTTCAGGACACTTCATGTAGGTTATATTAATTCTGTTCAAATGATTTTCTGCCCAACAGCTCACCTTACAGCCGGTCTTTTAGAACTCAGAAAAATAAAGGTCGTGGTTTTGAACAGAGTGTGTTGTATCCTGTCCACATAAGATACAGTGCTAAAAGTTTATTAATACGAAAACAGCCTTTTCATAAAAACATATGTAATTCATCAGGCATTTTCAACACAGCCATTGACATGACATCTATCTCAGTTATGCACTTATTGTGGTTAGCAGCAACTTGTTGTAAGGTATTCTAAACCAAGAATAATAGAAAAGTCTGTGACTCACTTTGTTGGTTTAATCAAAGGACTGCTTCCCAAACGAAATGTCGGCAGGTTTTCCCACACTGTGCCCTTTCTCTGAAGAAATGTCTCTGTCAAATCAAATCCTGAAGAAAAAAAAATACTGTCAGAGCAAACTCCTATTTACTTATAGACTTGTTGCAGCACTCTTACATACCTGTGATTTGCAAAGGCCGATCTAAAACATCTGAAAACCTGTGATCCTGAACACTCAAAAGCGGACATGTGCCATCTGGGCAAGAAGAGTTTGGAATCAACATTATTACATAAAGTATAACAGGTTTATAATTCCAATAAGTAGACCTTTTCATTTAAAGAAAACATTTATGCACTGGTACGCATAGTTAGTTTACTACTCATGTATTGTCTGTGTTGTCCAGAAACTGAGGCTCAAGTGCATGAAAAATTCCTGATTTCAGACCACATTTCTGTAAATCGAATTTTATAGTCTTGACAATGTAAACAAACAATAACATAGCTATTTAAGTTTTTTTAAGCTTTCACATCTATCCACATTGCACTCGTTACTAATGCATTCTAAGCATCCTAATTCTTCACCACAATGAACTTTGAAGCGTGGATGCATGCTTAGAAGCCTGTACAAGATGAGCCTTATTCAATTGCAAACGGAAGCTAGCAAAAAATGCACTTTCTAGGTTTTGGACTAGCAAAATACATCTTTTTATCTCTAAAGGTGATAAACTGATTTTAAGTTTTCTTTTTATTGGGTATAGGGCCAATAAGCTATTTTAGACCAATACAATGAAGCACAGCAGTGACCACCCACTGCTTGGCCTAATCACCTATGTGGTGATCATAGGGCCTATATTTTTACTTTAATTTTGTTTCTGAAACCTCATAAACTGCAACAATATTACAACAATTGTCCTAATTGTGCATTATGGAAATCAGTTAGCACATGATTAGTTCAAACGTGACTCTTAATAATCTTTTATTAAACCTACATAAATACTGGATACATGTTCAGAAACTATTACATATGCAACAACAATATTAGCACTGACTGCAATTTTAAATATAGTAGAACCGCTTGCATTATTTCTAAGTGCTATACTAATGCTATACTAATTATTAATATCTAATAATCCCTAAAGTCTTCCATGAAAGTGAAAAGAACAAATGATTGTCAACATTGTCAGGGTATGTCAAATGTTAAAACCATAACTGAAATGAAATATGTTCCATTAAATGCAACTTTCACGGTCAAATAAAATCAACAGGCTTTCCGATACTTTAAACTGATGTGGCTACAATGTTAAAAATGTGGGACGTGGTCCAGCCTAATACATGATGGATCATCTGCTTGTCACATCTTTATCTGTTTTGTCTCACAATCAAATAGACATAGAGTATTTAATTCAAAGACAGCAGAGCATTTCAATAGCACCCATCCAGGCTTTTATACAAACATAAAAAAATACCTGTTTGCTCATTCACTGCCATTCCAAATGTGCAAAGAATGGAATTTAAAGTCCAAAGAAAAGACGTCCATGTTAGCAAGCAAATCATGTCTCTGTCACTCGAAGGCAGGCCTCTCCAAAACCTGTGTGCAAATAGATTGTTTTACATTTCAATCACATTCAATGACCTTCCAAAGAATACAACACATTGCAATGTACTGCTTTCACATACTAAACGAAATCCTAAAGCCTTAACCAACAATTCCAGACTTAGCAGAAATATTTATTTGCAATGAGTCTGTAATTTGTCTTGTAAAAAAAAAAATCCTGTTTGGTGGCTTCAAAACAATGTATGGAAAAAACAAATAAAAAAAATATTTATTCAGGCTTGAAGATACTTGCAAAAATGTCTTTCTCCAACTAAAAGAAAAGGATTGTACTCAGTAATTCATCATGTAAATAAAACTATAGGTAGACAGATCTGGGTTGGCAGTTTGATTCTTTTTAATACCTACATTCGTTCCAACTTGCCAGTTGTAATGTAATGCAAAGTCACGCATGGCAAAGCTCTTTTCAATGTAGGTCTAATCTTCAGCCTTATATTTCTTTAATAACACCTGCTGCTTGGTGATGAAAAAGAACAGTTTAGACCGCATTACTGTTTACACAAGCTAAGACTTCTTATTGTTCACCATAGCACTAGGTATGCATGCTTTTCAAAACTTCCAGTGTAATATACAGTATAATGATTTGATGATAATCTATAGACAGACATGCACATCAACATACCTGTATATACAGTATAAGTCTTACTCTATTGAAGGTGGACAGACAGTGATTTGCAGTCTGTCAGCATTGTTCATGGCTCAAGGGCAACACATGCAAAGACCAAACCAGGAACCTTCCAGTTGCAAATAAGGCCCATAGAATATTTGTCTATGCAGACAGTGAAATCCTATCATCCCTTTAATGTCATGAGCGAGTCAAGGATGTTTCAGAGCAAAGTCTTATGGATAATTACATGCTTTTAAATGAGCCTACTCTCGTGGCATTAAAGTTATATGTCGTACAAACTAAAAACATTGAAATTATATTTCTTCTCTAAAACGCGTGTGACAACAAAACATTACAACATTGTCACTTGGCTTCTGTTTGAACAAGTCACGGTAATTTATGATCAATCTATCAAATTGTGAACAATAGTGTTTTATGGCACTCTTTCGCTTGTTTCTGCCCTCAATTTGATTCAAAGCTTTAGCAGCCAATTCCCATATTGTGCCTTGTGTTCCCCAGATCATAAAGTTTTCAATATCACTGAGTGGCCATACGCATGCACGAGGTCGTGCGTGAAGCAGCACTACTAAGCTATCACGTTCATGCGTAATGTTATTCATGGTATTTCTGTAAATGCACGCAGTTCATGAAGCCCCAATGTCGAATCCTGCCGCAAATACTTACTATTGTTAATTGTCAATGAAGATTCTTATTTAAAGGTAAATTAATACGCGCGCGAAAAATATCGTAACAGTCAACTTACTCCTCTTTCATCTAAAGACTAGATTGTTAAAAAACGCGAGATTATGTGCGCGATCGCTGATTGGCCAACTAAATGTCTGTATTTTTATTTGTCATTTATAATTAATAATCTAACGAGAACATAGTCCCTAAGTTCAGAAACTGAAGCAAGGCGTAAAACATGTGCTCAATTAGACGTTTCTTATTAATTATAAAACATGCATCTAAAACACGTGCACATGTAGCTACACACAAAACTTTCTAGAGCCAAGTTGTGCGTAAAAGTAACACACAACAAGTTAGCGCGAAGTCAGAAAGGTAAACATTCTGCTAGGTTATAAAAAACAAGCAAACTGGACTGTCCCGTTGAATGAATTCTTGTACTTACACTCGCTGGCAAAGTTTCCTCTAGGACATTGGGGATAAAAACATTGCGTAAAATCATAATCCAATAGTGATCACGGCGGGTATAAGGATCCAAATTCCTGGAGTTGGAAATAAAAGTCAGTGTTGGATTGCAGCTAGATAGCGGTCTTTATTAGTTGCACGGAGTGGCCCTCCCACTCTGTCATTATCACTGAAATGCACTGCCACAGAAGACTTGAGCAAACACGAGCAGCGCGCACCGGGAGCGTCGGCAGCAAAGGGAATACATGCCCAATGGGGCTTCAGACCAACTCAAAGGCTATTTGAAGCGCCCAGGTGTGCTATTCAGAACCATTTTACTTTTTATCAGCTATCAATATCTATCAAACACCAGGATTATTCTATATGAATTGCCCAGATGTTTTTATTAAAACATTTGGTACCTTTATATGAATTGAAAAGGAGGCAATTGTGCTGAATGCTTTGGAAAAAACGCTTAAATAATAATGACACCTGCATGACCTTAAACAGAGTACAGCCAAACGTATCATACACCCATACATACTATTTTAGACTGCAATGTCATGTGGCAATGCTGCTGCCCTACTCAGAAGTCAACAACATTCTCTGTTTCCTCAAATGCTAAAATGATAACCCTTCAATGGTATTTCTTATAATATTTTTTCCCTTTTTTAATTCCTCAACATATGAGATCATTTACAGCACATAGGTAGACTTTCCACTAAAGTTTTAGTTAGGCAGTTTACCAGACCTGACACTCACAGAAACAGGTGCTTTAGCTCCACACTCATAGCCTACAGTAAGTGTTTAGACAGATGATTTTATCCCACCTCCGCCATGTCTCTCTGACCCCCAGGAGACTGTCAGAGACATTCAGCAAGGAAGTACAAAACAAAGAAAGAGCAGAAAATACCAGCAGTGGGCTAAATATCTGCTCTCCACTTTGACTCAGCATCTTGATAAATGTAGCATACTTCATGTTGTTGTAAACATAACCAGAAAGCATCATATTGAATGTCTCTTAACATTGTTTGAAAGAAAATTAAATCATTCCAAAAAATCTGCATGTTTACTAATCTCAGTGGCTAGATGGTCAGCAAATCATGTATTATTTGTAATATAAAAAGAACTGTTCTGTTTTAACCTACAGAAGATTTTGTTGTTTAATATTGTTTTTCTTTTGACAAAAATAAAGAAGTTTGAGAGAATAAAGGTGAAACATCCAACTTACCATGTAAGTGTTTCGAAGCATCAAACTGGAGAGACATTCAGGGAGCTCCAAGGTTCTTTGGGTTAGCTCAAGGATGCACTAAAGAAAGAGATAAGAAGTATGAAATAGTTAGGCTTTTCAAGAACATGCATTAGAGAAAAAACAACCCTGAATTTGTTCTACAGCATTAAACAAACCAGTGTTGAAACTGTATGGTAAACAGTCCATGTTTATAACCCTGTTTTTTTCTCATTAACAATTTGTAATCAGTTCTGTTGGCTGGGAATTTAGATTTTTAGGGTTTTAGGGTTTTGAAAGTATTAAATTAGGACAATAGTATTTCACAGTATTTTGTTAAGCAAGCACTAGATCTAATCCAGAGCTTAAACAATACTATTGGTCTAAACATGTGAGTAGTACACCATTGTCACTTTAATCCAAAGGAAGTCATTAAAAGAAGGCAATTAAGTAAACATTAGAACTGCTGTAAAATCTACGTACCATAGGAGATTGGTACCACCACAACACAGTCAGAAAATGTTCGAAATACAAAGATTCTGTGTTCTTAGGGTTCCTTACAAAATTAAAGTGATGTGAAATAATTAATTCCTTCACAATGTCGTGTGGTACCGTCTAACATTTTAGTGAAGACAAAAGCAGTATTTTTAATGTCACTTTTTGCTTTTAGGACTTTCCAAAATGCTGAATGGAAGCAGGAAATGCCAGGTGGCCACACTGTTTCCAAAACTGAATTTACATCTACTACTTCTACTCTACTGACTTTCCTTTTTAACTTTAAAACAGTTTGGATGTTGATCTACTTTATAAATGTTGAACCTATTTTATATGAATGTCATAACATATTTTATTTTCTCCAGTTCAAAGAACCGGTATTGCTGCTGCAACAATGACATTTAAAATGTATGTTGAAATCAGAATTTTAAATACCAGTATGATCTTAAGGCAACCTAATGATGTATATTGTATTTGCTAAAAACTGTAAATGTTAGAGAAAATGTATTCAATGTATTGTGCTATCGAGAGCAATATCTGCTCAACCAGTTTTATAATATTGGTCTAATTTTGTGACCCATGCTTTCACATTTGCCCTCTTTTCAAACCCATAAAAGCAACTGCTGTTTAGCATTGGGGTTTGTGTCTGTCTGTTTGCAGTGCATAAGCCAAACCATTAACACTGTTTGTTTACTTCACACAAAGGCCACTAATCACTGTAGTCTCTTAATCATAGCATTGAAGCCATTGTTGTAACTGGCTTTTAGTGGAGAACACCTGTCCATTTGAGCGTATCATTTACAAAATTGACAAAACGCTAAACAAAGACCCACTGAGCGTTACTCATCTCTATGCAGACATAACTTGTGTGTACCTAAAACCACAAAAGAGCATAAAGGAGACCCATTCATAATCTGTGAATGCTCTCCTGGGTCTGAATGGAACCACTTGTTCCTCTGTAAAATATTGGATAAAGAATAAAGAATGAAACAATAACATCAATAAAAGTCCCTTAGGGCTGCAGCTGTACTGTGTGGGGTCCATATAATTGAGCTGACAATTAATCAAAAAACAAGTTGGTAACATTGCTGAAGCATTAAAAGGGGTTCCCAGATAGCTGTGTTGGTCAAATATTAAAAACTTTGACAATATTTGGCACCACTTTTTCTATAGCTTTCTCTAGTTTGTGTGCCACAATCACAAATAAATGGTTTGGTATTCTAAAAACATCATGTGATTAATCTTTGATAATTTTACTGAATTAATTTCTGCTGATTCTTTAAGGTGAGGTAGCTGATTTTTACATTGCAAACACAATTTTAGATTTTAAATGTGTCAACTTCCTCACACAAACCCTCTGACACATGGTTAATATTAACATGTTTTTGTATTTGGTTGCAATTATGGCTTAAGTAACACTTCTTACAAACAGCAAAGTGCAGCTGAAGTGGAACAGCCAATCAGAGCATTCGACTTCTAAAATTCTTTATATTTCAATTTAGACAGTACACAATGGTCTCATTTTTTTCATAAAGTTCTGTTTTTATCATATACCTTTTTAAAAAGTTAGTTACCCCAACTTTAACATAAGTTACTATGGCCACAACAGCCAAACAAACAAGCCTTATCAAACCGGCCTTATGTTGTAGAACTGATCAAAACACTTAAAAATACCCAGAACCAAAACGAAACAGAACCGAACAAAAAATGATAACCGGGTTTCTAATGTCAGATAAATGTATCAACATTTTGTATTACAACAAAATGACTATTTTAGGATAAACTCATTAATGGTGCATCTCTGGTACTACGAGTTTTTGGTGAACTCTCAGTGGCTACTCATACCATGCTAATATTCACATGCAGAAAAAAATATGTCTCTCAATTCAGACTTTAAGTAATGTTTTCATTTTGTGTGAGAGATTGGCTATTTATTTATTTCTTTCAAAGACACTTATTTATTTAATTTTGAAGAAAGGTTTTATTTGCCAGAGGAAATATTAACAATCTCTGCACCCAGGATTGGAAAAGACATTAAACTGACTGTAAAAACACAGTAAAAAGAACAGCACTAAATGACACTATACTTCCAAGAGACAGTGTGGTCTTAAAAATGGGGTTTTGCCAAGCGTCATAATAAAAGTATTTTGCAGCAGTGAAAGAGAAGCAGACCACAGGTGCACTGCGCGAATACATTAGTTTAATTACATTTTAGAAAGTCAAGAAACGTAGTGCAGATACTGTTATTCGCTTCTGTGAGTTGAATTTAAAAATGCTCAATCCAACAGTGACTTGGTAATTAACTGGTAAAAATTTAATTAGCAAAAGACAAATCTCCTCTAATATTATGAGGAGAGGTGTAATTTGTACTTTCCAAAACTTGTAACATCCTGTGTCACAGAAGACTGTTCTCACCATCAAAAAGCAATTACTTGTATAATATTTCTATTTAGTTTTTAATAATTTTCTCAAATGTAAAGCATGACTGCTTGAAGGCTTTTGTCATTTAAGAGATAATAATTCTCGTAAATGTAATGGGCACAATGCACTCAGGGCAGAGAGAGGAGAAAGAAAAAAAATGAAAACACAGCAAATTCTTTATATAGAGACACCATGGGGCTTGAACGCAAGATGAATTTGATAAGAACAGAAGGATAGTAGTGTGCCTGGGACCTCCTGAAACCCCTCTCTGTCCTGAAAACCCCAACGCTTACATAGCACTTCACATTAAGTCTGAGAAGCTTTATAAAAATCCATAGCTGTATATGTTATAATCCTCAGCAGAAAGTCAGTAGTTTGACCATGTGGTTATAGCTGAATAGAGTGTCAGAAACACACACAAAATACAGTAATATGACACTGATATTAAATAGCAAGCAATAACAAATATGTATGATAGAATTACAGGAGGAAAAATAAACAATATGGCTAATGCCCAAGTTTTTGGGTCAGTAAGAAGGGTCAAGATAACCAGAAATACACTGTTTGTACAGGGGGAATACTTGTGTGTCTGTGCTGTACTGTATAACTGATCACAAGAGTAAATGCTGTAATCTGCTCTTCACATGGGACCAAAGCTACAGGTGCAGCACTAGATTTGTCACTGGCCTAGTTCTATTTTTCTAGTGAACATAAGGCTAATGATTCAGGGGAGGATTCATAATATATTGAACGACTACTAACTACTGAATAGGTGTGCCCATAGGAGACTGACAATGCATCATTTTAACTAGACTAGTGCAGCACTTTTTATAGCCTATTCAGTAAGAGGAAAATACAAATATACCTAAGTAGTATAGCAAATAGTGGCATATATATGTTTTAGGATGACCAACTTAAATTCTAGAAAATGTTTTTTTTAATGTGGTGGATTGCTCATGTCAAATATATAATAATGTATGTATGTATGTATGTATGTAATGTATATATATGTATGTACGTATGTAACTGTGAAGTATAATTGAGGTATATACGTATATACTGTATATAGTCCCTGATATATAATCAGGGACAAGTGAACATGCAAATACTTGCTTGGTAGACAGAAAAGGTAGCTAGACGTAGCTAGATGCTTTGGTGGGCTATAGGCTTATTGGCTCTGTGCACGGAACATCAGTTAGCTTGTTTTTGTTCAAAATAGCTAACTTCTATACATATACAAGCATTTCCTGTTAGCGTTAGCATTTAGATACAAACACGTCTTTTTAAGTGTCCTGTGGGAAATGTATTTATAAATGTATTTATGGTTTTAAGTTGGTGTAGTGAAAACCTCATAGAAATGAACTGAACAGGAAATGCTTGTAAATATAGAAGTTAGCTATTTTGAACATAAACAAGCCAACTAGAGCTCCATGCACAGAGCCAATTGTCAATTTTATTGGCATCAATATAAAATGAAATTTAAGCTAAGCACTGTAGATTACCTGTTCTGATGTTCTACCTAAAACGCTCAGAGAGACAGAAACAGACTGAGCAGAGTGTTTTGTTTGGCCCAGGTTTTAACCCCACTGTCAGCTGCTCTCCCTGAAACGTCATGTGGGTCACATGGTTTTGTTATTACCGGAAGGAAGATGGCGGCTGAGACGCTGCTGACCGAGTCCGCACTTGGCTGGTCTATTTTCACAATAATACTTTTGGTAAGTCCGCTAAAAGTAGCATGTGTACACTGTAAAGCCATGAGACAAACGTGACTAGTCTTGATGTTGCTTTGATTTGCGTTTCTATGAGTATCGCGGTGTGTCGTTGTGGCTAATATTAGTAGCTACAAATCGGTTTAGCTAACGTAAGCTATTTGTAACATTCTGACGTAGCGTTTTAGTTGTTTTGCGCTTTAGTATATTAATAGATTATTGTAGTTAAGTATTATTGTATTCACGACTGCTTTATCAAAACACTGCTTCTTTTGCAATCTGGTAATTTACCTGCGATCTTTGTTTAGGTTATGACTTCCTTTTAATCTTTTGTGATTGCTCCAAAAAACGCCTTGTTTTAAAAATGATACAGTTAGCTAGCTTCAAATGTATTAATATTTTGATGCGAAGTAAGTCTGTGTGTCGTTCACCACCAGCAATGGGAAGACTAGGTATTTGGGATTAAATTAATCCCACATGGCAGCTCCTGAAAAGTGAACAGTTTCCTTTCCTCATCTCCTCGATCTGCATTGGGCCATATGACTATAAGTGCTCTTTTTCCCCTCTTGTACACTTTGATCAAATTATTGTATCTTTAAGTGTGTATGAGAGGTTAGACATTTTCAGTAAAACATAGTTTTACTAAAAATGTAATTTATGATTAAGATTTCACCAAACATTTTGCATGTTTTTACCTAGTTTGGTTGTTTTGGTGAAGATGATAATATTTACCTCAAAGACTGTCACACCAAACTAAGTCAAAATTAGAAAAATGTTATAACCAAATGTCATATGGGCTTTAAAATGTTTTTGCAATTTCAATTTTATGACTGCAAATTTATTAAGAATGACTTTTGATCAATCCAGTATTGAATACTACTAAAATTTGAACTGCAATATGTTTGTGTGACAACACAACATTCTAGTGACCAATAATATTTAATACAGGTAACAGGACAGCTAAAATTAAATAATTTTTTGTTGAAATACCAAGAGATGCAGGGTCAAGTCATCTTTATATAAAACACCAGATGGACCTTTTAGATTGGAGAAGTGCATAGTTTTAACTCAAAAATAGCAGTTTTGCACAAAGTCAGTCCAGGTTCTCGGTTTCAGATAGGTTTCAGTGATTTGGTAATTCGAACTTCAACAATGTACCAGCTGTTGTATAAAATAATACAGAGTGATAGCAATTCAGATTCTCCAGGTTGGCCACTATCAGGCCTTATTACATAATTAAAATCTAGAATTTGAACAGAACTGAATCAGTGTGAATATTACCGATTAAAATTTGATTCATTGCACAGCTGTAAATTCAGATGATTTATTGAAATTTTAAATCTTGATATACAAATAACATTTTTCCACATAGTTGGCTTTTGTAGTAAAAACGGGCAGGGATTCCCACCCCCATTGAGCATGTGAACACTGGATGTGATATGTATATATTTTGATAGTTGTATTGTGATATTTTGTATAAATATTTAATATCATGCTCATGCTCAATAAACTAAACTAAACTTAATAAAAGTGCATCAAGAAGCAGAATGATGTTAATGGGGTCACTTGTTTTATGCTGTGAGTTATTACAGCATCTTCCTTCCACTGACACATCTAGCTCTTTTTAAAAAGTGTCATCTGGCAACACAAGTCATTAAAAATGTTACTAAATGAATAGCATATGGCATTCTGTGTCTTCTAATGTCCTTTTTAACAGAAGATAAAACATCTATTTTTATGGATGTCTTGTGTTCATTTTAAAAAAATGTTTGTGTTGCAATTTTATTTATGTTTTTTTTTTAATATCTAGGTAATCCTTGCTTTCTGTTGGGTCTACATTCGAAAATTTCAAAGTCGTCAAGAGAGCGAAGCTGTTTCAACTATCACAGCAATATGTGCACTGGCTGTTGCCTTGATAACTTCAGCTCTTCTTCCAGTAGATATCTTCCTTGTATCATTCATGAAATATCCCAATGGCACATTTCAGGTCAGTCTTTTTCTCTTATACCTGCTTAAGTTAAGTATTCAAGAGATGTTAACAAAACCCTTTTTACACAGCACCCTTTATCTTGTTTTCTACACAATTATGGGGTCTTAATCTGCTTTAACAGCTGAATTCATTTCTATGCCATCACTTCTTGCCAAGTCATTGCATTTGTTACTTTCTAACAATTTTGTAAAGTGGTACAGGCACAATGAGCAGGAGGTAATTTGCGGGTTTCATTTAGGTTGATATGGTTGTCTGATTGCTATTGGGCACTGGCTTTTTTATGGTGTTTAGACAGAATCCACCTGAATAGACTAAACTTTTCACAACCAAATACTCACTTTTCTTACTGCAGTTTGTTGCCACATAAACATGTTTAAATTATATAACATTATGATGGCTTGAAGGATCACTTTTTTTTCCATCAAAAACAAAAAGCAGGGAATGGGCTTAAATTGCAGATTCAGGAAACTACCAGATAGATTTATGATAACAAAGAGTGACTAATGGTTTTATATTCGTAAATGAAGCATATTATAATTGACATTGTGTCTAGAACTTTGTGAAAATACTGAACCCTTGTTAGCTAATTTTCATTCTTTAGCTCTAAAATTGAATACCATACTACAAATGGAGGGCAGGGGCTACTGTATAGTACTGTATGTTCACACATTTTTTAAAGCTTAAGTTAACATCATCTCATATGTGAAAAAACATATTTTTATAATTTGTTTAATGTATTCATCTGCTCTAGCTCGATATTAAAGGTGGACTACCTTATATGTTTTTTGTAAATGAGTAAATTTTGTTTTTTCTAACATAATGTATTTGCAAATGCAGCATTTTGTGACAAAATCAGAGTGCTGTGTACTGTTTGTATGAATCAAAGAAAATGTTTTATCACTCAAAGATAGCTGAAAACAGCACTCTGATTTGCTGTGCTTGAGTGGTCCTCTCCAGTTTCATTTTGGTGTCTGTAAAAAGAAGTTCTTAAGCTGTTATTTCTGCCAACATAAATGCTTGTGAACACTAAACATGTTTAGAAGGATTTGAACGAGCTACAGAAAATTTGTATTTAGCACCAAATTTTTGTTTTGCATTGTAATAAAAAAAAAAAAAAAAAAAAAAAAAAACTTTATCTTTAAGTTATGGGCGTGTATAACGTAATATCGTTTGAACCCAATCATTATGCATTTAACTGATTTGTTTTATTGTTTTGTTTCTTTTAGGAATGGGCTGCAGACAATGTGACTAGGGCAAAAATCGAGGACTCTGTGCTTTATGGCTATTACAGTAAGTATTTACCTCATCATCATATACATCATGTGTTAAAGTTGAAGTAGCTAACTTTTTTTGTTAACTTTGTGTTTTCCACCAAAAAGTCAATGATAAATGCTGCACTTTGTGAAAAAATTAGAGTATTCTCTGAATTGAATGATAAAGAATTTAGTTCTAATCAGGAGCGGAATGCAGCATTCTGATTGGCTGAGCTGGGTGGTCCAGTCCAGTTTCACTTTAAAAGAGAAAAAAGAGGGTTTAAGTCAAAATTGCAACCTAAACTTAATACATACTGATATTAACAATGTGTTTAAAGGGGCACTGTGTAAGAAAAAATAAATAAACAAAGTGATCCAAGTATTGTCCACTTTTGAACACCAGGGGGAGCATATCCAGTGCATTTTGCCTAACTACCATGCTGACATCTAGCGTCAATATTCACATTCCAGCCCGTAATAAAACATTTCAAATAAGTTAAATGTATCACAATTGATGTGGATTGATTAACAGTGCTCTTATAAGTATTCATGTTGTAAAGAATAAATATGATTTAAATGTTTGTGGACTATAAGTGATAATTAAAATTCCTCTCAATCTTACACAGTGCCCCTTTAAGGATTTATGAGAGAATATTGTCAGCTTTAAAACCTAGATTGTGTTTGCAGTGTGAAAATCACCTACCCACCTTTAAATAAAGTCAGAAAATGTAAACCAGAGAGTTATGTTATGCCCTCATAAAATGATCACACAATTACTTACTTAGATTATCAAATCACAAATAAATAAATACAAAAATATAATTTCTTATGCATATAAACAATTTGCTGACATGTCTAAGTTATAAAAATATATACACTTTAACAGAAGTTTTAAGCAAAGTTTATGTCAGCAGGCTTCATGCACATTAAGTTTTAGGAATGCTCAGTGGTTGACAAGTAATGTCGAAAAACAGACAGCCCTCTCACTAAACGACATCACATCAGAAAATGTAATTCACGGATTGTAAACCCAACACATCTCTCTAGGAATTATAACACTAGTTAGAATTAGAACAGTAGTTATGAAAAAAATGCCTTCCTTAGAAACTATTTTGTATGTTTCATTCTGTTGCTACTTGTAACTTTAGAAAGCATGGTAAATACAAAGTATGCTTCAAGCTGGTTTAATGATTCAGTACTTTCAAAGAACTGTCACAAATTTAACATGTTTACTGTACTGGTACTCACACAAATATCAGGTACAAATTCGTCTCAGATCCAAGTTTGTAGGTTTTTTTTTTTGAGGGAAGAAAAATATTTTGATTAGTTAATTAATGCATCCAATTCCCATTTTTATGTAAGTTGGTGGTACTTTCTTTGCCCTCTCAAGTCGTACACAGAATGCATTCAGACTGTACATCGAGGAAAGGTCCTGCATGATATGAATAATAAATATTTACTGCAGGAATGATGCCAAGGATATGTGTGCGTTCTGGGGATTGAATAGAATAGCTTGAAAGACGCTGCTGTTTGCCTGGAGCATGGCTCACGTGATCATAGCCTCGGGACAGTAGGTTTATCATGATCTGCATTCTCTGAGCTGGTAACCTTTAGCTACTGGGAACAAACTCCTACAACCCGGGATTTCTCGTGTTATCTTTCATTTGATCAAATAGTTGCATAGCTTAAAATGTGGTAAATACATTGTTGAGTTGTGTGTTTAGTCTCCAAGAGTTGAGAACTAACATTGTACTTGTTGTTTTAAAAATCAGTTTGCTGGTGTCCTATTGGAGGGTTGCAATGACACAGGCCATTTGTAATTTTTCAAGGTGCACTATGCAATTCTTTTCTGGGGGCCTGCTTTCAGGCCCTGTTTTACAGTATAGCATTATTTTTTTAGTATATAAGTGCCTGAAAATCTTTGAAAATCTAGCATTCTTATTGGTAGAGGTATAATTTTTCACAGAACTGAACTGGCTGCATCAGCTGCTCATGTCCACAGAAATGTGTGTTTTTATTATGTTTTTTGTGGCACTGTCAAACATTATAGACAAAAAATGTTCATAGAGAAAAGCAGGTAGCTGATCCTTTATCAGAAAATAATATTTAGTGCATTGCTTTATATCAAGTTCTTTTTTCCCTGTATGATTTTTTTAAGTCCTGTCTTGGCCATTCAAACAAGCCTGTGTGTGCGTGCGTGCGTGTGTGAGTGTGTGTATATATATGTGTGTGTGTTTGACCACAGACACTGCAGTGTGTCCTCTCTGAGGACATTCCCTTTTACTTTGCCAGTAGGTGGAGACCAAGCTCCACATGTCACACGTGTAAAAGCCTCCGTACAATTGTAACCTTTAAAGAGCACTTTTCTTTAAGGCTGCATTTGACAGAGCTGTCTATTCATCTCCTCACAAATGGAATAATTACATGGCTGACGCTCAACCCTTTTCTGATGCATGTTTTGTTTCTTTCAGGTAGATTCATTTTCAAAACGCATAGTGCACTTTCATTTATCAAACATTTCCTATTTACTTTATGCTTTTACTTATTTAATGGACATAACAGACCAAAGGTTTAGCATGTGGTGTGTTGACACTTCAGTTGTGTGATTCATACATAATTCTCTATAGCTTTAATTGCCTAACAGCAAGGAGTGATTTATGTTCAACCTTTTTAGGTGTATTCAATTTCCAATGGCAAATATTCTATTATTCTAGTACAATAAGTGAACCACACATTTCTGTCTATTCTGTTTAACCTGTGTTTAGCAAAGTTAATTATGATGTCTTGACTTTCTGTGACAGATCTGCAGTGTTGCAAAGGTAAAATGAGGCCAATATAGTGATTTTAATACTAAGGACTAGACTTGATTCTACCAATTTTGATACCACAATGATACTTAAAAATACTCTTTTTGTTTCAGATTTTTATACAGTAGACTGACCATTTCAACACAAATTACTAGTACTTATTCTTTTTAAATTAAAGCTAGTTGAGATTGTTCTAAAACTCTTCAAAAATGTTTTTTTTTTTTTTTTTTTAGTTATACTTGTTCAAGTATCTAGTTTTGATACCAGTTTTGGTATCAGTTGCCATCTGATTTTTTTATACTTTTGACAACCTTATTGACTTGAATGATATTAACTGTAGAGAAAATAAACTTAAAAATTAAAAATGGAGCAAAAACTATTATTTGTTCTAATTTGTTACATGTTGCCCATAATTTTTTCTTGTGATCAATGTAAAGTAACCATGTAGATACTTAAAAAGAGTACTGTACTATACACTTGCTAGAATATATAGCAGACAGTTCATTTATTTTCAGTCGAGACATTTGTAACTGCGTAATAACAGCTTTTCCGTTTCTTCAGACTGATAAGAGGATGTATGTCTCTGGTCTCGTTTAACACCATTTCCTTTTTTCAAGTTCAAATAGATTTTTGCTATCTTTGATGAACTCCGAAGTCTAAAAGCCTGGCCTTTTCAATCTCAAGCTTCTGTCCATTTTATTTCCTCCAACTGCTCACAACTTCAAAGCAGCAGTACAAGACCCATAAGCAACAGGGCAAAATACTCAAGGGCCCTTTGAATAAATCATTGGCCTTCTCTTTCCCTTTTTAATGCCGTTTTTAGAATAGATGCCGTCATGAACACAGCCTTTTTGTAAATACACCACAAGAACTTTTCATTTTGTCTCAATCCTCCTCCTCTGCAGAGAAAAGGCTGTAAAGAGGGGTTGGATGCAGCTTTTAGGGGTTTTGAAACTTTGACAAATTACTGTTTTATTTTGGAAGGCAGGCTTTGGTGATACCAGCATCTTAAGGAAGAAAACTGTCCTGCATGCATGCACAAAAATAAAACAACAAAAGTAGCCTGGCATTAGGGAAAAATAAATTTACAGTAAAAACTATTTTAGGAATATTTTTCAATTGTTCCTATTTCAAATCAAAGACCGACTACAATAGCATTTTTTTCTTCTACGTTAAAACCTCATTTATTGTTTTGTAGTTCAGTGTGTAATTGGTGTCTAATCTATTCAAAACAAATTATCCAACTGTAAATGAACAAACTGGTATTAAACTTATTTTTGTTTTAAAATAAAAACACAGAAGTTGAAGTGGCACTTGTTTGAACTGAGTTGCTGTAGGCTTCTATACACAAACAAGCACTAAAATAGTTACAATGGCTCTTTCCCTTTTTTGGCACTGTGTTTTGACCCTGCTTTCTCTTTAATATTTCAAAAGCCTGTTAGTGCCATCTTCCAAAACTGTTCAACTTCTTCCCTGATGCTTGCACAATGCCACTTAGTTTTAATTGTGAAAAATGGCAACCATTAAAAGTCCTGTATATCTGTCACTTTTGCTCCAGAATATACTATAATATGACATTAAAATTGTATTGTGAACAGGGGTCGAGTCTAGTTGGTCCTGTAAGAGACATATCTTAAATTTGTAAACGTAATGGATTTTGCATTTTAGTCTGCACCAAATTATTTCATGTTCTCCATCTTCAGAATATAGCTTTAAATTCCTGATCATTTTTGTTAGCTGCATTGTGTACAACGATTTTACAAAATAATAAAGAAAGATGTCAGTTTGGATTTTCAAGGCTAAAGTTGTATTTACTGGATAGTATTTTAAATGAACCACCCTTGCACCTAAAGTATTGATGATATCATCTTGTGTTCATTCTTGATTTACGTTGTTCTTCTGGTCCTATTTGTCTGAGCGTATGTTCTCCCCACAATAATCCAAAAGATGGTGTGATCTTTATTTTTTACTCATGATGACATCTAAAAAGTTTTGTAATAGGCTAATAGGAAATGAGGAACAATGCAAATACATGTTGTCTGCAGTTCACAAACAGTTTTGCACCGGCCAGTAGACTCCTGAAACAATATGTTATGAGCAGATGAGATTGCTGAGGAGTTGTTTGGCCTCACTTCTGTTTTGTCAAATACCAAACAGAGTCTTTCCCAAAAGCGCCTCATGCAGTGGAGCCAGGGAAGGGATGAGGTTTTGCTTTGTTTTGTAGCTACATGGACTGGAACCCTGCAGTTGTAAAGACAGCCATAGTTTCTCTAGTTTCACAAGATTCAACAGGATTTTTTGATCATAGATCTCATGTCTTTTTTTAAATATTGTTTCTGTCTTCACACCAAAATTCTCACCAGCTACTTTTGCCCCAAGTGAATATACTGAATGGTTGTCTGTCTGTGTATGTTTGTGTCAGCCTTTGTGACTAACTGGCCTCTGTCCAGAGTGTACCTCACCTCGGGCCCAAAGGAGCTGGGACAGGCTCCAACCCTGCACATTCTCCTAAAGGAAACATGGGTTTGCAGACCAATGAATCTTCTGTATTTGTGCTTCTTTTATACAGCGTTTTAGGGAGCAGCAGCTGTTCACACATCGAGTCAAATCTGAGCTACACAGGCGTCAGATCCTTCCTGCTCCCTGTCAAATGCAGACCCAATATTCACCAGCATCTTATCACTTCTGTGGTGGCCCCAAAAATGATGCCTCCCTTGATGTTTACAGGAAATTAGAGTGCAAGCCATTCGTGTCATACCTTTCAGCTAGTGTCTGTCCGGACAGATATTTTCATCAGTCTCCCGAGCCCTTTGTCACTGGCTGTGTTTCTGTGCAGCCTCCCCTGGCATTTCATTTTCACATAAAATATAATACTTTTTCTGTGAGGGACAAGCGTTCAGGGGCTAAAGTCAGTGTGCAAGACCAAGGAAAGGTGAAAACACTTAGATTAGGAAAGAAAAGGCCAGGAATAAATGTTGATCATCAAACTAGGTTTTTCTGTTCATATTCAGCACGCAACATTTTGATTTCTTTTTCGTGTGAGGTCTTTATTTTGATCCATGATTGCTTTCCCCTTTTAGATGAGATATAATTGTTATACATTATTTACTATGACAGCAGTTTCTCATCATTCTAAAACCGACTGATATGATAGATAGTTCTATAGCTGAGTAGTTCTATCTGGAAACAGCATTTGTCGACTATGTTTGATCTTAATTATACAGTATTTATTTTCAAATAGAGATAAACCAACTCTGGCAATTTTTCTGAATCAATTCCTGAAATGCTTTAATAACTTTCAACTTAGATACTGTACATGAATACATGGCATACAACACTGCATAATAAAATAGTATACTAATATTTTGTAAATACTAATCCTAAACAAGGGCAGTATTGTTTTTTTTTTCAGTGATTTTTCCTTATTGGCCAAAGTTACACTTGACACTGTGTAACTTTCTGAGGGTGAAAAAAGAAATGCATGCTGTAGAAAAAGAAAGTTGAAACAATAGTTTGGGGCATAGTTGGATTCTTCATTGATACAGTATATTCATGACATATTATGGATTATCGTAGCTCAAGAAACACAATTTCCAAGGAAACAAGAAGGAGGAGGCGCACCTCTAGGTCACAAAAGACTAGATTTTAGACAGACTCAAGCCTGGTCAGAGCAAAAACATGCATTTTAAAATGTTTTCAGTGCAACAAAGCATCAAAGTAAAAAGTAGTAAAACATGCTTTTTTTCAGGTCTATTTTTCAGCTTCGGTTTGGTTACACAATGAGTATACAGTATTTAATACCAATATAGATACCATATAGTGAATTCATAAAATTGTTTTTAATCGTTAGTTTTACTCTTACAAATTGAAATGCAAATTCCGAGCATGGGTTAAGGACATGGTGTTATTCAGTCCACTGCTCTTTGTCAGTTGGATAAATGTGCTCCATGTTTCTTAGACTCCTTAGAGTGTAATGGATGGTACCTGTTAATGTGATACGACCCATTCTTACTGTATGTTACTATTCATGGAGTTATGATTAATCTCACCCCTGTTCTTTAACACTCCACATGTCTGATTTACACATAAGCCGTATTTGTCCCAAACCTCACCCTAAACCTGCAAACAAGTGTAAATGGATACTTTAGTGCAGCGATGAGCATGTGTTTATTGAAAGTAATGTCCTGTCAGAGTCACAGCTGGCGAAACGGCGAGCCACAATCACAGAGATGTTCATTTGTCTGCAGTAGCGAGAACATTTCCTGAAATATAGCCCATTTTTACAACAGACTGTGTTGTACTTGTTGTACTGAATATCCTTGCTTGACTGATAGATTCCAGATTTGGCTTGTATTAATGTTGTCACAATTTAAACCTGAAAGGGTTTAAAGGGAAAGGCTTTTCCCTGGTAGGGAAAAGCCCAACCAGGGACAGGAGTTGAAAATTAGCAGTAGCTATACACTCTATATGCGTCGCATCAGCTGCATGCTTTGCTTGTAACTATGTTTGATTGCATTGTCCCTGTCAAATAAATAAATCAATAAAATACATTTCTTTTAGCACTTGAAATAGGTTTCTATACTGTGTGTGCTTGTTTGGACACAACACAAAAGTTATTATAGTTTTTTTTTTTTTTTTCTTCTATATCAGACAAATGTAGAACTATTTTTTAGCCACCTCTTACCTTTATTTGTCTGTTGAAAAAAACAGACCTACATGTGTATGTAACTTTACTCTATGCTTAGTCTGTATAAAAAGATAACTTACTTTATGTTAAACATATAGGCTACAGTCGGTTTCCATATGAAACTTGGCCTCCAAATGTATTTTTGTATGCCTTTCATTCAGGCCTAAAATGTCTTGTTAAGTTGTTGTGCTCTTCTCTTTGCACCCTGACTGAGAACTTGTACTATTTTATAAACGTGATTTTCTTTCATTCCATTAGCAACATGTTATGTATTTCTATCCACAAATGTTCCAGTGTTTCTTTGGCACAAGATTAAATATTTGACCAGGAGGAGCTGTGCCATTCTTGAAGTTATTTTAAGATTTCTGATACAACCTCAGCATCATCCTTTTACTGCTAAAAGAAAACTGTCTCCATCTTGAAAATAGCATCTCTCTGTTTAAGAGTCTTTTACCTTCACTTCGCTGTAGTCTGAGTGCAACAAGTACCAAACGCTAGGGCACAAAATTGTTGGGTACAGCTAGAGCATATTATTTATACAAGTTGTTTTATTAAGAGCAGTTTTTTCACTCTTGTAATTGATGTTAAAGCTATCCCTGTAGAATTTCTAGTGACATTCTCAAGCTTTCATTATTGGAGACTGGGTCTGACATAATATACTTAAAACAATGCAGTGCCAACTTTTAAATGTCATAGAGCTGCAGAACTTTAGTCGTTGGTTTCTTTGTCAGCCAAAATGTATTTATTTTTAAATTTTCTTGTTGGCTAAAAGTATTGGAAATATTTATTTTTTTACATGGCTTTCTACGACAACAACAAAAAGGAAACATTATTTAGTGCGTTTTCTTTAGATTATGGACTGATTTATCTGCAATCTTTACAAATGAACAAGCTGCTTAGTAATAGTTTTGGTTTAGATTTTTGTTATTGTGTGATTCTTTTTTAGTATGTCTGTAATGTCTTATCAGGCAGGTTGGGTACAAATACAAGGTTAAATCATAGTTTGAGAGATTTTTCTAGCACCATGCCACAACCTCTTTTAGTTAACTTTGAAAATGCAGAGCATAGTAAAATGACATGACACTGAAGAAGAATGCGAGTGTCTGTGAAATCATTTTTTTTTTTAGGTAAATTATCAGAAGACAAAGTGAATCTAATTAGATAAGACAATTGTATTTTCACACATTTTATTACACTGGTTCACTAACCATCAGATTTACCTTGAAATCTTGAAAGTTTGAGTTCGTAGTAGGGCTGCCGATATTGAAATTTCTGCGATATGGCTTGAGATTGCGATATTCGATATTTTTGCGTATTTATTTTTCAATTAAGAATTTCTTGTAATTATTTAAAGTGTTATTAACTTTAAAGATGTGCGTATAAGACAGTTTTGTTAGTAATTGCTTAATCATTTTATTAACTTATTTTTATTGGGCGGTCATGTTTAGGAGATTTTTACGGCTTAGTTGCTGGTTGCTCTGAAATCTGCAACGCAGTCGTATAACGTTATCTGACAGGTCAAGCTTTATCACAACTAGTTTTTGTGTTTTTAATTGACGGAGTCAAACAACGGCTCTAAAACGGATGAATAATGATAAACATTTATTAAATTATTGCACATCTTGCGAAATGGATATTGCACGTGTCAATATTGCGATATCGATTTTTTCGATATATTGTGCAGCCTAGTTCGTAGGCTGAATAGCTTTGTATTTCAGTAATAAATTAAAAGAAAACATTAATTAATTATTTTTCTTTATCCTTTTTTCTTTCTGCCCACAGCTCTCTACTCCATCATACTGTTCTGTGTCTTTCTATGGATCCCCTTTGTCTACTTCTACTACGAGGAAAGAGACGACGACAACATCAACAAATGTTCTGTAAGGAATCATTTCAAACTTTAAAAAAATCACACCAAAATAAAACAACCCAACAACTTAGTGACACCTTTAAAATGACTTGATAGATGACAACTGATGTAGAAAATGCAAGTAGTCTTTCGGGATAGTGCTCTCTCTCCCCCATATGTCAATTTTGAGCTGACAGAGGCACTTTCTCACCTGCGACACAGCCTTCTTTTGTATTGTTACTTTAAAAGCACCTTGAATAGCAGTGAGAGTGACACGTTATCTCCGCTGGGTCAACCTGGATCTACGACGCCTCTATAAAGCTCTCACCGTCTACTGTCCTTAGTTAAATGGACTACACCCCCACCGCCTCCTTTCCCATTACTTTTCTCAGCACAATGAATAAAATATTTCTCTTCATTTTTGTGATTGACCATTTTAATTTTCTTCTTTTTGTGTATTCCAGCAAGTAAAAAACGCACTGAAGTACACAATTGGATTTGCCATTGTCTGCATAGCACTGCTTTTAATTGGGTAAGTTGGAAGCACGACTGACTTCTTCTGTGACACTTTAGGTGGAAATTGCCGTCTCGTAATGAGAGAAAGGCCCATAGAGGTGGCTACAGCATGACTTGTCAGACTGTTAGCTATTAAAAATATTCAAGCTTGTTAATTATTCTCACAGTCAACGGTTCTCAAACTGTAGAACAGGTACCACTGGTTCAATAGAGATTTTATAATGGCCTTGATTTCTTTACATCATGTCCAAACTCTGGCGTGGGGTCTAAATGAATGGGACCCTCAGATTAATTTATCTCGACCCTCAGATCTCCTGAAGAATTTTCCCAAACAACAATGAGTTATGCTTTTACACTGACTTTAAAAACCTACATTTACAAAGCCAATCTTAAGCTATTTTAAGCTATTTTACTACATTCTTTTGTGATTATATGTCTGAATGAATACATTTCTTGTGACTCTTGTTGTATGCATCCAGCAGAATTTTTTACTGTATGCCCATTTTTCTATGGCTCAGATTGGCCCTTCCTCTAGTCTTGACCATGTTTTAACATACTACCTCTATTGGGCTTCATCCACACTAATTTTAGAAACCTTGTTTAGTAAGTTGTGTCTCCCTTTGAGCCCCAAGAAGCTCACTGGAAACACAATTTTTACAGTTTTGTAGATTGTAAGTCAACAACTTTTGTGTTGTTATTTAAATTCATAAGTCAATAATAGACTCAATCTGGGCATTTTTGCTGTCAAATTACACTTAAATGACTGCATTAGTATTAACATTTTTGGGGTAAGCAAGACTTGTATCTTGCAAGCAGTAGCTCTCAGACTTCTTTACATGAAATGTTTTCGAAGAAAAAGGCTTTTCAAGCACAACCAGTTTTTATCCAGGTCTAAATAAATTAAAAGCAAATTAAGGTTAAAGCCGAACTAAACAATATTTTTGCTTCAGAATTTATAACTAAGAAATTGTCCACACATCACTTAAAGGCTTTGCACTGAATGGGGTTTGCTGTTTTGTACCAGTACTTAATCCTGATTTTCCTGACAATGTATTTTTGTATGTAGACTTTATAGCTACATGCATTGAGCTTAACCTATAGCGCACCTGTAACTGTGCCCCAGCTGAAAGGTGGCTTAAAAGGACACACATATAGACCATTTGGACTTTTTATAGACAGAAGCAATTTCCCTCCATTTTACCTCATGAAGTGAAACTGTTGCTGCTTTGTTCTGGGAATTGTTGCTTTGCTCTTTGATTTCCAACAACAAGATGGCTTTTATCGTCGACCGTTTTTCTAATACTGTGAGACATAATAGTTTTGTTTGGTGAACTCAGTGGGCTCGGGTTTGATGTTACAAGCCTTTGTTTGTTCTCTTTAAACTTGTTGAGCGAGTGAACTTCTTTAATAGACCCTGGACTTGGATTGCTGTACGGTGGGTCTGTGAGCCTTGTTCAGTTGGACACTGAAACATACTATTTAGCATATGGGAGAAAAACTAAAAGAAAACCTTCATTCATTCAACAATGGTGGAAATTTAGTATTTATTCATTTTTGTGTTATTCAGGTTAAAAGTGGATACAATGTTATTGATCAAAACATTGTCATTATGTTTTGTATATGTTGCAAAACAAACTGTTGACAACATTTTTCTGTTTTCAGTGCTTTTGTTCCACTTGAACCTCCTCGCCAGAATACAACCCAATGGGAAAAAGTACAGTACTTGTTTGAGGAACTTGGAAGTAGCCGTAAGTTTTATTATCATATTATCTACTACCATTATGTGATATTGTGTTTTTTTGTTTGTTTTTTTGGTGCATGGGTGCGATTTGAAATCCATCTTAATTGCAATAAGACATTTGGATATTTTGAAGTTGCTTATGCTAATGCTAAGGATCATGACCAAATGTGGGTCCTAACAGCCCTCTGGCCTTTTGCCATTGGAGGATCAAGGAGGAAGTTGAACCATCTGGCTCTCCTCACCATTGCAGACCCCTCCACGCTCCTTCACTGGGAGCCCAGGGAGAGAGCTGAGCCTCATGTCTGCTCCCACCCTTCTCACTCCAGATGGGAGGTTAATTGCATAAAGGCAAAAGGCACTTTTGGCACATCTTGCTGACTGCTCTGTTACCATTGTTCATTAAAGCCACTACATCTTTAATGGCCTGAGCATTTCATTTGCTACTGGGTTACAGCAATGCCTGGATGCTTTGCATTAGTAGCTACAAGAGTAGCTATTACAGTTATGATCAAAATATGGCACTTAAATGAAGTGTAGCAGTAGTTGAAAAGACACCACACTACCCCACTGGTTTGTTAAATATGCAAAACCTATATAATGTTGCTGTGTGATGTTGCATTGAGGAAAGCCGCATACAGACAGTAATTAAATATTTAGAGTGTATATTTTACAGTGTCCTGTGCAAACCCTTGATGATGTTGTCGTTCCACAAAAACAGGCTGCTATGATGACTAACACATCTCTTTAAAAACATATCTTGGTAAAAGCCTTGTGTATGCACACAAGCCTGAAGGGTTATATGAAGCCAAGATAAGAGTGTCCTTATGCCTTAGCTTGAATCGAAGCTGTACCGTGTGTTTGTGCTGCTGATAAATAATAGACAATATTCCTGTTCAAGCCCTGGAAAATCTGTCCCTAAAACCAGGAAGAGTGCCAGAAAGTGTCAGCAGTGTTTAGAGAGGAGAGTGCATTAAGGCTAATGTGTTGTGCATGTGAATGGGGTGTTTTTACCTGGCTTTGCATTAAGACAAAAATATATGCTGAGAATGTGGTTTATATAGGCAAAATTCTACTCTTAATGTTGCATTACAGTTAAATATAAATAAATAGAAATAAAGTCACCTTTGTTTCTTTTTAATCCAAAGGTAATGCTGTATAAAAGTCTTTCATGAGCTGATCAGGCTAGAATTATACATGCACTAAATAACAACTTAATATTCTCAGTCAAGCGGTGCTGTCAAGGATAAAGGAGAAAGGGATGATGCGACAGGTGGGCTGAGCACGGTGAAGAGGCTGCAGGGAGGAAGACAATGTGGAGTATTCCTAAAGGGGTAAACTTTTGCATGGAGCTGTATGACAGGTGGGGACTTGACAGGGGAGAATGCCTATCAGTCTCTTCATCAATCCCTGTCTTCTGACGCCAACTTGTGACAGCTGCCATGACACCAACGGGTGCCCCCGCCTTATGGGTGGTCCACTTTCCACCTCAATCAAAACAACATGGTTCAGCATACATGCAGTGTATGCTCACAGCTGTACAATATATTTGGGTGAATTTTTTCACAGGACAATGAAACAAAATAGTTTAGTTTAAATGTACCAGGATGAGATTATTCTCTATCACCTTTTTCAGGTAAATTAGGGTTAGTGTTAATAATAATATTTATAATTATAACTAAGCATGGCATGTTTATTTGTAATGTTTGCACTGTAGACAAACAAATTCAAAGTGGTTTACAGAACAGAAAAATTACAATACAAACAAATAAAAAAAACAGTTAATTATTGTAAGATTAACTTTACAAGAAAAGATACAAATAGTTTCAATATATGCACAGACAAGCTGTGCTGTTTTGCCTTGATTTATTATAATTACAATTATAAATTGTAATTGTATAAAACTGAACTACTGATTCCTTGTTTGTTTAGCGTTTACTATTCTTTGATCAGTAACTATTGTCAAAAGTAAACAAATAGTACACATGATTAACAAAGTTCTACAGACTGAAAGGGTTTAGGCAGAAATTTAACACTATTATTCTCTAACCCTATATACAGTATGTTCAGTTCTGACTCTGGGCACCAGCAGGAGGCCAGTTCCTAAAGTCTTTTGAATTTAAGATGGCCATATAGAGACTTGTACAAAAGCTGCTTTCAAATTTTTTCTCCGTATCACAGCTGCTAGTGATGGATATTTCTGTTAAATGTGCACAAACAGCTGGTGAATTCTGTGCCAATTTCGTTTCCCCACGAGGGGCAGCGACCACAAGTTTTGTCCAGTGTCCTGTGTCTCTAATGCCTCTAATGCGTCCCCTGCCTCTCACCTGCAGATGGGATACCTGCGCTGTCATTCTCCATCAGCTCCTTGACCTTGATCGGCATGTTGGCCGTCATCACTTACACGGTGAGTTGGAACCTGCGCTGACTTAATGTGAACTTGTGTCTCGAGTGTTGCCACGTTGCACGGTCATTAAGAAGACTGATTTGTAAATTATTCACTGGGGTTATGTCCTAATATACCCTGCCAGTTTTTGCATATTAGGTTGAGTTCTGGAGGTCAAATCAACTGTGCAACTTATCCAAATTATTAATCACGGTCAATTAATGCAGATATTGTTAGTTTTAAATTATAACATTGACTTACTTATTTTGCTTGACTTTGACTCAGGATATGAAACAACACATTTTAACAGCTTATTCCATAATGTGATATTGAGCATATTCTTGAATTTTCATAAAGTTTTTTCAAATGAGGCTTTATAAACTACTCTGTCCATGATGTAGCGTTTGATGGAGTGCCTGTTTATTTTTAGTAATGCTGTTCGTTTTTCAGTTTATTTATTTTATGGATTTACCCTCTGTTCATTAATACATGCCTATATTTTGATTCTTCCAACATTGGGTTGTTTGTCAATTTCTCCTCGATCGGTAGAATCGACTGTCTGTTAATGCTATCCATTTTTCATTGCTGTTATACTGCTAACTACACTGTAAATTTTCCCCTGAAGCTTGTTGCATTGGTGCTTAAAAAAGAAACAACTCTTATTTATCAGCTCACTTGTGTTACATGTAGAAGAGAGTCTAAATCTACAAATAATATTTTAATTTGGATACGGTACATGTTTCTTTTCCTAGGGACAAAACATTACAATTGAAAGTGCAGCTGTTGCTAAGGTCTAGCTCAGAGATAATTAGCAGACCCGCTGGACTTACTGTAAGGTTCATTTACTGTGACCTTAAATAATAAAAGCTGACTTTTTGCAAATTTTCTTTATCTATTGTGAGTGTAATGTAGTGTCATTGTCATCGGTAAATGTGTGCTGTAAACAAAGAAGACTGCAGATTGTGGTTAAGAGAAGTTTTTAGTGTTTCAGTTGGTGAATGTGTACACACAAATGAGCATGTGATTTATCCTTGTCTCTATGTGTTACTATTGGGCTGATTAACTTAATGGAGTGTAAGTAAAAGCCTCCATAAGTAACAAGGATTTCTGTGACTGCTGTAAATTTATTAGCTCTGTTTGTGGCGCAACCAGCTCTTCGGCCCACTTCCACAGCCCGTAATGTACATGCTATATAACACTGTGCACTTAACTATAATAGGATTCAACGCTCAAAAAAGATCTCACAGAAAATCCTGTCCTTTCTTGGAAATGTAGTACCGAACTTTAAAGCTCTTTAATACTATGGTGTCTTTGTTTGAAGCAGTAAACATGTGAGATCCTCTGAGGCTAGGGCTTAAGCTTCATTTGAAAACTCAGCAGGCATATAGGCTCATGGCTTCGTCCTGCCTGCATCTCCTTGCTTTCAGCCCTTAAATTTCTTTCATAAGATGCTGATGCTGAGCGCAGAAGATGAATGCCTGTTGATGTTATCGCATCCTTGAGATTGACCTGGGAATTGAGGTCTCTCAGATTACCTTATAGACAAAGTACCTGGTTTCGGAGCTAAACTTGTATTTAGCAGCAGTGCACTTTGTGATACCAATTTCTGAATTAGGAGTGTCAAAAGTATCAGAAATCAAAGACTAATGCTAGTACTAAAACTAGGTACTAATTTGAACATGTATTGTTACTAAAATGTTACTTTCTAGAACAGTCTTGGGCTTTATCAGAACTTGTATTTACCACATGGAAACAAAAAAAGTTATATTACCCTTCTTTGTCTATCTTTCTCTTTTATTATTATTGTTTTAGTATTTTAGTGTTATATTGAGTGTTCCCAAGAGCCTCCGATACAATATATATCCCGATACATATGTATATATTTACGTATGTATATATTAAAAAAATAATAATAATTTAAAAAATAATAATAATTGAATTCAGTTCAATGTCTTTATCAGAGCACAACTGATTTATGAATAGTACAAAAAAGTGTTGTATATGAAGTGTTTTCAACATGTTTTTGAGTATAACCCTCCTCAAAACCAATGTTAAGAATGTCACTTTGATAGGAAGAACAATATGCTGAAGAATTGTATTTTCCCACTGCTCTTTATGTTAGATACAAGGGTCCTACAAATAAGTAAATTTTCAGCCATGAATAAGTAATTTTTCAACGTTAAAGTAGCAATCCAGTGTAAAATTTATGAGTTTAAGTATCTCGATACGCCTGTCTGTATCAATGCGTCATATATCCTGATACCGATACATAGAGTGTATACAACCCTAATTATAACCCTAATAATAAGCTGTATCGTTGAATGTTCAAAGACCAGTATCCTCAATTAGATAATTCATAAATATATCTTTATATAGTTTCCTACAAGTATGTACCTTGAGTAACTATTGAGCAATACACATTTATTTTTTATTATTTTTATTGTCATTTAATAATGCAAACCACCTAATCTTTATTGTTCCTTGTAGCTGGTAATTAAAATAACTTTATGTGCAGGCATTAAAAACGCAGGGTTGAGCAGAGTCCTTCCTCCTCCCTTTTGGCTCCACTGACAGCAGCCGCCGGAGTAACACAGAGGGCCCTGTCTGCTCTGTGTCCACACATTTGTGCTGTGCCCACTCTCTGGTCACATGACTGCCCTGTTTATCAGGCAGGACCATCATCCCTATCAAATCTAATTATGCTGTTATTGACCACCATGGGCTTTTTAACAGCACTATGGAGCATATATGATAATAAGAAGTGATACTATGTATTTTTACAAGGGGACACCTGTGTTCTCTGCTTCATGTCTTTCTGCCATGCTCATGCACATTTGTGGGGGAGGGAAATGTTTCTCTGGGGATCTGGGACAGGTTTTCCTTTTATGAGTGTGTTTGATATTCGGGACATGCTCCGGCCTTAAGAGCTCCATGATTCATTGCAGAAGGCGACATTCGCCTGTAGCAAAGATCCACAGCAGAGACTAATAATAGTCGAGCCTGTCTTGGTATCCCCAGTGACTTGCCTAATGCTATCTAACACTCAGAAACTAGTAAAAGTTGTCTCAAAAATATAAAATGTAGGGTTTGATTTTTTTTGCGCTTGAAAAATGGGAGAAAGGGCACTATCTTTTGACACTGCTGAAAGTATCTTTTCTCAAAGTGTTTATCTGTAACATTTTGAACCTGTGCTATTGTAAATGCCAGCTTGTACCAGGTTTAGATTATTATCTGCTTTATCAGTCTTCTTTGTCAATATTTCCTTGTTGTTTAGGGGTAAAACAAGAAAAAAGTAATGTGCATGGTTTCATATACATTTTTGTATGTTTGCATCTTTGATGCTACTTCTTTTGCATAGAAGATACATGAAATGGAGCGGAAACAGTCCTGTCCTTATCTGATTCAATCCCAGCTACATCTTTGACGCATGCCCTCCTTCTACCCAGACAACCAGCCCCCCACCCCCCAAAAATCCTCTTATAAAATGCATCAAATCCTGGATAGAGAATAGTGCTGTCACATGGGGGCACTGTTAAGCTGTAAATTGCATCAGGCTGATATAAGGCAGCGATATCCTCTCAAAATGGTTGCAGCAAACTTTAAGCTCTGCCATGCAAAATTATAAAGCTCATTTATATGTTTCTTAAAAAATACTGTGAACAATGAGTAAAACTGGGTAATTACTTTTGAAAATGTGTGTTTTTCAAAAACACTTTTTTGTCCATACACAAAAAAATGTGTGGGTGGTTTTTGATGCCATAGTAACATATGATACTAATTGTGCTGTTTCAGGCATATGGCATGTCGGTTCTGCCTTTGAATCTGATAAAGGGCACACGCAGTGTAGCGTACGAGCGCCTGGAGAACACAGAGGACATGGATGATGTGGAGCAACAGATTGAAAACCTCAAATCCAAGGTGTGTGTAACAGAAGTACACTTTTTTACATTTTAATATAATAATTCACAAGCCTAGTCATGCATTTTACTGTATTTGTGTATAACCTTAGCTGATCACCCTCTATCCTCTATCCTCTTTCGACCTGGCCTCACACATCAGTTTGTATGCAATTATAGATGGGCTTGCAACTTCCTATATTGACTGGTGGAGTGGAAAAAAACAGCTCTGAGAAAAATGATATAATTGTGTTTATTAGGCTGTACTTGCATGTGGTAACCCTCACTTCAACTTAATGAGTAGTACAATAGTCATTCTTTTTTTTTTCTGTTTTTAGATAGATAGATTTGGGGACTTGTATAAGGCTCATTTATATTTTAATGGGTATTCAGTTTATTTGTCTTGCCTTTGACAGTGTAAAGACGGTCGTCCCTTGTCCTCCCGAGACAGACGGAGTCTTCATGAGCTGGAGGGGAAACTGCAGGTCCTTCGTCGCAGGAGCAGACACTTGGAAATAGCAGAGAGTAACTGCTGCACTAAAGTGGGCAGTGCTCTCAGACCTTTCAAGGTGACTGTCCATTAAATGATGGCTTCTGTCTTTGTCATAGATGTGGATTCAAAAAGAATGTTCTTAAGCCTAATATCTTATTAGTTTATGCTGAAAAAAAAAAAAAAAAACATTTGTTGCATTTTTAATCTCTATTCTCTGTTTTCTAAACTTCGGACTGAATTTCAAATCTGCTCCAGATTTCCCCTCGTTCTTCTATAGTCATCTGCGTATTTACATATTTCCCATGAGTAGTCTGCACCTAATTTACTCAGAAGTCTCTCAGGGCATTCTGCACAACTCAGGTAGGATCTTGTGTGTCCCCTGAGATGAACCAGCCTGACCTCAAACTTGTCTTTTTTTTGTCCACACTGAATAATTGTCAATGTGAACACAATAAATTACCAATAGACATCTTACACTAACTTTAAGCTGTTTTGTATCATCTGCCATTCGTCAAAAGACCTCCTCATTCTTGACAAGGCATTTACTGAAATAGTACTACATTCTACATTTTATTATTAGGCATATTTTGCATAATTTAATGCTCTAAACTACCACTGCTAGAATTGGGCTTAATGATAAATAATGGTATGTCACCCCAATGGTGCTGGAGCAGCCCCCGCATGCTTAATCTTCTTTTTATGATTATGTGAGTACTTGAATTAATTACATATTTCCTAAGCTTTTTTTGGTTAATAAGGTATAAAATCCACATCAGTAACACTGTTTGCTTGAAACAATAATGAGTCCCATTCTTCTCATCTAAAGGATGAAAAAATGTTTAAATACTGTTGAACTTTAATTTATCAGGTATTTCTGCATAGACATAGTAATAAATCAAGCTGCTCTGTTCAGAACACATCACTGATAAGGACAGCGTGAGTCCCACATCATTCTCCTAATTCACTTTTCTGCTGCCACAGCTATTCAATTTCCAGTCTTTTACTGCACTGCAGGAATGCCCAAACATTATAAACTGCTGTCTGTAATAGTTTGACTTTAACCGAGGGGGTTGCTGCTAATGACAGTCCCCAGACTCAAATATGAACAGTAATGAGTTGGGAGATTTATTTACGATGTATTTGGGGACCAGTCTAGAGTGATAAGCCAAATGATTGTTGTTTCTGCAAAACCACCATTGCCTTTTACTCCTGATAGTCTGCCAGGAGATGGGACTGACTTTTTACAGACATTTACTGGTAACGAAAAGATGCCAAGATTCTTCTATAAAAGCCATAAAGAAGCATGAGTGTAGAGTTGTGGCTTGGTTATCTTGTTGTGGTGTACTTTTGGCTGGTCTGCCTCCCTGCTGTCTGGGCTGTGCCTCTGCCTCCTTTTGTCACCTTAAGCCCTGCTGCCAGGTTTGTGGCCATGCCATATGGTCCCTCTTTCATGAAAGACTTCATGGCAGAAGTGTTACAGTATATCATTTGTGTCTTGCTCTGTTGAGCCTACTTTTAGAGCCACACCCTTACACAGTATATTCACTTAAGGATTGAATTATACATTTTACCTTTTATGTTTGACTTTACAGATTGTTCTGGGCATTTTCTTCATTCTGGTGGCACTGCTTTTTATTGTTGCTTTATTCATTTCAAAGTAAGTGTCATTTCGTTATCTCTCTTTGTCATCTCATTCAACATAATGATTATTACTTACCTGTACATATGTGCTAATACTTGTATCTCTGTGTGGTAGTTTGGATAAAGCTCTCCACTCAGCGGGCATCAGCTCTGGGTTTGTAGTCTTTGGCACTAATCTCACCAACCCCCTGAACGAACTTCTGTTGGTCTTGCAGCCTGTGAGTACTCTTTCATCTTCCCTCTGGAATTATGCACCCTCCACTCTGTAAGCAGCATACCAATACCTTAAGTACAAAAGCAGTCCACCTCATTGTGTCTGTCATAGTATCTCAAAGAAATATATGAAAAAACAATGTGAGGAGTTTCAGGGCTTTATATATAAATACATATTGATTTTGTAGCATGTGCTGCGCGGACTTGATAGTTAATTTCAAGTTTTTGATCAAAGTTTTATTATTGCTAAGCTAAACTTAACATTCTGTGCTTTGTATTGTATTAGAAAATTTGAAGGGAAAAAAAACATAATTGGCAGTTCAGAGTAACTAAGAAAGAAAGAAAGAAAGAATACAGCATGGCATTGATTAAATGTCTGTTCAAAAATATTTAAGACATTAAGTGCACCATACAAAGAGCTAATCAGTTCTTATCATTGTAATTCTGCCTAAAATGCTGTACCATAGAGTTAGCAGCCATGAAATCCTCACACGTCAGTTGACATTGTAAAAACATGTTGCATGCTAATTTTAAAATGAGTTGGCCCATATCAAGTAGCATTTATTGTAGATGGTCATTAACCATTTTGAGCATCCAAATGAGGCGGCCAACCCAAGCTAATGATTTTGGATATAAACATGAAACTGACCCATTGGCTTTTCAATTGCAGGTTTTCCCATTAGATTACATTCTGATCACAGTTATCACCGTGTACTTTGTGTTCACTTCAATGGCTGGTATTCGCAACATGGGCATCTGGTTCTTTTGGATAAGGGTAAGCAACTTGCACACATATGTAAGTCTACTAAATACCTTTTAGTATCCAAAAGATCTTTTTTTGTCCTTTTTGCAGCTTTACAAAATCCGACCAAAGCGGACTCGACCACAAGCTCTGCTCTTCCTTTGTATGATTCTTCTATTGATCGTTCTGCATACAAGCTACATGATCTACAGCCTGGCACCTCAGTACGTCATGTATGGCAGCCAGAAATATCTCTTACAGGTAAGTAATACATTTGCAATATTTAAATTGTATATTGTAATTTGGTTCAGAACCGTAGTGGTCAGTTTAGTGGTTCAAATGACTTGTAGAAAATAGTAGTGGTTTAAGCTCTGTCTAAACCATGTACTGAAATGGTTGTTGTAAAATAGAAAGTTGATAACTGCAGTCATTTTCTGTGTTTGTGTGGGTGTACAGTATGTAGTTTCTCCAAAAGTGATTATCATATTTCAACTCTCTTTAACGCACAAAGATTTAGCAAAATATAACCATTCCGCTATTGATGGTGTATTTTGTGGCTTGAACTCTTGTCTGTGTTTTTGTTTCTCAGCTGCCTCCTTTGGATAATACTACCTTGAGCACCACAAGGAGCTGTGATGCTGATGCGCCTCAGGGTAAGTCTGTCACAGAGCACAGTGAGGTTGCGTTGGTCCAATGGCAAAAAGAAAAGAAGTTACCGTAGAGGTCATTAAAGATTTATCAATCACTGGTCAGCATATACTGTAGAATTGCAGTAGATTAGGGTGTGCAATTGAGCTGTACAGGATAAGAAATGTTTGTACATGTCTCAAGATTTTTGTTTTTATGTAACATGTCTTTCTCATATTTAAATCCCTTTTCATAGTTTTCATAGAAACTGAAGAATAAATGATGGTGATTGGCACTTTCAGGAAAACAAATTATGTATGTTTGTGCTGTTATCAGAATCGTATTTCAAAGCACAGTTTAGATTAAGATTTTTCTCAACATTTTTCAGATTTTATTCAGTTTTGCGATTGTTTTTTTAAGGTTAAGATTTACTTCCTTATTAATTATAAATTACTCAAACTAGGAAGTTGCCTCAAAACCTTTTTTTTTTTCACAATGAGCCAAAATGTCTCTAATGTAGCAGATTTTCCTTTGCATAGTTATTTGGATAAAATGTAATTGCAAACATCTTAATCGTTTTTCATGCTTTGGGTGCCACCACTCTCTTGGACTTACAAGTTTGAAAGGTGTTCTGTTTTTGTTTTTTTTCCTTAGCTGTATAATCACAGTTTATTTTACAATGGAGGGTACATGATCGGGGACAAACATTTGTACTATTATGCGACCACTTGCTGTCTTGACGGCATCCTTTAGTACACAAATCAGCTTCAAGGTGTGAATAGGTAGTACATTGCCTTTCAAGCGACGGCTTCGTGACATGCATTTCATAACATGCAGGACGATTTAGTCTGTGAAGATATTGAGATACCCACTGAAGGTTGTTAATGAAACAAAATGTACACAAAAATGTATCATTGATTTGCGTTTTGTATAGTGTTTTTTTAACTACCATGTAGCAGATTTTAACTTACTACATGACACTTTTATTCCCTACATGTTTGTTAAATGTCTTAAGTAATTACAAGTAAATACAGACAAATGGGCGGGCTCAGGTGATAGGTTAAAACAGAGATTTTAGAGCACTCGAGCATCAGTTGCAGGACAATACAAGAATACTCACATATGAATAAATCAATACAAATATAGCTTTGAGAAAACACTGCTATAGCATAGTTACAGCTCAGAGAGGTGGATTTTATATAGTAGGTCTCCATTGGCTACAACCTGTACATAACTCAAAATGAGTGGAACAAACGCAGCATTGTTTTAGCTTCCTTTAGTAGTGTTTTTGAAATTGCAGTTAATTTTGTTAACAAGTAATAGTTAAAATGCACACCAATTGGCAATTGATTAATAATCTTCATCGTGGCTGTTTGCAGGCACCTGTTGTGATTTGTTTCAGACTGAAAATGGGAAAATTGCCTGATTAGTAGTGCGTTGTCTCATTTAACAGCACAGTTTAGAAGCGAAGCTGCAACTTGATGGGTGGTCAGTAGAAGTAATCACATGCTCACAATTCAGCCCTAACAACTACTGCTAATTGGTTGCTCATTCAGCAGAACATATAATAATGTAATGTTGACGCGAACCACATTCTTTTGACGTAAATAACCAGTAGATTCCAGGTTGCTGAAAGGTTTTGACTGTGAGAGGTTATGCCATTTACTAGCACTTTCCTGTTGGTAAGAAAAGGTATAATCTTATGAACCTGGGACTGGGATCTAACCGCTGACCTCACTGTGATCATTTTGCCTACTCATATATGTATTTCTGCTCAGTGTACTCCCACCGTTTATTCCAGCTTGAATATCTCTCACATTCTATCACTTGACTTGAAAGTTCCTTAAATAGATAATTTTATTAATGAACCAAGCTTAAATATTTTATAGATTCACTGAGCCTAGTTTCAACCTGAGAAATTCTTAGCATTACACAAGCAGTCGCTGTCAAATTCTCACTTAGCATCGCGCTCACAGTACATCTTCTGGGATGGGCTTTGATCATGTTGTAGGGCCTAACTTGAACGCTGGTCCATTAACATCTCCCTCAACCATCTGGCCTTGTCTAAGGAGTTATTATACCACACTTCTCCATGTTCAGGCAAAAGAAATCATTTTTCACAGCACTCTTTCTATTTGACTGGCAATTTTATAATCATTAAGGATCCTTTACCTGTCCACCTAGCACCTCTAAGTAAAAATTTCTCTGACATATTGACAGATTTGATTTGATTTCAAGCCGTGTCTCCCATCAAAGATTTACACTCTTCACATCTGGTTTCTAACGATTGTTGACTCGTCACAGAAATTAACTGTCTCTGGTGTTGTTTATGACTACCATGTTAACACCATCATCACATAAGCGTGGCATGTTATTGGCAGCACCAGATCCCTCTGCAGCTTCTCCAACAGTGAAAATGACTTTCTGTCCGGCATCCAGTATGACTTAGTTTCTTTTGCTAAAACAACAAACCGAACAAAGTGTGATTAAAAACTGTTAGTTCACTTGGGAAACAGTAGGTCAGCAAAACCCAAATTAGAAAGGTCTTTATTTCCATATCTTTATCATTAAACAAATAATACTCGTCAATTTAGCTTTATAAAGTTCTTATAGGGTTCATAAAATACTGAGGCAAATTTAATCAGCTTGACATGTTTAAGAGATGCACTTTGGAACTTTAAAGAATTATGCACCTTATTCTGCCCCGCCCACTTTTCTTGACACCACGTTTCCTATTCAGCTCTGTTCAGATAGCTAAAAATGTAGCTCGTCTGTCTTGCAGCGAAATCTCAAATACATAATGAAAGTTAAAATAAACCCAGTCACTGATACCAAATGCAGCTAAACAGGAAGTTCTCTGCCAAGAAAAGTGGGCGGGGCGGAATAAGGTAAATAATAATTTAAAGATAGACATTGCCATGGTAACCGATGTCCACTTTCACTTTCATTTTGTGTAGGAAATTTTTACTAAAAAACAAAATTGCAAGGCCTGGGATTGTGACATCACAAAAAAGATTTTCAGTTTGCCTAATAGCGTCTTTGAACTGCTAAATCAGTTGTTAAGGTTTATTAGGGTGGTCTAAAATTGCATTACACACAATATGCTTTCACCAAATTCTATAGCTTTTGCAACTAATTTCCTTCTGTTGTCCTGGGAAGGACCTACTAGACATGTTTTTAGAGGTAGGGGAAACCGGAGAACCTGAAAACCTACTTGGATAGAACATGCAAACTCCACATAGATATTCTGACACTGTAGTAACAGAGCAGCTTTCACTTGCTGCAAACATGGCGGCTCTCTATGGTAAAAGATGTTTTTTGACATTCCAACCCAAACTCTATTCCAAAACTACACACTAATAGAAAGTTGAACTTTTTAATTACAGTTTTCGATTAAAGACTTTGATGTTTATCAAATGCTTTTGTCTGTGGCTCGGGTGCTAAGAAAAGTCTTGTTTCACTTTTCGAAAACTAAATTATGTAGATGACAGTCAGCTGCTTGTTAGGAAATACAGTACTCAGACAGGGCTAATCTTTTCTGCATCTTTAAGAAGAAACTCCATGGACTACTGCTAATGTTAAGCTGTTTTATTTTAATATAAAGAACAAAATGTAACATGATTATATGTGACTGAGTGCATAGAAAAGGTATAAAAATGGTTTAAATGGCTTTATACATCATCGTAACTGCTATAATTGCTGTGATTGGTATGATTGTCATACAGATCATAATTGGGAATGTTTAAAACATTATTCAGTCCTATTATATAGTATGTTATGTAGTATGGTACATCTTTCTATTTCCTAATGACACTGTGGACTAGTTTCCTAGCAACTTGGTCGTCTTCACGCTGTTGTTTTAAAAAGCTAACAGGGATGATGGTCATAGTTTTATGCATTTACTCGGAAGTGTCAGGTGTCCAGGCAATTTTCTACACAGCGCTCCCTCATCCCCAAAACAAATTAATAGTAATTTTCCAGCAACATGGGGATTATAGCAACAATTTATGACACAATGAAAAACGTCAGTCAAAAGTTTCAGTCCAGTAAGACAAGGTACAGTTTTTTAACAGAAGGATTGTTGGGTCAAAGGTATTAACGTTTTGAAAGTAAAATCAGCATCAATAATGAAGACATAATTTTAAATACATTTGTTTTGCTGCATGCAATAGGCAATGCCCTTTTGGTCCATTGTCATCAGAAAAGCACTCCTGTTATCACATTTAATAAACATATGTTACGAATACATAAAAAAAAAAAACGTATACAAAATTTTGCTTAATGTTACATGTTAATAATTTATTCTAAAACAAAAACAATAAGCAAAAGAGTGATTCAAGACAGCAGTAGTCTGTATTGTTCAATTTTGTTTAGATTGTTACCTAAATATATTTTCACTTCAAACTTTTTAAATTCAACCCAAGTGTTCTTGCGTCTGAAGATATATTTGTGAGAAAAACATTGAACACATTGAAAATATGTGTTATTGAAATTCTAATAGAAAATAGTGAAAACATTGTGAAAGGATAAGCATCCTTTAAGGACAAGCAAAACTGACTGGGGCAAGGTAAACGCTTATACTGTTCCAATGCATATATGTACATCTCTGACGTGAGTTTCATAAGTCAAGGTGATATTTCTGTGTTCTTTTTATTAAATGGTATGATCTGAAGCTGAAATGTGTTTTTTTCTCACACATTTAATTAGACCAATGTTGATATGGCACTAAGAAGACATATACATATGTGTCAAGGTTATGTATTGCACCTCTTCAGTGTAGGAATATTTACTCCACACTGTAAACATTATCCACATGCATGTCACCAGTAAATATCGCCCTGAACACAGCCTTGCTCAGATGAGACATTTGTCCATTGTCCCCTAGCAGAGAAAGGCTGTAGGTTGCATGGTAACCAGCCCAACACCTGAATCTATATTGGAAAAGGCAAAGGAGAGTCCCATAGAGAATATGTGTGATGTTCAACATAGATACTTACTGCTAATACCATTTTATAAAGCCTGATGGGGGAAAATAATAGCAAAATTTCCCCCAAGCTTCTTCATTATATATTTTTTATATTTTTCCCACATTTTGATGCATTTCTAATGTTGCTTTTGCTCTTTATTGGACATTAAGATGTTAATCTCAAATGAATAATCAATTATATTTAGTAGATAGTTATTGTAATTTGCATCACACAACTCCATACATCTTGTTCAACAGTAAGTATGTAATAATGTTTTTTTCCCCTTACTTTTGTCCTTCAACCTCTTCAGCTATTTGTTACAAGTGCTATGTTTCTGATGAGAGAGTTTGGTTTGATGGGTAAATCATGCTGTTGGGTTGATGATGAGAAATAGGATGATCTTTAATGATCACTGAGTTTTGCAGAAGTTAAAATATTCATTTGGGATTTTTCTCTTACAGGAGAAAAGTATTGTACATACTGTAACTTGGGCCTGATATAGTTTCTGGGTCTATTATTATTGTTGTCTTTTCTCCTTTTACACCAGAGAGGTTCCTTGATGCATACGTTAAGTTAACAGTTTCTAGTTGCTATCCCGAGCTTTTCTGCTCTTTATCACAGATAAACCCAAACATTCTTTTGTCTGTAAGAATTTCATCATTCAAGTTTTTTTTTGTGAGTAAGAAAAAAAAAGACATATATTTTCCTTGGTCTTTCTTTCATGTCTGTGGGCTTTATACAAGTTTGTGCTTTGAATCACTGACAGCAGCTATGTTAAAAACAGTATGATAGGAGCAGCTCAGCGTGACTCGCACTACAGCTCCAGATGGCTTTTTAATATAGCCAGACAGAGCATTCATCTCCCCGTCTTCTGCTTTTGTTTACTATTTTGTTTGATGGAAAAATTAGCCATTTCCAGAAGTATGGTAATGCATAATATTGACAAAATACTTTCATTATATTGAGACTAAGGAAAATGTGTAATACTCAATTCAATCCAACAGTGATAATGAGAAAACGTTCTTTTTGTCTACTTTTACTTACCATTCCAAGGGCCCTCTCATTTTTTCTTGAATAATTCCTTGTTGTTCTCCATCTGATAAAAACAAACTTTGAAGCTCCTGGACGTGTTCAAATCAATGTTTCTGAGATGAATCAGACTCAGTTTGTACTTTAAACTTGCAAAAAAAGCTGAAAAAATGAAAACTAACTTTATAGTAGTTTTAGGGCTCCGCCTAATTTTTTATGTTATTACAGGTTGTTAAAACTAATTTTTTGTGAATTTTTGAAGACGAGTTGTAAAAAAATATGCTCAAACTATAGTGTCATTCAGACCTATAATGACAACCACCAGGTTTACTGCTTTTTATAGTTTCCAGAAGAAAATCACAAATGAGATTGTTTTTGCTTTTGTGCAGAGCTTGTTCTCACTTCAGAAGCTAAAGCTACAAGGCCTCAGCTTTACAAAGAGTCCCGCCAATTGTTTACGCTAAAAAACGTTCAGAAACTATTTCAATTTGAATTGTAGACAATGTTGCACAATTGTTTTATGAAAAATAGGCAGGAATGGTGTGATTCTCTTTTTCCTGTAGAACTGAAACTTGTTCAAATGAGTATCTGATTTTAAACTTAGTTATGATCTTAATTTCTTATGTTTTTGACCCCGAGAGAGCAGGCTAATCTCTGGCTCTTTCCTTTATGTCAGCTACCTTTTCCATGTCTGCCAATACTCATCTATGCCCATAAAAAGGCTATGACTCCGCGCCAATTTTTCTATTATTCGCGCTGTCTCTGCTAAACGGATCAATAACAGTATCAGTTCTGTCAAAATCCTGGAGCGCCAACACTCAAAAGGTGATCTCATCCACTATTAAAACGGTTGCACTTTATAGAAGCAATAAAACCACCAACCTTCAACTACACAGTATTACTTTCAGCTGCAGGAGTTTGGTCTGTCATTCAATACTCATCGATTTGACTTGGCTCCAACTATTTGCTGTGTGTTGGCAGTTTGCTGTTTACAATCCTTTACCAATAGATGAGTCCTTAAAAAAGTTCTGTCTGGTGCAAAGTAAATCTTGCCTAAATGATTCTCACAAGGCTTAAGTCTTAAAGATTACGAAAAAGCTCTTTTTTAAAAAACAAATATGGGATCTTGTGCAATTGTTTTTATTTTTATTATTATTTTTTTGGTGCATGTTATTTTAATATGCTTGTTGCTGTTTATTGAGTTATAAATTGTTTATGAACCAAACTAGGGATGCACCGATCCAGCTTTTTCAGTTCTGATACCAATATTTTACTAAATTAAATGAAATCGAACTTTTTCTAGATTTATTTTTCATACATATAAAGTAGCACAAAGTACTTTGCAATGCATTAAAAACTCTCCCACCTAAACAACCACCCCACAGTGTCTACTGATACCTGTCCAATATACTTGTATACTGAGATACTGAGGTAAGAACTGAAATAGCTTTTATTTTTTTCTCAAAACAAAATAAATGTTGTCATATAGTGTAATGTAACTGTTCTTTAGTGTGCAAAAAACAACTTAACTTAATGGGCATAACATTGACGTATTCTGGGTCAGCATCAGTCATTAGATATGGTAAAGGCACAACCAGGATATTGGCTAAACCAATATAATAGAGCTGATACTTGATCCAACTAAATTTCATGAATCAAAATGAATGGATCCTAGTATCAGATCAGTGCATCACTCAACCAAACAATATATTAATTGAACTGTTGCAAGATTGTGCACACATGCAGAAAATGTTATATTGTTTGGATTAGAAAAAAAAGAAGAAGAAGACAAAGTTACACCACTACTGAAGTTGCAGTACAATGCAAGGGCAGAAAAAAAAAAAAAAAAATCAAACAAACAAATAAAATAAATTGTGAAATGCATTGCCCACATAGTTTATTGCCAAAGTCTCAACTTGTTTCTTCAGTTTGTGTTTTTTTCTCTCTCTATCTGTTAAAGATCCACTTCAACTTTAATAACAAGCAGCTCCAAAATCATCAATACTTGTATGTTTTAGCGGTTTATATAAAACAGAACTAAGTGCCCCAAAAACTTCAGCATTTAAGCTTAAGAATTTCCATCTTGTCATTATTAAATCATGTTTGCATTAAAATTTCTTCTAAATCTTGTGATATGTCCATGCTGTTTCCTTTGACTTTTCAACAAAGGCAAGCTGTGTGTAAGTCTCTATTAAATGTTGCATCAGTCGAGCTTTATCTATGAGCCAGAGCAGATCCATGCTGACATTGACATGGGTTTCCTCTTCTCTTCGGTCTGCTTGTCTTTTTGAGTTACAGCGACAAAACGCCCCAGGCCCTCCTTCATGTGCTATTTGCCCAGTATTTTTGGCTTGGCTCAAAACACAGATGCAATGCATTCTTTAGATACATGATTGGAAATACAGTGACAGTGATTTATCCACTTTTTTTTTTTTTCAGATTCAATCAGCGTAAAAAAAACTGATTGACTTTGGTCTAGTTAGGCAGCCAAGTTATTCAATAAATACTTTTTTTTTTTTTTTATTTTAGACAATTTTACCGTTAAATGGCATTTGGATCTATGAAGGCTGGAATATTTTTCATCATAATTTGTGTATTTTTTCCCCTCTGCAGAATGTTTATTGCAAATGTACAATGCTTTCATAATGAATTCATTCCATTTATTAGTAATTTGTATGCAAATTTAAGAAAGAGCCATATTAGTATTGGATGAGAATTGATTGGTAGGTCAGAAGGTGGTAGCCCGCTTAATTTTTGTGTTTTATTGTGTAATTAAATTAAATACCTCCCTATTTTATCATTCGAAAATTAGGTACCCCAGCAACCCAATCCAACTGTATTCATAAAGCACTTTAGAAAACAGCTATCTACACATTCCATCATAAAAACATAAGGCAGAACAACACTGAAACAGAGAGCCGATTAAAAAAATATAATCTATAAATGTCAAGTTCTCGCACAAAGTCAAAAAAGAAACTAAAAGTAAGTTAAAGTTTTAAGAGGTGTAAAAAAAAAAAACCTAACTAAGTGTAAAAACTCGTTACTTAGTGAGTCAGCCTGCCTGACGTTCAGCGGGAGCACATTCCGAAGTCTTGGAGAAGAAAAAGCCAGATCACCTCTAAGTTTCTTTTTATAACAAGAAAAAAACTGACCTGCAGACCTGAGCGAGCAAGAGGGCGTGTAGGGCACCAGTAGATCAGATAGACACTGTGTGGGGCCAGGCCATTAGGGCATTTAAAAACATACTAAAAATATATACTGTATATCATGACATAACTGGACAGGTAACCAGTGAAGGGATAGAACAATGAAAGTAATGTGATCACATTTTTGAGAGCCAAATAACAGATCAGCAGTGTTCTGGACTAGTTGTTAGCATGAGAGTGACGTTTTATTGAGTTGACATGAGGAGATGGGTTAAAATTTCAAACTTATGACGAGATAAAAGAGTGCTTTTAGTTAAAACACATCAAAACACTTCAAAAACGAATGGGACTCTTTCAGTTGCTTTACCTTAGAAAATGCATTAACCTCAATTCCAAGCTGTCTGAAAGCTTATGTTCTGTTTTTTTCAGGCTATTGTTCTGTAAAAAATTTTTTGTTTCTATAAAGGTTTGCTCTGTAAAAAGTGTCTCATAAAATGCAGTTTGAGTGAGAATTCTGACAATTCTTTCTAGCTCTTGATATAAATGTGTGTTGTTTTACAGACCAGTGCACTGTGACCAGATCCTACCTTTTCCTACACAAGTTCTGGTTCTTCAGCACCATCTACTACTTTGGCAACTGGGCCTTTATTGTTGTAAGTGTTTCTTGTTTTTTTTTTTTTTTTCTCTACAAATCAATATAAGTCTTAACTAGTTAATGTATTATGCTTCCAAGAAACTTCTCAGAGAGTTCAGAACTTTCTTAAAGCTTGGGTCTGCGGCATTGCTTTTGTTTGTTTTCTGTTACAAAAGCACTTTTTACAATAACCTACAACAGAAAGTGCAAGACCCTGTATTCACACATGTACATAAAAATATACGTAGTTTTTGCTCAGTTTCATATGAACACAGGTAAAGTTATCTCTTAAAGGTGAAGCTTTTCTGTTCTGTTGCCTGCTTGTCTCTATGGAAATGCATTCCTTTTGCCTGGAGCGTTCCTCAGCATGACGTTAAGCCATATAGATACAGTCGGCATCAGAGGGAACGCCCGCTAACTGACCTCCTTGAGGAAAACATAACATGGACAGCCATCAGAACAGCAGCTTTACCACTCACTGTGCTCAACAAATACAACAGCAAATGTGGACTTAGCAAAGTATTTTGTATTGTGTCAAATAATAGATACAAAGACATGGACATGAATAAAATGATCCAGCTGTCCAAATATGTACATACATTTCTGGCCATACCTGCTTGACAACACTTGATTCCGTCAGATCTCAGAAGCTAAGCAAAATAGGGCCTGGTTAGTTCTTGGATGGGAGACCACTGGAGGTGTCAGTGGGACGATAGGAGTGGATTGTTGTTGTGTCCTTGGGCAAGACACTTAAACAACCTTACACTTGGTTAGTGGATCCTAGATTGTAAAGCGCTTAGAGTGCCTGTAAATTTAGAAAACCTGCTTCGAAGCAGGTTTGTAGTAAGGTCACACATGGGTTGTGTGCGTTTCCTACATCAAGAATTGAGCTAGAGCTCTATCTACTGACTCCAAAGAAAATTACATGGGGTATGTGATCAAACCAATCTTTCCTGGTATGCTAATGCCGCAGAGATGCTTGAATCAAGTATGAATTATTTATAGACTTAAAACAAAGCAGAAGATCTCAGAGATCTATCTATAACATCACAAATAAATGCCATTCAGAGCAGTGTTTTTGGGAGAACGAAAGATGTCTCACAAACAAAACTTTTGCAGCTTCACAATACGATTAAACACTCAAAAAGTTGATTTTGCATCATATGTGCTCTTTAATACTAAAAAGTTAGCAGAAGCGAATTTGCTACTATGGACTCTGTAGTTTATTGAATCTTTTTTTATTATTTCTATGGGTACATGGTACATTGTGTTCTTACTAAGTGCTTTGCAATACTGTGAACTGACATTCTATCTAGACCAAGAAATCATATCTCCATGGAGACAAGCAGAGGGCCCACATCAAGAAAAGTTAATAGTGCATCTTTGTGTTTTCAGTGGTCACATGTGATTGATTTTGACACCTTAGCAGTCTTCTGTATGTGTGCATAAATGAAGAAAAAATGTTTTATGGTTTGTGTTTTTTCTAGACCTTCCTGATCGGCCTGGTGGTGTCCTGCTGCAAAGGGAAAAAGTCTGTGATAGAAGGAGAGGTGGAGGCAGATGACTCAGACTTAAGTGATGACGAATACATCCACTAAAGAAAGGAAAATATGGCCTCCGAACACCACTGTGAACTCGGAGACACTGCTTGTCATCATTTAGTCTAAAGAAGCTTTTTTCCTCCTGTCTTTTGAGTGGGATTGTAGATGCCCTTCACCTTTAAGAACCAACCAGACAGATTGTTTTGTCTTTCAGTCAATATCACAGATGAAAGTGGGATTCGGGGAGTTTTGTTCATCTCAGCCCAACCATGAGAATTGACTTCCGGCAGCTTTGATTCTGACAAATTAATATTGTTCTTCACACAAAATTTCAGACGACTGGGTGTGTTTGAATTGCTGAACTTTTTACTTTTAAGTCTTTGATGATTTTTCTAGTGTAAAATACAAAATAGTTGTACCAAAGCGTTGACAGCAGCACTGACAGTTTTTTTTTTATTTTCGATTGAGCTATTGGTTGTAAAACATTATTCAGCAGATAAAAACAACTTGGACCAGACAATTTATTTTACTGTATTTAATTGCACTTTCGGTGAATTTATGTATTGCTCTTACATAATTGTAGAAAAAAGTGGAATGTCATGTTTATCCAACATGCTTTATAACGTGTCAGTCCTAATCATTGCTGTGACTAGTGTATATAGTAATTAAAAACACAACGTGCCTAATGAATGTCTAATCAGCAAGATGGGCACAAACTGGCTGTGATACAACTTAATGAACATTTAGTTAACAATGTAAAATTACAGTTGTATTACAGAAACTACTACTGAGCATTGTAATCCTTTGTGGATACATTTGTGCATGACGCATTTTCAAGAATAAATACCATTTATACAAGTACTCTTGATTATTTTTTTCATGTGCCTCCAGCCAACTCATGTTTCAATAGCATGATACTTTCTATAACTTTAGCAAACTGTAATAGTAGAAAATTTGTCATTTAAAGCAGGGGTTCTTAACCTTTTTTACCTCGGGGCCCGAATATTCATGTAGAAAGTAACCTGGGGCCCAATCTCATATTAAATGTATTGTATTTTACTGATTTTGTAGCCCTCAAGGAGGTGCTCGCGGCCCAACTTTGGGCCCCGGCCCTATGGTTAAGAATCAGTGATTTAAAGCACCATATTGTTTACATCTTGACACGTTTTATATCTGATGATTATAATTTAGTGTCAACTCTGCAAATTTAATGGGTTTTATAAATCCACAAATGTGATAATTTTCTCATGCATAATAACTTCCCACGGTAGCACTTTAAAAGACCTTCACGGTACCTACCAGTTAAGAACCGTGTCAGTTACTAGTAACTAACAGTGACACTTACTAGTACTTACTCTGGTACTTACTGTGGTACTTACACTGGTACCTAGAGTGGTACTTGTACCAGCAGTTACTGGTACATACCACTGGTAGTTACTGGTACTTACTGTGGTACATACACTGGTACCTACAGTGGTACTTTGAGTGGTACTTGTACCACCAGTTACTGGTACATAACACTGATAGTTACTGGTACTTACTGTGGTACTTACTGTAGTGCTTACACTGGTACTTAAGGTGGTACTTGTGTCAGCAGTGACTGGTACTTACAGTGGTAACTATTAGTACACTTACCACTTTTAATAATTTGTGGCACACACATATGTTTCAGTGGTGGTATTATTGGTACTAAATTAAAAAAAAGTAGAGCTTATAAATTATGAATAACAATAAAATGCCAATGTTAAAAAAGCACCACTGTCTTTATTTATGTCACAACAATATTGGGTATTGACAAATACCAAAGTAATTATTTGTTTCAGTAAACAAAACAACAGAAAACAATTTACAACAATCTTAGCTTAATTCCAACATTTATTGATAAACACCATGATACATAATGGTAAATAGTGGTACTACAATGGTACTTATTACAGTAGTTGACAGTCAACTACTAGTAACAACGGGACCTGTTCTAAAGTGACACATACTGGTACTTGAGTGGTACTTACTACAGTAGTTGACAGTTAAGTACTAGTAACAACGGGACCTGTTCTAAAGTGACGCATACTGGTACTTCAGTGGTACTTACTACAGTAGTTGACAGTTAAGTACTAGTAACAACGGACCAGTTCTAAAGTGACACATACTGGTACTTCAGTGGTACTTAGTACAGTAGTTGACTGTCAACTACTGTAGTAAGTACCACTGAAGTTGCCCCACTGTGGCACCTGAGGTTCTTCTGTGGTCTCCCATCCGAGTACTGCCCAGGCCCAACCCTGCTTAGCTTCTGAGATCTGACGGGATCAGGCTTTGGCATGCTGGTATGGCCACGACCATACCAGCATGCCAATACTGGTGGTAAAAGTACCACTGTAGGTACCAGTGTAAGTACCTCAGTAAGTACCACAGTAAGTACCAGTAACTACCAGTGGTATGTACCAGTAACTGCTGGTACAAGTACCACTCAAAGTACCACTGTAGGTACCAGTGTAAGTACCACAGTAAGTACCAGAGTAAGTACCACTGGTATGTACCAGTAACTACTGGTACAAGTACCACTCAAAGTACCACTCTAGGTACCAGTGTAAGTACCACAGTAAGTACCAGAGTAAGTACTAGTAAGTGTCACTGTTAGTTACTAGTAACTGACACGGTACTTAACTGGTAGGTACCGTGGAGGTCTTTTAAAGTGCTACCCTTCCCTCAAGAAAAAATGTTAAGTGTTTGGTACAACCAGTCCTTTCTACTTGAAAATGAGTGTTGTCCAAAGGCATTAACAACATAATACAGTGTAAAAAGTAAGTTTTTATTTTCTAAACTTAAAAATCTGCACAACCTCAAACACACACACAGTAGAAGGCAATCATTAGAAAGCTTTTTTGGAGGACAGGATTTATACGCTGAGATCCAGGCAAGCTTCAGTTTAATTATGATTGGAAATTGGAAGTAATAGGTAAACAGTGATGTGATTTTTGTTTGTTTAATAGCAATGCAAAGTAAACTGACACATTTCAATCACTTCAAAGTAGGCTACTATTTATATTTGTGTGGGGGGAGACTTTGGTCAAAGCTTTCAGAACAATTAGTAATTTCCTATTGCCTTACCACCTCCCCCATAATATGAGGGTTAATTTGTTTAGCCTACATAATTGATACTGTCTGCAAAAATCCATCATGAACTCGTTTAATGTTGTCATAGTTCATATTTAGCCTCTTTTCTGCTGCAATGAAGTCAGCTCAACTTCTATTTGTTTATTATCTGTATTAGACCACGTTTCCTATTGTATCTACATGAACTAAAGCCTCTCATGCAGTAGTTTACAGCAGTGTTTCACAGTAAAACATCTTGTGGGGTGTATGTATCAAATGAAGCCGACAGTAAAACGTGGATTAGCATAGAGGCACTGACGGCTCGGTGTGGATGGATTTGCATAAAACTCTGCGCTTGTCCAATTAAGAGCCTGTAGCGTGCATACCTTGTCATAACTACTCTGCAGACCTGTTCTGAGTTAAGCCATTATGTGATACGCCACCCCCACAAGCACTAATAAACCAAATTAACTTTAAGCCAGGGAGACGCACCGGGCGAGAGCTGGAGGCAGAACGTGTTACATCACAGCAGGAGAGCTACAGTGTACAGGTACAGGTACGGGCATACTGCTGTGTGCAGGTCAAAACATGCTTCCCTAGCTCTGCTTTAGATCTGAGATGTAGCATGATGTGAGTGGAAACCCTCTTGAAGGGCCAGCACTATGTTTCACTTAAATAATTTCTTCCTGGGTTCAAGATTTAGTGAAGACCTTTCCCCATAAACAATCAATAATTTATATGACCTTTTCCAAATAAAAAGATATCGTATTTTAATTTGAACTGTTTCCATAGAGGTTATGCAACTGACATCACAGCATTTTAAATGTTAGCACTAAGTGGCAAGAATGCATGAGTCAATGGAGAGAAAGCACATTTTCTCCCATAAGAGCTTAAAATACATTAATCCAGTAAGAAAATGAGGCATTAGTTGAAGAAAAAATTCAATTTACCACAACTCTCCTGAGTATTGGGTTTGTAACTGACATGTAAAAAGAAAAAAATAGGAAGACTTCAGCTCTTACATTTTGCACCAAACACTGTTGAATTCATCACCTTTTTTGTATTTTGATTGTATTTGGTGAGGACATTAGTTCCAGTGTTGCAGTTACAATGTCCTAAAATGCCAACTGTCTCTGCATTTTAGGACATTTTAACTTTTTAAACTGCCGTTGCAGTTTCTATTTTACCACATAAGTTAATTTATGAAAAACAAAAACTCCATAGATAAAAACTATATCAGCAAAATAAAAGTAAATATTCTCCATTACATTGCACATAATTTTGCCTCTCATTTTAAATGTAAAAGAATGCCTGTGCGGAACCTCTATAACAGCACAAGACCGATGCAATGCTTTAGACATAAAATACTTTTGTGATGGCCCCTTCCCTGCCTGGTAAACAAAATGTGCATCTGACAGATTAGACTACTCTGTTCATTGATTTGCAGAGAGTATATATAAGACTTTACAAAACATTTTGGTTGCTTTCAGACAGTTTTTCTGTTTTGGTGACAAAAAAGGTTGTCATGGCTAGCAAATATGATACAGATAGAGGAAACATTCTATAATAATTCTATAATGGTATTTTATCATAAAAAGTGAAAATTTCAAATCTGGTGACTTCTGCAAGTGACCAGACATGTTAAATGGTATTTAAACACTTATTACTTTTAGCTGCTTTCCACTTGATTGAAATAACACTGGTCTTAGAAAGTTTGGATTTCACTTGAACTAAGCCTATTTAATAACATGGCATAGGTGGAGAAAATCTGTTTTAGAATCAGCTTACCTTGCTGTAAATGTTTTCGTTGTAAAAATGTCTTCAGAACCAAAACTTGACTAATGTAAAACTAAGATACATATTTACCTGAGGGATTACTACTACAAACTAAGTCATTATTAAAAAGACAGAGCACCAGACATGAGTTTTAAAATTAGTCTTGTTGTTTTGTCTCTTGTTCTGCTTCAGTGTGTTCTTGGTTCCTTGCACAAAAACATTTGAAACAAAGGAAGGATTATCCTGCACAAATGACTGTATTAGCACAATGCATTGTCTCATAGTTGGATCCATCCCAGAAAAAACTACTTTGTCGTTGCGTAATTTCCAAAAATTTAAGCATTACTTCAACAGTTTTAGCTTAGTTCAAAGGGTGGGGAGAAATAAACAAAATATTATGTTTATAGAATATATATAGCCAATACTGTATTGTTCAAATCTTTTCCCGTGATTTTTGAAAATGATTTTCATTGAAAACATTACTGTAGCTAATGACACTTTGGCAAAAGTGTATCTGGGCTTTAAATGTCCACAATATCTGGCTCTTTATGGAGAAGTAGAATACATAAACTGAACCAACATTCAAGGACTGAAAAAAAACCCAAAAAACATTGACATAAAAAAGAAGACTTAATTTGACAGATTTGGGGCCAAGCAAGACTTACATACAGGACTGTAACAACATCTCACTGAATGTTTTATGTCTTTGATGTGTTTTTTTTTTCTTCTCTGCGAGCTATGATCTATGATGTTTTGTGTTTTGTGTCTAAATAACATACAAAACATTGAAAGTAATTTCTTTTGTGCATCTTTGGAACTAATAATATGGCAGCAGTCACAGTCTCAGGGAGCAGTTACATTTTCTCAGTAAGAAGGATGTTTCTTCACACACCTCTATTATAATGAACCCCTCAAGTATCTAATTAAATGTAAGGTGATCCATAAGAGTCTTTTGCTTTTTCAATTTGGCCGGAGCGTCGCATTACATTTGTTCAGACACTTCAACATTACACACAGCAGTGAAAGGTTTATTAAAGGAGCTCTATTCCATTGAAAATGAAAGAGTCTGGGCCGAAGCTGTGATTGCATGGCCCACTGTGGATCCATCAGAATTCACCCGGTGCAGCCTTGTGGTGGTCCCTCTCTTGTCTGAAGACTCTGTGTCCCCCACTGAGGCACCAAACAGCCAGGATTCTCAAGCCTGTTGGTCTTTTTTCAAGTTTTCTTTCCTTTTCCAGAGCAACATCCCTTTAAACTAGTGCAACACCTTCACCACTGGAGATTCTGCACCTTAGATGGCTATAAATATCTACGCTCGACTTTAGAAGTTTGGAGCTTGCCTGGGTTTAGTATTTTGAGCTGCTCCCTATGTCGTCCCCCACAAAGTTTTGATTTTATTTTTCAGTTTTTGAATACAATACACAATACAGAACATGACAAAGTGAATAAAGGATATAAAATCAACAGCAATAACCCCCCCTCCATGTATTTATGAAGAAACTATGACATATGTAGATCAATCATTTACATTTTGTTCAATGTACAACACAAAATTGTTCTAAATGGCTTAGAAATAAAAAACAGATCCATTGACTTTCTGTTACAAATTGCAGAAATGATATAGAGTGATTATTTGATTATCAACACGAGAGATGCACGCTCACTTGGAATGCAGAAAGAGCCGCAGCTGAATGACACAAGCTGTAGCAGCAACATTGTCAGCTATTACAAGAGTTTATCACTGTGTGAAAACGTTATGCTGCTAAATCAACATTTGTGAATGAAATTTGACGTGACATTCAGGTGAAAAAAGTGAAAAAAAGCAGAAAAACATTGTCTCAAGCTTCAGGAGCAAGATGTCTGCCATACAAATTCCAAACAGCGAGCGTTACTTGTCCCTTTTTATTGTTTTTGTCAAAGAAGGTTCCCCAGCCAACTAAACGGATGGCGTCTCTTTCTGCAGTCGACATGTGCAGCAGAGCGAAACGTGACGTCTATCGATAATCTGTCTATTGAATAAGCAGGTAAAATAGAATATAAAATAGACTATTTTCTACCCTACACATTTGACTAACAATCAAATTTATTTTTTATTTTTTTGTAATTGCAAGAAAACAAGTGTACGAGGATGGTAGAAGAATACAAGAAACTGCAGGATTAGTGAACATGCGTGAAGCACTCCAAATTCAACTTTGAGTAAGCTAATGATGAGTGAGCACTTATAACGTGGTTAAAAACTCAGAAAAGTAGATTTTACATAATACGTCTCCTTTAATTAAGGTCAACTGAGCCTGATTAGCTGTGAGAAGCTGGAGGAGGTGCTTGCTGCTGAGCCCGGGCTGCAGATGAGATATGACTAAGTTCCATGTTCCAAAGGTAGTTATCCTTGACACAAGCTTTTAGGTCCAAATTCATAGTTCAGAAAATTGAAATGTCAGTGCTAAAGACCAAGCCAATATTTATGAACGGCAGGACCGTCCCAAAACATGTGGTAATGGTGGGTCACCTGGCAACAACAGTGTCTTTACTGTTTCTCTGTGAATAATGGGCACTTATCCAAAAGAGTTGCTTCTGAGACACACTCATACAGAAGAATTGCTTACCGCTCACAATATTTTTCATAGTTTTGTCATTTTTGGGTGCCCTGTAGTGTAGAGCCTCTCTCAGACGTCACAACTCTTGACAGGATGATGTGTGATAGACAAACATTATGCTTTGCCCCCTGGAGTGGCCTCTGGGGGGGTAGAGTGACGAATGATCAGTGTGTGATTATGCTGATTTTGGCCTGGAGCCCTTAAGCACGTTCACATCTTCTGTTCTCTCCTCCTTCACTGAAGACTTGTGTTCTGAAACAGATTTTTAGACAAACAAGTGTTGCGGATCTTGACCTTTTTCTGCAGGTGTGGGCTTTTGTTGAAATTGTAGCAAAACCTCACACATTTTTTGATTCTTCAAGTAGAACAGACCTGGTAAATCTGTGGCCTGGGAGCTGGATGTGACTCCCAGAAATCTTTTTCTGTTTGCATTTATATTCCTTATAAATATCACACTAAATGGTCAAAGTAATAGATTAAGTAGTCTATGTTTTATAGAAATGTGCTAATAATGATGAGAACTTGTAACACCAATGGTCGCAATCCAACTATAAAAATTACACAATAAACAACAAACAGTAAAATGAAACGATTAAATAATTATGTTGTACTCATGCACCCACATACAGTATTTGAGTTAAGTACCATTCTATTTGCAGATTGAGATTATGCCTAAATTAATTGTTGCATTACTCATCTTATAATGTAAATGTAGTCTATAATTAGTGCAAGATAATGTCAAATACACTTGGACTAATTTAAACTTTATTTAAGTCTGGAGGCTATTCGCTTTTGCCTGTTTGTCATTCCTCATCAGCAGTGAATCAGCAGACAGTGACTTCATTCAGACACAACACTGTGATAATAACATAGGCTGAGAGTCTCATTTAAATACCATAAGGTCGTATAGGCCAATGATGTCTGCTGCTGGAGGGACCTGTCTGTCTAAATCTCACTCCAAATACATTTAATATGCGCAAAAAAGAAAAGTCTGGAAGTCATGAATTTAATGAACAAGTTCTTTTGCTTTTGAGAAATAAACATGTTCAAGGGCAAGGGCAAGCATGACAGTAAATATCATGTCAAACTTTCAGTTCTTCTAGCACAAAATGTCAATTAGTTTTGATGATATGAAGTTCTTTGAGCAAATAATAGTAATTTTGAACACTTAGTCAAAGAAGCGGTATTCATTACTTCAAATGGCACCAAATTTGTATGTCATAAACAAGACAACTTTGAAGCATCAACACTGTAAAAGCATAAAAGCTTTTGAAGAATCTTTGTATGAAAGTGCTCAAAATGTCAAAAGTATTCAGTTTTGAACAGCCACCAGTGTGTAACTGTTCCAAACGAATGTGAATCTAAATAGATTTAAATTTATTATTCTTATTGTATTGTATCAACAACTGTAACAAAGACTAAACTAGGTATGAAACCAGTCAGAATGAACTTACAGCCTGATTATACCCTGACTAGACTAGAAAAAGGAATTCCAATTTTTCACCAAGAGGTCACTAATCACACCCTATGAGAGACTTTCATTCAGCACATTTTCTCTAATTGCTGTCTTTGGCATGACATCTCAATTTTGGTTGCATCTCATTCCTGCTTCCTTAGCTCCTTCGATTCATTCTTTCCCGACTCCGATTGCTCAGCTGTCAATCTCGACTAGAAAAGAACTACCTCTAGCTTTCTACTTAGGAACAGGACTTTACAACTGAGAAGTCAAAAAGAGAATTGCAGCACAGCTTGACTTCTGCTTATGTGTTGTCCTCTTCTCTTGTTGTCACTCTCCACTGGTCTCACACCCTCTCCTCCTGGACGTCCTGTGGGTGCCATGTCTGTCCCGTCACTCACACAGGGAGAGGACACAGTTGGGTGCGCTTGTCGTCCCAGTACCATTCACACCTCAGACAGAAAACCACAAATAGTGGCAGCACACCATAGATGTTCACTGAAAATCTCTTCATTTTCAAGAATTGCATTTGCAAATGTAAAAGGCACACATCATATCAGATAAAAGACTGATATTAAACAGACAAATCCTAGAAAGCATATTGATGGACCAGATACTATGAAAATACTAAAAATAAAGGAAAATAAAATAAAAAACTTTTCGTCACAAATCTATGTGGTCTCTAGAGAACTGTAAAAAAAGTATCACTCAGGTTTAAAAAACTGCTTACAAATAATTCATTAACTTTATGACCAAAAAAACATTTAAAAAAAGATACTTAAATCATATTATCATTTTGTCTATCAATATGCTTTCTTTATCAGACAAAAAACCTTCCACCTCTTCCACCAGATTAACTGACACGACCTCTGGAACTGTACGAACATATTTCCTCTTTTATTTACATTCCTTTTCAAATGTTAACATTTTCGCTATAACTTTTGATCAGGTTGGCATTTTTTCATTAAAATAAATTGGCACAAGTAAAACATATGTAGACAAAAGTTTATTTACACCATACAACATTTTGTTTTTAAATATTTTATACAGAGCTGCAGATGAGAGAGCTTGCTGGGATCCTTCAAGCAGATTCTGCAGTATTAAACTTGTGAAATATATTATTTATATAAAAGTGAGTATTATCTTTATTGCATTTAAAGCAATGAAGAATGTAGCTTGACAAACATTCATTTTAATGACAGAAAAATTCTCTTTGCCTTCCATGTTTTATATTATAAAGTAAAAAGTGTAGTAATGGCCAAACTGACTGTTATAAACGTTTTTAAAAACCTGCATAAATATGTACATTGTGCTGCGTGGGTCCAGTTTTCTCAAATCAAAACTAGGCCCGACGAAGCTGGGACCGCATGGCATGTTTGCTTTGTGAGTTGTGTCTTTTGGAGATTTGGGGCCAATTCCTCCACGGAGCATTTGAAACACAAGATGGTAGATATAGTACACCAGGCTGTCCACCAGTACACTAGTGAGAATACAAAAGTAACACAGATGTTTTTTCCCCTTTTTCTTTGCTCTCTCTCTTTCTTTCTCACTCTCTCTCTCTCGTCAGTCAGTCCGTATATTGGATTGGCACATATTGTCCCTGTCATACGTATAATGTCATACGATATGTATGCCAAGGCTGTTTTTAAAAAAGTCTGTTGCTTTGTTCAGTGCAAAATACATCTGTTATCCAACTCCTCCACAATTGCATTTTCTATAGGCCTCTTTCCCCCTCTCCTCACACCTCGGTCTGGAAGTCACCCTCTTGGACGTCCAAGGGTAAGTTGACACACTTTTCCCACTCGGCTGCTGTCATTTCCAGAGAGTCCTTGGTGTTAGGTTCTAGTACATTCATAGTGGCATAATTCTGATACTCGCAGGCTGGATTGTAGCTCTCCCATGGATTCTTGTTTGGCATTGCCTTGTCCTGTGAACGTGCCCAACGGGAAATGAGATTAGTAACCTCATATCCACTGAGCTGTGTGCAACATGTTCAAGGAGACATCATTTACTGCTACACTGTGCTAAAATAATGAATACATGTTGTGGAAAGCATTAAATAACAAAAAGTAATGGTTTAAATGTTGGCATGCTCATAGAAGGCTATTATCATAGTGCTGTTTGGAGCTATTCGTATGACTGCCCTCTGACTGATTATCCCAGAGAAGCTAATGCAAATAAGGAAGAATCTGCTTTGTGAAATGTAGAAGGAATACTAACATCTGCAGCAAATTCATTTGAGGAAAATGGGAAAGAATATCTACTGTAGTTGTCATCGTTCTCTACAAAAGTGCTTTCAGTGGTAACTAAGCAACTGGCCTGATACTGTGGAGTCGAAGTGATTGAAATGTGAGTATTATATGCAGCCAGAGACTTCTGTGGTAGCGACAGTCTCTGAGGCTGCATTTGATCACCAGTGCCATTTCTCTTTTTTTCTATTCAGTACTAGAAACAATGCTCTTGTAAAAGAGGTTAACCTATAATACCAAAGGGATAGTCAGGTGTGCTTACAGAATACAGAGCCTATAATTTGAAGGTGTGCATCAAATAGAGAGTGACAAAGTGCCCTAAAAGTCCTGTAGTTCTAAGAATCCTTTTGGAGGCTGACAGATTAAATAACTTGCCATGCATTAATGGAAAAACAATGGGGTTGCTAAGTAGATAAATGCATGTAAAGAAAAGTGCATTTATGACCTTGCATTGAAATGGATGCACAAAAGTCTTTCTTGACTCAGACTGGCCTTGCAATTTCAAAGGATCTGACTCCCTGCAGCTGCTACAGAAAGTCACATAAACGCTAGCTACGTAACTGCTCATTTGCACAATCATACATTATTTGTCCGGCACATGTCTAAATAGAGTACTCTCTAATTGGCTCACAGACTCCCCCCTGGTTTCCTCTTACTCACCATGCTGCCCATATTTGGTATGTCTCGAAATCGGTCCAGGGTTTGAAATTTCTGATTCAGTTCCTGGAACAGCTCCATGTGTCTTTTCCTGGTGTGCATGACTTTCTGCAATGGCAAGGGGTTTTCTTTGGTATTGACAGCCAATAATGGAAATGCATCTCCCTCTCCACCCCCGTCAACTCTGATCAATTAGTCAGTGTCATGGTAGTTTACATAAAGGCCAGATTTTAAACAAATTTGCATAATCTGCATATATATTATTTAGCATTCAGAATAAAGGAACTCTAAGCATAAGTTAGGGTTAAACAGTTAGGCATACAGGGTTAAGGAAGCCTCATCTATCTAAATTTCAATTAAATGAAAAACTTGAAATAAATAGCTCGCTAGCTAATTTAGTGCTTTGTTGGCGTATGGGAAATCCTTATAATTAGGCCTTGGCAGAATTTCCCCATTTAAAGAGGTGGTGTGCATCTAAGCTAAAACAAAAAGCTCCCAGTGCAGTGCCAAACAAGTCAAATGCCAAGCTCCTTAAACACCATTCCTTTACTTTGAAGGCCTGTACAATATATATGCAGAACATTCTGATATTGAAATGCAAAAGAAACACTGCTACATGTCAATAATACTGCAGCTGAGACCAGGTGATTAAATCAGATGTGAAATGTGCAATGACTTTAAAAGCATACATTTTGATCATCAGCGTACAGCTAATGGATGTAGGAGATGGAGGAGGATAAAATGTTGATGAGAACAGTTGCCCTGTTTGTCAGTTGACAGCCTTGCTTTTACCTTAACTACACAGCATGTCAATAAATCTTCAGTCAAGGCTGTGTAACTCCAATAAGCTTAAGAGGCAAGTACTAATAAATCAAATGACAAACACAACTACAAAAATGGCTTTTCTCTACATAACAAATCTAAATGCATGTACTTAAGGGAAATTAGTGTGCTACATACCTCAAAATCTAGATCTGAATATCTTGATTTTCGTCTCTGTTAAAAAAATATATACATATTATCTGCAAACATAAAGATACTCATTTCATTGCTCTCTACTGTGCTATAAATACCTCTAGTGAGCTCATAGATATTGTGGACCCTGTTTCACTCCGCGAAAGGCCTGCAGACTCCTCCATCTCAGCGAGGAAGTTCTTGACTGCAGTGCGAGGTTCAAAGGGCAGGTTCTGCATCTGCTCTGGAGCCCTGGGGTACTGCTGCTCCAGGTTCACATTCATGTGGTCCATGCCCTGGGGGCTAATGTTGAAATCTGGGTTCATCTTGTAGTGCATGAGCCTCTCATGGGACAACTTATCCATGGGGATGTTCATCTTGGTATCGTCTTTGACCAGAGTGGGCACATTGGAGCCAGGCATGGCTGTAGCAGCTGAGGCACGAGGCATGACGATGTAGTCTGTCTCCATCATTTGCCCTGCTGCGTGTGCCTCCAGCTCATGGGACATGTCCTGCTCACTCTGCCGCAGGGCATCATCGGTGCACAGGTAAACAGTGCGCCGCATGTCTGTGTTACTGTCACCCATGCACTGCTCCTTTAGATCTCCCACTCCCATCGGCATGTGCAGAGCGGATGGCTGCTGGATTAACACTTTGGAAATGATGTTGCCAGGCAACGTGGAGTAGTTGAGGCCTTCGGGAGCCTTCTCATCCTCTTCATCATTCAGGGAGATGCGGGAGAGGGTGCCTGTGATGGTGGCGGCACGACAAGAGCCCATATCTTTGTGAAGAGCTGTGGGGCAGAGATTTACAAGGATTAGCTGAGAATTTAAGTGACAAAAGTAGTGTCACTGGTTGTTGTCAGATTCCTCTGCATATGACCAAAAGAGACAGCTAATTCAAACCAATGTAAGGCAATTCACTGAGGATTTAGCACAGCAGCAAAAACTCTAATGACAGGACAAATAAGTGGAAATGCAGTGCCTCAGAACTAACACTGAAATGAAAAGAGACACAAAGCAGCCATTGAATCTCAGGGGGATTTGGAGCAAGTGAAGAGTCTGCTTTCATTTATGCCGCAGCAGAGAATCACACCCTGATCCAAACTTTATGATTGGTGATGACCTTGCAAAGCCTTGTATATTTACTAGGCTAACTGCAGGTAGCTTCTTGAAATGCTCTTTGGTTTAGAAACATATTGTGCCTTCTGTCCAAGCATTCTAATCTAATGAATCAAGAGGAATTACATTGTCTGATGAGAAAGACACTGCAACCCAATTTGAAGGACATTAGTCTAATTGTCTATGCAGCTTTGAGTTTCTTTATATTCAAACCCTGATATAACAGCAGTGGTCTTATACCTTAGTATCCCTGTCTATAATCCTTGTTTGTGACATGTGACTTCCTGACCGTAGGGAATAATCTGTAAAGTGCATGTTGTGTGACTGCTGCTCTCCTTCGGCTGAGATCATGATTTATGAATGACACCTGTCTCTGCCTCTTATCGAGGATGACCACTTTACAAGACAACACTGCCACTAACATGAGGGACAAGAGCCAGACGACAGCCCTACAAGCTCTTATCAGAGTATGCTTTAAATAATTACTGGACATTGTGTTGGTTACATGTAAACACAGTGTGTAAGAATATTGCTTAATTATGAATACTTATGCAGATCATTACCTCTTGAATGTTCTTTTTTTTTTACCCATTTTAGGAAACAGGCGTCTCCAAGTACTCCCACACAGCAATTTTTGATAGCATTTTCTTATTAATGAAATGCTTAGCTGAATTTGTTAACAGTACTCTCCTCCATTAAAATTCCGATAGACTGTATATATCAGGATTGCTTGCTACTCAAATTTAATAGTATTTGTTTTTTCTGTGTCGGCAGAAACAAAAATATAATGGGTTCTTACCGGATCTGCAGGCAATGTCCACATCTTTCTCAAAGTCAGTCTGTAGATGAAAAAATATTCTGGTCAGTCTAACTGAAAACAGCTTGATTTAAAGTCAAAATATTTATAAGGCATACAATAATTCACTGTGCTGTATCCCAACAACATATCAAAAAATATCTATGAAAAAGAATCATCTGCAGCTGCTGGTATGGCTTCTCGGCTTCCTGCTAATATGCATTGAACTACAAGACCCAGTGTTCTGCAAAAACATTTTAGTGAGACGAGTATTAGAATACTAATAGCATTGATGTGCCAGTAGCGTTGCACTAGATGAATAGACTGGTGTCCTATTTGAGAGGTCAGCCGCGACACTCTGCAATTCCCTGCGAGAGGAAATGAGATGGATGCACAGCAAACACGGACTGTAAGTTCAATCAAACAGAACTAAAAGGATGGTGCTCAGGCCGCCAAGAAACCAAAGGGCCCAAATGCCATTTCTCATAGGCCACTACTGTGAACAACATGTAATTGCAGCTTCACCTATTGGAAATAATACTCTATATTTCTGAATGGGGACATAAAAGAACAAATACCTCCACAGATAACAAAAGTGAAATTAAGGGCAAAGCAGATCAGGGTGAGTGTGCATCATAAATAAAACAGAAGACTGGTTAAATAACTTGGACAAGAGCTGCTGTTCATACCATTATTTGAGCGTGCCCATTAGGAAAGGTTCCTGTTGCATCCCCACTGATTGGATCTTGACAGTTTCTCAGACGACATCTAAATGCATCTTGGACCTATGGGAATAAAGACGTTTGTCATAGTAAGACTTTCATGTCATTGCAGTGTCTGCTCAGTGTGTTATAATAGTCTCTATTTGATTACCTGTGCATAGATTATATACACTTTAAAAAAACGCTAACAAATGTATGTAAGTGTGCTTTTTCAGTGTTGTAAAATAAAGTTGGAGTAAAATTCCTAACAAAACAAATATGTACCTCTCTCCTCAGTATACAGTGTACCATGACGATGACAAAGCCCTGCAGAGAGTCAAAGACAGCAAAGAGGATCTGAAAGAGGATCGAACGTTTGTCTGTCATAGCAAGCACAGCGGACATCCATGTCAGCGCCAGCAGAGGCAAGACCACACAGGAACTCCACAAAGATGCCCTGGGAGAGAAAATAATGACAATATAGAGAGGATGCACAACAAAGGGTGAGGAAGACAGTATAGAAAACTGTACTGATACTAAGGTACATTAAAATTTAATCCAGTGAAGATGGGCTTCTGAAGTTATAAGGCAGAACTCTTTTGCTTGACTGTGTTTGTAAAATAAACAGCACTCCAACAGCCGTGAGTTCAAAAACTGATTATTTTGGTCAGAACAGTTCCTTTGAATTGATATGTTTTGTCCCAGATGTTTTCATTGTGCAAGTATTTTCATTGTGCAAGTAGGGTTAACAAAGAAACAATGTATGCACTCCTAAGATTTAGATTTTCCTTGTTTTTGTTACATGTACAAAAATGTGCATCTTCATGGTAAAGTGTGGTGTTTTTGGCCATGGTTATGATTAGGTTTCATTCTGTTCCATTTGTAGTGCAACACCAAGTGAATCTCCAATATATCTGTCAATTGTTGCTTTCATAAACATGACAAAAACTGTAGAAAAGTTTCTATTAGAGTTTATATGTACATTTATACTTCTTTTTTCGACTGTTGCGTCACTTTGATTGTCATAATGTTTCAGAAATATATATTTTTTGGAGCTTATATTAGTAAAAGTTTAATGACTTACTCTAGGATAAACTATAGGTCATAAGGACAACAAAGGCCAATTTTTAATAGGAGCTCAAAGCAAAGCATCAACAGTGTCGAACTGCAGTACAAGTTTTGTTTTTGTTGCTTGAATGTTTTTGAACTTTCACCACTAATACTACTAAACCTGTGGGGATGCAGTGTATATTGAGACCAAATGCACTGTGAATAAGACTAGTCGCTTCACACTGTCCACAGCTTGGGCCAAAGTGCTTGAGTAGACATCGTGTGCATGCAGAGACTCCCTGTAGCATGGTTCTTATTGATTGTGAGACACTGACAGGCACTTACATTGCGTTGCTCGCTGTAGTTGCTGATAAAGCAGTTGTTGATACCACACCACATTTGGCACACTTGAGAGTTAATCCTGTATGCGGCTCACTCATCTGTCTGCAGGACGTAGAAGAGACAAGAGGATGACAAAGACAGCTAACAGCCACTGCCCCACCACCACCCAGACAAACCCCCTCCAATCATTTCACTGAGAGCCAACGTGTGGGCGATTTAATGATTTTCAACTTGCACTGATTCTGCCAAAGAAGTATGAAGCAATGTGGCTCCCAGGAGAGATATGACCTCTTTATGTTTATACATCTCATTTCAGTACAAGGGAAAATGAGGTCTAAATCTCCATATGTAAAATACAAAATCAAAAACCACGTACAAGTTTACAAAGACAAATACAATAACACAGACGGAAATGTTGAGAAGTAAAGTAAAGAGGTACTAACAAGGACGTGCTGTCATACCCTGCACGATGCTTCAGCTTCTTGTCCAGAATGCCATCTCTGGACACAAGCTTATTAAAAACCAGTATACCAATCACCATATTGACCTGTGAACAGAAACACAGCAGAAAAGAACTGTTTCAAATGTCTTCACTAGATAACAGCAGGTCTGACTGATATTTTAGCCTTATGAGTTTTTTTTTTTTATGTCTGATGCTTTGACCTCAAGCATTTGCGTGACATGAGCCAATAGATGAGGCCAGCCGTGCACACTCAACACAACAGCCTGAAGGAAAGATTGGGACGACAAGGAACACTAGGCTACTCAAAGGCACCTTATGCTATTAATAACACTGAAAGAGACTGCGCTGTGCTGTACATACGTATACACACTTGAATTTATTAAATGTTGCACTAGATGTTCAAGCTTTTGCTTCACAAGTGATGAGACATAATTTTAAGCATCATAGCTGTTATGCAATTTAATAATAAGCTTTTTCTGTCTCTTTCTTGCAGCAACAAGACTTTTTGACTGAAAATGACAATTTAGTGTGTCTTGTGCAACTGAGTTTTGTCCAAGGTTAGTTCTAGGATCAGTGCAGGCTCTAACCCTCAATGTAACATTCTGTTCAAGGCCATTTGTTTTTTCTTTGTAATGTATGTAGAATCAAGCTAATGATTGCAATCAGATTGTTATGGGCAAAACAAACATTAACCAGGCCTGTCTGTGTATGTGTTGCCTTTGCATAATATGGTAGTTTGACAAATTTCCCACAATATTAAATTGAAGATGATTAACCAGCTCGGTTATTAGATTTGGAGCAAATCTAATGCATAAATACTTAATAAGCTGCTAACCACATGGTGCCACCCATTACGGTGAATGAAAAAGAATTACTCCAGCAGCAGCAGCAGCAGCAGCAGCAGCCCAATGAGATACTTTATAACGTATTTTTCATGAGAGAAAGAGAACGTAGAAATATATTGTTCTAAATAGATTTTCTTTGAATCTACTATTTAAAAACATTAGTTTCACATACAGTATCAAAGAGTAAAATAACAACATTTAGTATTTTTCAAACACATATTGAACCAACGGTGCTTTCCTTTTTCAAATTACCATACATATTTTAAGCTCAACAAAAGGTATTCATAATATTTGATGCTTAAAAAAATGTATTTGACCATATTTATTCCAATTTTTATGATGCACATAAGGGCAGAAATGTGTAGGAATATTATGTCCTTAAATATAAACAATATAACAGTAAAACAATAAATAAGCAACATTTACTTGTGAAGATACTGAAACAATGCTTTATAGTGTTTTAGGTTGATTGTTGATAGTTACATAAGTGAAAAAGATTTAAACTTTAAACAGGACATATAAAATTGATACCCACCAAAACAACAGCAGCTGCGGGACCGACAAAGGCATACAAGAGGCCGCCCTCCAAAGACAACCAACAGCTGTGAGGAGAAAAGCACACTTTACTCCAGTGAAGACATTAACAGTGCAGCTAACAGTGCACTCCAGCATACAATAGTGTTCTGCTTAACTGTCAGGGGATATGCCATATGCTCCAAGTCTATTTCCAAAGTTTCATAGGGCCATAAAATGCTAAAGAGATTTTAAGCAGTGTTTATGCATTTGGTATCCAGCAGGGAAACAACTCAAGAGATATTGGCCTCTTGCTGTGCTATTCTGAAATTTGATTGGGTTCATGGGACTGTGTTTATAGCACTGTTTGGATTTAGTAAGTCACCAAAATTGAATAACTAAAGCACTATTTGTTTGGTGTTAGCATTAATCCGTGTGAAAGCATAAACTTACTATAATGGTGTCCCGTAGCCCTTTGTTTTAGTGAACCCCATGGAGACTGCAACCACTAAAGCTGGCAATCCTTCAAAAGAGAAAACAATCGATAGTTAGTCAGGCCTCCCTGGTTCAGGCCACTTCAATACAGTCAGAAAGTCAGCTCCTCTGCCTCCCAGTCATTAGACAGAGTGCTGCACTTTATTAACGCACAAAGAGATACTGCCACCAATGTTAACAAAATGTGCCATAATAAATACAAATAAAATATTGTAAAAAAATATATAGCATGAACACACTGGCCCCACTGTTGTCTGCTCTCAAATATGAATAACAAAGACGTTTTTCATTTTAATTTGCTGATTTTTCATATTAAATAAGTCTTTTTAGTATCTACAATGTTCTGTTATTCTTTTATACATTTTTTTTTCTACTTTAGGATAGTTTATCTAAACCTTATAATCAAAAGGCATAATATTTCTCTTTTTAAGTTGAACGTTGAAATACATCTCCACCAGAGGCAAAGGTACATAAAATGTCCTGTGGGTTTTCACAGATAACATTGTGTTTGTTGTTGATTGAAATAATATATTCTGTCTTTTTTGGTGTGTGCCTGGAATAGTAATCTTTTTCTCTTCTTGGTAGCACTGAAGGCAGGTGCTATTCATGTAATCACTTTCTGGGAGGCACAAGGCAGGACCCTATTGTTGAGCTGTAGAGGTGAGTGTACACACAAGCACACCATAAATCATAATGCCACCAACACGATGCCAAAAATGTGGCGCTATGAATTAAGAGACAAGCCAGAAGACCATGGACAATTCATCTTCAAAAATCAACCTTGTGATTGACAGCGGAAATGGTCTAGAGGGTCACAGTCCAGGAAATGTACTGAAATGGCATTTCTCTCCACATGTATATGATTGTAGCACTAGCTTTGTCCATTTCTTTTGCAGCCTGCAGTGCACCGCAATGACTAAGAGAGCCTTGTTTGTTGCTAGGTAACAGGAAGAATGAGTGTGGGCTCTTTCATAATCAAATTGATTTTAAAAGATACATTTCTGGCCATTCGAGAGATAAAAAAGAAGAGATGGTCAAGGCTTGGTCTGTTATATGTGAAACAAATTTTAAGAAGCCATTGAAGAATTGCATAGAAATCTGTTTCTGTAGGCTTGAGTTTCCACCTGCTGCATAACAGTTTGGGAGGTGATAATTGCATATTATTCAAGAAGAGGAGAAAACTTCAGAAAAAGGCCACGAAGGAAACGTGACGAGATCTTTTGTTTTTCTGTTGAAGGAAAATATATATTCGAATCAAGAGTTATGATCAATAGTTTTAATTTTTTTCCACTGACAACACCATTTGAAATATTGATGAGTGAAAAGCTTAATTAATAGATACAGGTTTATTAAATGAGTCACAACAGCAGGTGAGAAATCTGATTTTGTGTCTCTTGAATAAATATTTTTCTTTCAGACAGACAGGCCGCATTCATTATTATCTATTGTGTGACATAATCTATGTTATGGAACTACTTTATAGCATGACCCAGTACATGCAGCTTCAAAGCCTGATGTACTTCTCCACACAAAACATGGGGTCACTGCAACATTCTAAAAAGATTCTGTACCTATCTTGTCTTTGCTCACAGCCTGTCCATTTAAAAAGCTGTACAGAGAGCCAGACAGGAGCACAAAAGGTTCGTGAGTGAAAGGGGAGAAAGGATGAAGATCTTGCAGCCCCATGAAGCGAATGAGAAGAACAGACTGAATAGACTACTTGGAAAGATACCTTTGGCCTGAAATCTACAAAGCTGGATCGGAAAATGGCAGCTTCTAAAGCACAGTGGCAGTTAATGGAGAGATTTTTGGGTGAAAGAACCACTTACCCCAGCCCAGACACAGAAAGCGTTTGCGGATCAACCTGGTTCGAACCTTCCCTGTCACTGCCATGTACGACTGCCAGGCCTCCGTGAGCACCCAGCAGAAAGAGGCCAGGAAAAAAAAGTGCAGGAAAGCTGTTGTCATTATACAAACACCCTGCAGGAGATAAAGGAGAGACACAAGGCACAATATGATTAAAAACTAATAAAATGTGAAATTGTTTATTAACAGGAAGAACATAACTTGATCCTTTGATTCCAATAAATAATTGCAAGTTGGAGTGTACACATTTTAACACATTGTGTGTTTTGTAGACAGCCCTTTTATACCTTCAAGGGAGGTACAAAAATAAAGAAACCCGTCATCCACTTATGAAACTTTCCCAGAGGAAACTATTCACCAGAGGAAGCTACAATCAAAAACCAACTTATGGGCCACTTCATTTGATCACTCAACCAGAGGTTTATGTCGACAGAGGAATTTGAACCAGCAACCTTCAAATAAATATCAACTAAGCAAAAGCTACTGCCACCCTATTACCATTTAAAAAATGCTAATCCTTCTTTCATATATTCAATTACAGTTTTTTTAATATATAAAAAAGCATACATGCTAAAGTGCCCATTTATTTCTGGCTGAATTACAAATCCCAAGCCAAACTTGATTGTACAAGCAGTCATTTCTGTAAACAGAGAACTCCTGCAGATACACATCAATTTTATCGACATTTTTTTATTTGCTTGAACTAGTGTTGCGGCACCAATTGTATTCGCTTGTCTAGCCAGCCCACTGAAGCAGCCACTGAAACAAAGCATTGGAGTTTGAAGTGCGGCTAAGGTGGTGGCATTAGCTGTTCAGATCAGAGGAAGGACTAGATGCCACACAAATCCATGGCGTAGAATTCCTCCCCACTAGAACTGATTAGTATGCTGGGGATCCTACCTCAAGACAGAAAACCAAGGTCAACGACTTTACACAGACAGGAAGAAGACAATACAACATCTACACTGAAACAGGTACCCCTCTCCGCTTTGTTAGCTTGCCTATATTAATTAGATATAAAACATTACATTGAGGATTATTCATAATAGTTGTGCAGTTCAAATGAGAAGTACACGTGTGGATGACAAAAAAACAATATCTCTATCACTAATAAGTAATATTCAGACATCTATAGACATTGAGATTGTTAATCTGAAAGACAAGTAAAAATAGAAAAAGGACTTGAAACCAAATCAATCCAAACTGATATCATTCTGTATTATTTTATACAACCACTTCTACAGAGTTCTGGAAGTTTCCAAGCTACTGAAACTTATAAGAAACAGACAACCTGGAATCTGGAAAAGCCTGGAGAAAGCCTGCCATAACTTGTGTTATTGCTGTGCAATTATGACATTTCCATTAAAAATTTCAATTACAATTATTGCTGTAATCATTTACAAAAATTGTGTCATCGTGGTTATTAGTTAAACTCATAATTAAGTGTGTATATAAGCGCTCATAGATTTCTTTTAGGTAGAAAAGTAGGTCCCAGACAGTTTCTTTGCACTTCTAGAATACATTTACAAGTCTATTTTTGTGAGATCTGTCACTTGTTTCATTTTATCTTTTCACTTTCTGCATTTAAAGCTAAATTTTTACCTTTGTAAGTATCTGTGATGACGGTTACATTTTGTATGCGTTTGAAGCATGTGTCGACTCTCTCAGTTGACTCCCGTACCAAACACGGCAGCTCCAACGACCCCTTTGAAACACATTCCCGACCTAAATATCTGCCAAAAGAAACCCTGGCTCTCTCTTAGCAAATAATCATTTGAATAGTTGTGATTTCAATTATGATTTAAATAGTTGTGTTTAATACTTATTATTATTATTTAATATAAGTAATTAATTTCCTTATAACTGAGCATCCCTAGGCTAAATCAAACTAAAATAAACGTGTTAAAGCATGTTTTAAAACTTAATAGCCTACTGTCAGCAAACAACTGATATAAAATCAGTCACCAAAGTGTTTAAATAAGCTTTGCCATTATTTCAAATTTTACAACAAAACAATTTCCTTTTGATTTTAGTAAACATTTTGTAAGACTAAATGAAATGTTGATTTTCAAGTGTTATCAAAAAATGTATTACTTCAATTATTACCTATTTAATCTAATGATAATGAGCATGTTTCACTTTTACTTTTGTGAGGTAGGACTTTGTGGCATAGTTGTTTAAGTCCAGAATCAACACTCACATAGAGGATTCAGCACAAAGACTGTGTAGGTTTAGCAGATTTAGGTTGTCATATTGTTTGCAGGGTGAAGTGGTTGTAATCTTGGTGGCACAAAGCCTTGAGAAGTGAAGATACTGGAGTGCATCATCTTGTCCCAGGGCGTCCACGGCACACTGTGAAATCTCCCATACACTTGAACCTCCCCACAGAGAGTATGACAGAAAAGCCATCCATCTCCTGGAGCGCCGCTGGGGTTCACAGTAGACAGTAATCCTACAGCACCTCACCACTGACACGGAGAATATTCACAAAGAACGGAGTAATAATGGTGTGGATTGTGGAAGCTACACTCATTTATCCTCAAAAGTGAGTTTTTGTGCTGCTCATGAAATTAAATTATATTTTTGTTCATGCAAATATATTCACATTGGGAACTTGCAAGATTTCAAGTGGTTAGTTGAAAAAAGGAATACAGCCAATGAATCAAACAGTGTTAGTACTTTAAATACTAACAATTAGTTGATGAGTCAACCAAAGTTTTCATTAATTGACAATTACATTAAGATTATAAAGATTTAAAAGGTCACAGAGTGAGATGGCTGGAGTTTCTGAAGTGACCATTTGATAATAAATAAATAAATTCTTTCTTGATTCTTTTCTGGATGCAAAGGTGTTTTAGAATGAACTTATGCATTCTTAGGGTCTTTGTGTGTATTTTAAGTCAGATACATGTCCTGATTTGGAACTATTTATTAGTTTTGAGCAATCAATCAACTCAATGCAAAAGAGAGATTTTTTTTGTTAACCATCAATATCTTTAAATCAACTGCAGAGACCTACTACATTACATAACAAGGTTATAAAATGTTAGCTATGTAATACAATGGGTGGCAATTGTAACCAGTGGAAGAGTCGCTGTCCATTGTGCTGAAAATAGAAACAGGTCAGCTACAGCCACTGTATCTCACAGAAGAGAAGTCGTTTCTTAACCTGCAGCTTCATTAGCAAAACGAAAAGGGTGCATTGCAAAGCCGGACAGGTACATAGCCATCAAACAAGTTGGACGCAGGTCTTTCAGAAAAACAGGGGTGAAACCTGGAGTTTATGCTGCCCTTTAAAAGGCAAATGCCGGTGATGTTGTGCGTTCTATGTCCGTCTCCATGGAAACAGGAGCCAAGGCAGGGACCACATTAAAACACAGCCGAGCTAATAGACATAAAGGTACAGGGCACTGATAGCAGAAGCCAGTTCATAATGGCAGTTTAAGGTCAGCACATCAAATTTAAGAGTTTTCTGTCATGGACTGACTAAGCTTTGACTAAAATGTCTGGAGCAGCCCCAGAGCTTTCTCAAAGCTTAAAAGCTAAAGGCAGAAATATGTAACGCACATGTGCTCCTTTTGCAATGATGGACAAGACAAGTGGAGTGGAAGGATAAGCAGAGAGAGACGCCGACATGAAATAAACCCCAATCGCCTGGCTTATTATAAATCTCCTCTTCTCAAGGATTTCTAATTGAATTAAAGTCATGTTCCTGCCAATTTTCACAACAAGGTTTCACAAGATTATAGAATTGTTGTTCAGCCCTTATGTCCCTTTCCACGCTATTTATAATCAATGATAAGCGAGAAAAGCACACTTTATCCAGTTTCTATAGTTACAGTTTACCATAGCATAGAGCACTATAGAAATGTGAATCATAACTTATAACATTGCTTGGGGGAAGGAGAATGATTGTTTCTGACTGATTGGACTTCCAAGCATAGACAGAAAGCAGGACAAGTGTATCTGTAATGTTATTTTGTAATGCTTGTTCCACTCTAGATTTTGCTTCAAGTTCCTTTTAAAACCGCAACAGTCAATAGGAAACTACAATATTTATTTGCCATTAAAAGCAGACAGATAATTTCATGTTTATTTGCAAATTATCTGGTAACATAATGCAAGGAGCCCCCTTTTTAAAATTCTTGGTGCACTGTTTCAAGTAGATTTAGACTTTTGCCTGCTATTTGTAAATATATTGAAACTCAAAACTCTGTTTGTGCATTTGCTTTGCTTTGTTTATCCTTTCTCGCATTCAGCAACAAACACTAACAACAACGACACAGACACGCTGACATCTTGCTCCCTAAGGACCCTCCACAGCAAAGAGATGATTTCTATTAGACAATGAGCAAATCAACATACAGAAGACATGTGTATGTTGTCTGTGTTTTTGGATACAAAAGATGGAAAGAGGGCATGTTTGAAGCAATATAAGGAAGATAGCAATTAAACCTACACAAACTATATTTTCTCCTGGTGTTGCCCTGGTACTCCTGCCTTTACATCAACATAGATCAAACATGACCTATGTTACATTATTTGAAAAAGAAAACTCCAAACACATTAAATCCATTTCAATAATTTACTGTCATCTTGCTTTCTTAGTTAAATTATGAGTAAATATTTTTGTGAGTACTATGAAGCGCCATAAGCCATAAGCATGAGAAACATTTGGCACTAAATCATATTAATTACATATAACATTTGAGTATAATTTGCAGAGTACACTTTAGCAATGACCAGTAACTAAAAAAACAATCAGCAAAAAAAGCAATCTTTGCCATTTAACACCACACACACACACACACAATCAAATCTTTTCTTTCAAAATCTGACTTCGCTCATCTTTTTACTTAGAGCAGATGATCTTTGGACTTCTCAATTAAAAAATTCAACCAAATGATTAACATAACTTATTCGCAAAACCTCAATCTTACAATTAACTAGTTTGAGTTTTTCCCTGATTCAAACTTAAACATCTTGTAAATAGTATTCTGAAACAACTAATAAATGACAATAATGGTTGTTCACAAAACAAAACAAACTGACTACAGTCTTGATCAAGTGTGACACATTTTAAAATAAGTTCAACTTTCTAAATTGCCCTAAAGCTGTGTGCATATACTTTATTTAATAGGCCACAAGTATGAGCCGTCACAAAGGCCAAACACATCAGCCAATCATGATTAATGTGTTCTGATGTTTAGTAGATTAGCAATGTACATAACGTAATCACAATGTTTTCTCTGTTCAGCTTTGGTGGACTGGAGAGAAGACTAGATTCATGCATTCATTATTTATGATCTAATTTTCATTGAACGCAAAGAAATTAATAGGCAGAAGCATTTTGATTTATGAGCATAGTCCAGTCCAATGTAAGCTCTCATGCTGCTGGTGAGGCCATCTGCTCTAAGAATAAGTCATACCTATAAACACAGAGTAGTAGCCATGCAGCCTTGCATCAGCAAGTGCATTTGAGAAGATGCACATAAATTTCTGTTAATGTATTACAGATTTTTGGCTCGCTATTACATTTCCTATTATACATGACCATTAAAATTCTCTCAACACTCAAGTAACATGGCCAAAAGTTAACGTGCTTGGATAATGAGCCAACCAGTCACAGGACAGAAAGTATTCATGTAATGACTATAAACTCTGTGTTGGTGGCAAAAAGGTAAAGGTATAATGAGAATAGTGTTACACAATATAATGTCTGTGCACTTGGACAATGTGTCATTCTGTAGTGCTGCCAAATGACTGAAAGGGCATCTGTGTGGGCAGCCTGTAAATCCTAACTAGGGTTTGCCAAACAATCTTTTACATTAGCAACTTGTTTACTGGACAGCTACAAAGCCAAGACGAGGGAGAGAATCTATGAAGGTTGAATATTAGGCATAATATAGCACACCAGTAAACAGTATAGCAAGAATCTAACCTTGTAACCTATCTCCGGCCATTTTAGTATAAGCCCAGCACACATCTATCACACAATATTCTTAGCTTTTTATCGCTTTATCTAAGAGCTTCAACATTGCAGAATTCTTTGAGTGTGTGGTACATCTTTAGTGATTTCATAATGGCCTGATTGACCTGTGCATCCTGTCTCCTGCCGTGCATCAAGCCTGCCTTTATACTCCTACTCTTGCATTTGTCAAGCCTTCTTAATTGCTAAGCAGTTCTGACAAGCCAACAAGAAAAATACAGCTTTGAAAGTGCAGCACAAAGTATGGGCATTCCCTTTGGAGGTTTTGCTGAACTCCCATTTCATAAAAAAATGAGTTGTGGATGTCCCAAAAGCTTAGCTCAAGACATTGTAATGGATTTAAAAGAAGAATGTTCTTTTAAAGATAGTAAATGGAATTCAAGATTATGTTTTGTGAATAATGTAAAGCATCTATTGATCACCAATTTATGACATCAAGTGTTTCCTGCATTTTGTACATATTCACAAACTACTACGTATTTATAAGCCTGGTAAAAAATAGACACAAAGACACCCAACAAACAGGCCGGCAATATCACAATCTCCAAAACACCTTTAAATAATCATATTCAAAGAATGATTAGTCTGGAGTTTCATCCATTAACTGCCTCTTTGAACAATGACAGTGCTAACCACCTTACTCCAAAGCAATTTCACCTCAGGCTATTTTGATCAACAGACAAAGGTATTTCAGTTGCTGGTAAATCTCAAAAGCTCAAAGATTAATTTGAAAAAACTCCAGTATTGAGTGAGAGTGAAATAAACCAAGGCCAAAATTGATTGCGTTTTTTTTTTTAACCAAACATTTCTTTCTGTTTGTTGTATTCTCATCCAATAAATACAGGCGTGAATGACACTTACCACATTGTGTGTCTGAGTTTGTCCGACCAGAATCAATATGTTGGAACAGACTATAGAGAGGCAGAAGTTAAGGAGGATGATTGATCGCTCTGAACGAATGTATCTGTGAAAGAAAAATGAAAGTTTTTATCAACACATGAATGGAATATAGGATGCAATGTGGATTATATAATTTAAATAATCTATGTTTATAACCAATCACATAAAAACAACAATAGAGATTATGTAACTTCTACTGCCATTGTTAGACAAAAAAAAAGAGAGACTACTGCATATCTATATGTGAAGGTATATACATTATCCATAGACCGAAAATCTTTGAGTAAAGAATAATCTGCTTTCCACTTTTGCTAATACAATGTAGTGTTTTGGACTATTACCTCCATAGCACAGCATAGATTACTGCCAAGGTGATCAAGGCGAGACAAGACAGACCACAGCCAACTATCAATGTCACAGATGGGACCCCTGAGTACTCCATGGTCTGTGAAGGAAGAGCAGAGACAGACCAGTCAGTGGGAGGCTGCTCACCCAGGACAGTAAATCTTTATTGGAGTCCAGTGAGGGAGAGGGAGAGAGATAAAGCACCAATAACAACAAGTGCATGCATCTCAATTGCCCACAGTGGCTCCTTTAATGCGGTAAGAGGTTTGAAGTGCATGCGTGGGCTTGAAGGTTGTTTATATTCACGCCTAAACTTTCCATCCGTGCTACACAAATGCACTGGGTTCACAGAGAATGATGTGGTGCTTAAATAACAGTTGAGGTCCAAGGGCTGGCTCTCACATCAGCAGACCACATGCAAGAAAAACACATTTATGCAAAAGCTATACATAATCTGATCTCAGAAAGGTTATTTAATATTATCAACAATAATGCATGTTCTTCGAATCAAAATGATAATAATGTGCAAGAAGCATAAATAGAAACATCATGGCCAAAACTTTTAAGTTGGCATGTAGATACAATGGTTAGATTACAAGCTAAGGATTTGTAAATATTAGCTATATTGAGTTTAAAAGAGACCTATGTTTTCCCCTCCCATGTAATAAACTCTGGCATTTGAAGATCAGTAATTTCGGTTTACTTTAAAGTAAAACAAAAAATGTATCTAAAATTCTTAGAAAAATAAACAAGACCAATGACTTCCTGTTCAAAACAAGAGACAAATAAGCTCCGCCTCTTCATTGTTAAAAAATAAAGGAAAGGAAGAGGAGGAAATACAACTTTGAGTAAACTAATGATGAATGAGCTATGTTATACCTAATGGGAATAAAAACTAAAAAGCTAATAAACACGAGGCGACTAATGCTAGCTAATCTGAACTTCTACAACGGTTTATTGGTTTATTTTTTAGTGTCTTTTTTTATGTTTGCATATTTATGCGGCATTGACTATTATTATACCTTGATGCAGGAATTTACAATGCTTTCAGATTTTCATTGGAGAAAAAGATCACAGTCCATAGTGGCCCATTAGCATAGCTTCCCTTATTGCAGACCACACACGAGAAGATTGATTTCAATAATCAATGAAAAAAAAAAAATCAAATGCACAGCTATGATAATTGGACTTTCTTTTCCTTTCTATTATTATGTGAACTGATAACAAAGTATTACAGAGTAAACTGACATGTGCACAGCAACAAATATGTCTTAATGACATCCCAATCTATTTTAATATGGAAAAGCCAGACAGATCTGGTTAGAAAATCTATATTTCATTTTTATTTTCTAGCTTTCATTTTATTATGGTTGGTTCCAACTGTGTAACAAAAGCAGCCTGTAGTTCACTCATTTCCCATGAGGTTTGAGGTATGTCTATTAAAATGCATGCACAGGCCCCAGTGTGATGCTAATATCAATAACACACTGTAATTTAACAGACTATTTTTTATTTTATTTTTACCTAATGCTGCAGTTTGGCCTTTATATACCCCAGTCTACTCTATCACTATCAGTAATAAAAATGCTAAGTGTGATGACTATCTACTGTCTGCACATAATTTGACTGATGTGGAGTCACTAATACAACCGCATGCACGCGCCCTCTGTCACGCACACGTACGTACGCACGCACGCACATCACGCACCCAGTTCGTTTTTAATCTATGAGAAAACTCGAAAGATATCCCCCCAATCTCTCGTTACAGGCGAATTACATTTTAACTGGATTAGCGCTGCAAAGATTCAATTCCCATTCTCGCACTGTCCTACACACTTCTTTCTCACACATGCACGCATCACGCAGCGTCCTCTCGTTTACATTAGCCAATAAAGCCCACACACAGAATAACAAATCAATAGAAAGAGCCTACTTACTATTTCTCTTGGTTGCTGAGCCAAAATGGCGAAGGTAGATACGCGATCACATAAGCATTTTGTATGGGATGCATCTGTGAGCACGGTTTTACATCCTTTAGAGGACCAGGCTCCCCAAGAATCGTTCCTGTAGAAAAGGGAGAGAAGATAAAGAGGTATTCTTAATTCCAGCAGCGACTGAGGCACGACTCCTCCGGACTTTTCGCTTTATTTAATTATTTATCTATATCGGGAGCCGCTATAGATCGTTGCGTAAAGAGAAAAAATACATGGAAAAGGCGAATTGACAAATCGGCGCGGCTGTGTGGTCACAATCATCGTTTGTAGCAGATAGAGACACGGAGGAGGGGAGAGCTGTCCACGCACATTGATTTGCCATAGCCATATGAATACCACATATCACAACACCATCGCTCCCACATGATGATTAGTTCGTGTTACCTGTGCGTCTTCCAGCTTCCCCGCTCTCCAAACGACAATATCCTTTCCCCTCGCGCTCTGTAACCCTTTTCTAATGTCAGTCGCTTGTTTATCCGCTTTAATTAGTCGCTTTAGATCGCTTCCTTTAGGGTATTTTCACCCTGAAAACGGTGGACAGCATCAGATTGATACTGTTCCTTTCTGCTGGCGTGAGAGAGAGGAGGAGGGAAGGGGAAGGGAGGGGTGACTGATACGATGAAGGAATAAAACGCAGCCCGCAGGATGTGTTTATCAGCCCTACAAACTAACCAGCCAAAAGTGGGATACACTGGACGGTTGTTCGGAAGCACTTTTATGCACACTAGTTTGGCATTTTTGCTTTTCATTTCAGCTCTGCTACAGGAAAAGCACCCCTCGGAAGGAGCGCAAATGGTTGCAGCCAGTCCCCACTTCACATCATAGGTGAAATCAAACAAACGCTTCTTATTCGGCGGCACTCACATCTATGGTCCTCAAATTAGAATCCAATTTAAAAAGCTTTAATAGTGCAATTTGACCGTGCCTCACCTGATTTACTTTGATGGAAAAAGCACTTTAAAATCATGTCATAAATGATGAAGCCAAACACCTGTTGTTCAGAAGCATCCTCGCAGTAGAACCTCTCCATCAGTCAGCTCTGTTACAGCAACATCTAATCCTAGTACAGATTCATACCTGATTAACGGGAATACAGGGCGTACTAAGAGTCTGATTTGTGTGCCAAGCTGCCTCTGCTGCGTGAGCCAATCCTGCTTTGTCATTTGATCAATATGGCAGCAATATTTATGATTCCTGGAAGGGACTGAGGAGCCTTGCAAATTCACCCTTTAGAGCTCCCTGTAACGCAACAATATAAGCCTTTGCCTTCAATGTGAAATATTAAGCCCTCTCCTTATCTCTGTTCCAACACATAATAACAAATTGCATCATTACTACTTTACATTACAATATAACCTCAGCTCAATTCAGCTCAACTCACAAGACAAATCACATCACACATTTTTCAATTATCTAAAAAATATAGTTTATGGCATTTAAACAAAATTTAACCATTTGAATTATTCATGGTCCTGCGGCTCAGTGTGCCCAAACCCAACTTAACTTAAATAACATACACATGAAAACATATTTGGAGAGCCACGGTTATTACAGTAACTACAAACATAAAATAAAAAATCTAAAAAGTAAGTAAATAATTAATTAATAATAACTACAATTTTAAAGAGCATATTATAATGCAAAAATCCACAGACAAAGCTGCAGCTCAGTAGAAAAATCCATGTTATCAAGTAAGTGAATAATTAAACAATCCCAAAATAAAGAACACCCATGTAATTTGAAAACTCAAGATTGACACCACATTCTAATGTGGCCCCTGAACATACTCCAAGAACTCCAAATAGTTTCCCCACAGGGCTGCACGCTCAAAGAATAGCGTTTTCTTCTCAAAGCCCATTTTTATGTATTTCTCTGTTCAGGTCTATTCCTACAGGAATAGAAGAAACTGCCTATGATAAGCTATAGCAGCCAGCTTCACAATCTCCACACTTGCCACTCGAGATTACTACTTGCGTGCAGCTCTGCTCTCCCAACATGTCTGACAAGTGTAAATGGAAATCCGCACTGTGATATTCAAAGTTTGGCGATGGAAAGATAGCATGCATGTGCGGGCATTTGCAGAGAACACTAGTAGCATGATAGGTTTGGTGACTTTGTGTGGCTAGATATGGTTTATGATAGAGGAAAGCTGACAGCTGCTGGGGATTTCTGGACATCTTTGATGTGTTTCCTGACTTTATCTGAGCTTGCTGAACCTTGGTGAAATATCAGATGTTCCCCAGAAAGTGTCACTGTAATTATTAACCAGACCTGCACTTTTACAGCCCTGCCAAGCAAGAACTTGGCCTTAAAATCTGGCAAAACCACCAAAGTCTGATGAGATGTGAAACATTTTCCCTCTAAAAACCTTGTCCAGTTGACTGAATTTAATTTTCTTTTATAAAACTACTCAAAACTAACAAAAATGTCCAATGTCCTCTTGCACAATGGCAATTCAATTTTTTTCAATAAATAATGGACACTCAAAGACTTGTTCATCAAATTTGACTAAGAAGATGGTGTTTAAGCGTTCCATCTGTGGATCTAGTATGTGTAAGTTCATTATATTTTCTTGCACTGGACATGCATGTGTTAGGTTCACTTTGTGAAGACAAACTTTCCCATGTAGTAAATACCAGAAGGGTTGCCTGTCTGTTAAACTGGCATGCTCAGTGTCCTGTTCCAGGCAGGACCTATAGTCGTTCAGAAAATACCCCCATGACACATCAACATTTGAAGTGAGCCATGTTAGCTTTCGCAGATGATATACTTATTTTATTCCTACATGCAAGTCTTTTTTGTTGAAGAAAACTTAAACTAAAAATATATATCTGTTTTACACTGTTAGGGTATATACTGTATATTATTACAAACTAAACTATTTTTTTCTTTCTGATATAGTTGTTCTGTTGGTATATCTAAGTATCTTGAAGAGTGCAGTGAGGCCCCCAGTAACATCTAAAGCCTACATTAAAAAAAAGACAACTAAAAATAAGTACGGCAGCGCTCACAGCATTATCAAATCTCCATCTGGTGGGTAGACACTTCCTATTTAAACCCTGCAAAGGGAACAACAGAAACCCTTCCCACGTGGCTCTGCTTTCTGAGCCCAAATCTGATCAGAGTCAGTCAGCAGAAAGAACCATGACTGAGAAGTGTTTGACATGTCAGATAGAAAAATGTCAAAGGCTTTGTCAAGAGCGAAAATGCCAGAAAGGGCTTAAGTTGAACGAGTAGAATCAAAAGTCAGTATAACTTTTCGTAAAATATAGAAATGCATTTGCAGTTAGTTTATGAACATCTGCTTGTCTGTCTGTCCTTTATGTCATTAGCGTTGGATTGATTGCCCCATTTTATTACCACAGAGAATATGAAAGAAGACTTTGTCTGACTTGCATACTAAGAAATCTTTCAACTTTGCAGTATTTAGTTGCATTAGTTACAGCCTATTTGGCTCAGTGCCTGAATCTCCAGATGTTTGCAAAACCTGGAGCTATGAAAGCTGCTTTGAAAATGCAATGTGTAAATCATTAATAAGATTCAACTCTTTTAGGAACTGCAGTGCTCCAAACACATTTCCCATGAATCTCAACGTCTTAACAGAAGGCATGCATATATTTTAGATTCTTAGTCAAGTTTCTTGGTCCAAATTAATTAAGAGAGCTCTTTGGGATCTATTGGCCAATGTCACATGGTGGTCCAAACTATCACCCCTTGATCCGGTTCTGCCTGCAGTGAAATACTTTGGATAAGAAGGTAAACACATCTATATTTTGATTCGAACAGATCAGGCCAAGTTCAGTTTAACATAATCTTATGGGAGCATGAAGTGCAGACATATTTGGTCTAAAGATAAAAATGTGTTGACATTTCAAAAAAGACCATATCAGTATTTGCATTAGACCTGTTTTCTCCCGGTGCAGTTGAGCTACAGACATGATGAGCATTTCAAAAGATAAAAACATTGGGCCAAACTGAGGTCCAGAAACTCAAGGAATAATAAATGTTTACCTACATTAAGATTGACAAACAATATACCATGAAACTTGATCATCAAGCCAGAGCCCACGTATCAGAAATATTTTTGAATGCCTTCGCTAAACAGAACATTTGACTTTTACAATGTTCTGTGCTTCATTATGCCAATACTGTATTCGTTATATGGGTGCATTGAATAGTAAGTATTTCATTAAGATAAGAGCATCATCAAATGATCATTTCATGAGCCATTAGAAATATGATTGACAAATAATAACTGGTCAGAGGCTGCCAGACTGTGTCTCATAGGCGACAGTACTATTATAGCTTCATCTGTTTGTTACTCCATTTGGTGCCTACTGTTGCTGTAAGTACATGTTGTATTACGCGAACTGTTTCATCACATTAACTGCTAAACACTGGTGAGAAAAAATCTTGTCACACTGTTTTTTCTTCGTTTAATCCCTGCGACCAGCCTCTATCTCCAAGCACCACTTTTTACATGTTATTAGGATTAAACACTAAAAAAAAAAGTGTAATTTTATTGTCTAAAGCAGAACGACCATGGAACAAATGGCTATTATATTATTAATCCACAGATTTGTGGCAGTGCATGTTCTTATTTTAGTTTGAGTTGCTTACACACAGAGAAATCCTTCCTTCCTTTCGCGCCTTCTGTTAGCATGCAGGGATATTTGTGCCTCGGGTTCCCAGTCTCATGGTGGAGCTGTGCAGCACAGGCTCAGGTGTGGCATCTGTCTCTGCCTTGCAGACTATTGTAAGCACTCGCATTTCAAAACGAACTGGAAGGCAGCATGAAAATTAAAATGAAACAGAATGCAATGATCTGTGCATCACAGAGGTTGCAAAGGTTCTAAAGCTTGCTCATTGCTGTATAAAAACCCACCATGCATCTATGCAGACTAAAGAAAGTAGGACTTACACAGAACAACAACAAATATAAACCATGATTAACCATATGGTGCATGCCCTAGTTAAAAACTACAAGAGAAAGACTTAGTCTACAACTATTTTAGAGCAGATTTAGACCTAGTTTAGAGCGGACTAAACTCGAACTCGAGTGCTGTTTTAGAGCTGGTAGTACTTGGAGAGAAATTGTTTTTTAGGTGGTACTTGGGGTTAAAAATTGAGAAGCTCTGGTATATATTGTTAATAGGGTTGACAGATGTAAATTATAAGGTGTTATTAGTATTCTACATCAAAACATCAACCTCATTTTATACTTGAATCTTCTGTGGATCAGAATTACTTCCATAAGTTGAAACTCACTCCTAAAGAGAATCATTCTGTTCATTTTTTTTTCCACATATAATCCACAGTGAACTTTATTTATTGGTCGTTGTATGTGCCTATTTGTATTTTTTGTTATTGCTTCAGGATTGCTATCTACCTGCATACATAGAATGATTCTAGTCTTTCAGCCAATCAAAAAAATAAAACTCACACATTTTGATGACATGAGTGACAGATGTGTCTTAAAGTCCAAAATTCATAAAGATAATACACGTAATCAGTAGATCCAGTTTGAGTGCATTTATAGTCTTTTGATTAAAACAAAATTAGTGGTAAAAATGTTTGGTGTGTGAAAGTCAGGGGGGGAGAAGCGAGCACAGTTGTCCCAGTTGTATCTTCAAAAATAGTTGCCCTCAAATACCATGATAGAGGACATGCACAATTCACAAGTAAAAATAACATACATGCTGCAGTGATTTGCACACAGCTGCTGTTAAACCAGCATAGCAAAGGAACTAAATTTTCAAAGACCAATGCTCTATATGGTCTATAACATAACTTCTCAATTCAATTATCTCAATCACATAGAACGGCAGTCACCCTTATCTTTAGGGCAGGAGGCCACACTCATCAAATCAGCGAATGGTTTGATACAAATGAAATGAATCATACACTTTGTCCTTAACTGTCACTGGAATCACTGAGCAGCCGGTTTAAAGGAAGCTGTACTGAAACCAAGGCAACTTCAGAAAAGAGGTAAAAATAGACCTCGGTAAAATATGATTGCAAGTTTTGGCAAAATAGGAACACTTGCACAATTTCTTTTGCCAGAATATTTGTTTAGCAAAGAACATAATTCAAACAAAAAGTTTTTAGACATCTGTTATCAATCTTGCCATTTGTGAAGAGAAAATGGTTAGTTAGAAGAAAAACAATAGAAACAAGAAAGAGCACACACAGTCTTTCAAATATGCAGAAAAATGAAGATTTCCATTAATTCATTGGTGGCACTTTTAACAATACATTCTTGCTTCAGAAAGCTTGATTTTTTAAAAAAATTTTTAAATTGTAGTGCTGAATAAGCTACACTGGGACATTTGCTCTGGAAGCTTTTGTCCAACAAACAGAATGCACTTTTTTTTTTTTTGCTAAAGTCAAGAACTGTCCATTAATATGAACCCCTTGAACCCATTGCTGACTATTCACAGAACTTCTTAATCAACTCAATCATTATTCTACATAGAACTTGAATGTATGGTCTACGTCAGCTTGTTCTAACTGACATACTTGTCCTGTATTTTAGCCTCAGGGCTCAGCATGGATCATTACAGCAGTAATTTTCAAGAGTGACTCACAAGTGACTCATTCATGCTGCTCTAAAGGTAGCGGATGGCATATGCTTAACATGCAGGCCACAATAACACTAAATGAAGAGTACTTAACATGCCGCCTGATTGTTAGGAGCAGCTTCCTCTAGAGTGCAACTTGTCTTATTAAATCGCCTAAGGAAGTCTGAATCTTTTATCATTTGGCATAGGTGAAAAAAGTACTCTTGGTCATTCACATTTGTACATTTTTGGATTTCTTCGATATTTTACTTTGTATCAAAACACAGCGCTAACTGCTGTGCGTTAAAAATACATCTATAAATATAATTTTTTTAGACACGTAGCCTGCTGAGGGGGAAAGTCGTGGTGGAGATCTTAAGTTAAGGCAATGGGAAGCTAGACTTTTTACCCCTCCGAAGACGTTGTCTGACAAATAAAGTGTATATTCTTGGCATAATTTTGGATCACTTTATTCATTTCCATGTCTTTGTATCTATATTTGACACAAAACATTTCCTTAAGTCCACATTTGCTATTGCAGTTGTTGAGCAGTGAGCAATAAAGGTATTGTTCTGGTCCACTCTCAAAGTTAACTTTTCGGAGGTCCGTTAGTGGCGTGGCCGTTGATGCCGACTGTATTTATAATGCACAGGTAGTCCCTGTAACAGTTAAATCACATTCTAAACACTGCTCAGTGGCCATCACCAATAACAAGAGATCAACAAAAGATCAACTGATGTGAAGGAACTAGGTTTGATTAAAACAAACAAAAAAATTGTTTCCAGACCGCTAACAAGATTCACAGGCGAGCTACATCCATTTGTAGCCTTGTTATATGCACAGTAAACAACTTGGATCCAAGCAGTTTTGATGCACAGTATAGAGTTTTAGAACACCACAAACGAAGAGGAGTGGTGCCACATCCACCAAGGATCTTAACTGGTGCAAATACTTAAAAACGAAATAAAAATTCTAACCACATGCTCCTCGTTTCTCTGACTCGTGACCATGTCTGAAGAGCTTTTTTTTTTCTTCACAAAACAGTTATATGAATCTGTGAGCAAAAAAAATAAAAAATAAATAAAAAGTTGCTTACATGATGTTGCCGTCCCACAGCGCACAGTACGGGTTCATTGTTCCCTGCCAAGCAAAAGGACACAACTATTAGCAGGTGCATTTTGACAACATCAGTGCTATCATCATTATAAATCAATGGCATATTTGTCCTTGGTTTGAACAGAAATGGTAGTATAGGTCACAAGCTGAGAACTAACAAGTGCTCCATGTTTCCAGCAGCTACACTTTATCTTTGAGCAGAATAAAAAGGCCTGGATCATGAAAAGGGTTGCACTTGTAATTATCAGACAGCAGTGCGTTCTCCTGACACTGAGTGCTTGCAAATTAATTATCGAGCCAATTAAGAGCCATTGTGGTGCAGTAATGGGAGGCAATCTGTGCTTCTGGTCATTGTGGAACACTCAGTCAAAACCATACTTTTTACTCAAGATGAAAAGTAGAAAGTTTCTTTTTTTTTTTTTTTTTTTTTACTAGAAAAGACATGACAGGTAGATACTTACATTTGCTAAGTGAGCCAGTTCAATCTCCATATGCGAGTCGGTAGCTTTAGGTTCTGGGCGCACTGTCACAGCAATGACTTTGGAGTTTACAACAGTGTAATTTCTGAGGAAAAAGCAAGAATAGTCCAATCAGTTCTGAAAAAGAGTGTTTTTAAAGAGTCAGATTCTCACTCTTTGGTAGACAAACCAAGTCAGTATACTGTTATTGTAAAAGGTGTGTTTTGTAGGAGGAGTTATTGTGTTTTTCTATTTAGGCCCTACTCAATAAAAAAACTCTGGCACAAATTGTTCATATTCACATTGTTCAATGAAAAACACAAAATTTATCTAAAATCTACAACAGGACCATTGACTTCCTGTTCAAAATTGCAGATAGTATTACTTAATATATACTTAACTGCGTATACAGAAGCTATAATTTCCATTTGTAACATTTCTTCAAAAACATGAGAAACCCAAATAGCGTGTGTGATGCAAGAGATGAATGTCATGGCTTTCTGTGTTCAAAAACATCAACACTGGGGTCCTTTCAACCACCCAACTCTTAAAGCTCATTACAGTATAAACATAAGGATTAGAATCAGTGGGAGTTTGGCTGGATCTTTATGGAAAGCCGGTATTAAAACTTGATTTGGCCTGTGACTGACATTTCCGAGCTTATATTTTGTGGATTTGGAGCGTGCTGCTGTCTCCTGCGGTCTTATCTGAAATATGAAGTGCACGTTAATTGAATATTTTAAACCTTTCAGACAGAGGTTATCTTTTCCACCGCGGCTCCTTTTGAGTGCTAACCTCAGACAATCTCAAACATAAAAGAAGTAGAGAGGGGAAAGCTGCACATTAGGGATAGAAACACGCATGTACGTTCTTCTATGTCTGAAAGAACCAGGACTGAAAACATACAGACAGTGTAATCAAAAGCTTCTGTGTACAGAAGTGAGACTCCTTTAATACCCACCATTACAGAGTTGTGTTTTAAAACGCATCTCCTGCTTTTGTAGAGTTGACGGAATATTCTCTTTTATTACAGCTAAAGCACTTGCCACCAAGAGGAAAGCTGTCATCTTCACAAAGGAGCACAGAAGTGAGACTGCACCAGCCCCTGTCCCACCAGCTCCACACAGGCACGCTATATTTTATCTGAATCTCAGTTTTCTACTTGAAATTTTAGTTCCTTGTCATCGCAAAGTAAAAAAAAGTTATTTAATATCTACCCTCTGCCATTGTGCCTAAGTAATTGTACATTATCCTTAATAAACATTACCTTATCTTTTAAGCACCACTACACATTAAGGTGTTTGTGCAAAAACTTTGCACAAACCTAAGTTAATATTTATATACGTGTAATAAACCTTGATCTAAATTCATTCAAAACTACTTCTTAGGCCTTGTGGTCTCAAATCAGATTCAATAACAAGGTAGTTTCTAAATTTAGCTCACACCAGATCCATACTAGGCAATGTGAGTAAAGTGTCTTGCGTAAAACACAACGATGAGTTTCTCCTCTGTTTGCCCCACTGTGGCACCTGAGGTTTGTCCAGCGTTCTCCCATCCAAGCTAGTTTGGTTATTGTCAGTTATTACCATTGCTGAATCATATATCTAAAATTATTAAAGTTATTAAAAATGTTCCACAAATAGCAATTTTAAATTCAGATAGTTTTAGACTCACCTTCTTCTTAAGCCTGAACCCATTCCAAGTAACCCTTGATAAGTGCTTCAATATACCCAAGGGTCCTTATGCCCCTTGTTTAAAATACAATATGTTGAAATTAAAGGACTATTCTACCTATAATATGGCCATATGTTAAAACAAACAAACAAACAAACAAACAACCAAACCAACCAAACAACATTTCTTTAAATAGTGTGACTAATCTTCATCTTAATAAAGTAATACTCAGATTCATTTTGTGCAGTCAATAAACATGTTTTTAGCGTTTTTGTTTGTTTTTGTTAATTTAATAACTTGTGTATTTGCTGAACAGTAATTTCAATAATGATAACATATAGACATTGGTAGAAAGAAAACTGACCTATTTGCATTTTACATACGAAGGCACCATTTCCTAGTTGTTCAACAATAAAATATCAACAATAACAATGGTGTTTTATTACAAAAACCATGTGCAATATTTGCAGAAGACTCTTTGTGGTTGCATTGCACTCTGAGTAATGTCCATTCTACCCCAGTGGCCACATGTGCAGAGGCAGGACAGCTGGTTGGGACGGTCCTGGGCTGACCGCTGTGTCCTTGGGGCGGAGGGTGCCAGGGACATGTGGACAAGGCTGTGACACCAGGTGTTTGTGTGACTCATCCCACCGCTTCACCCTCGCAATCATGTCAACCTTAATTAGGTCCATTCTTCATGCTGCAAGAAGTATGCCCACTGACCAGATAATACGGTGCAGGCTAGAAATGACCGCCCAAGTTTGACTGCGCATATTTGATTTATTATGTAAAATTTAGGGCTGCAAGTGTCAGACACGACTTGTTTTGGAGACTGCAGTGAATAATATGCAAACATCTGCGTCTCTGAAGGTTCAAATCTGTCTCGGTTTTCACTTTGCCAGCAGACAGACAAGAAATATGCTGCACTTACTGTGGTGACGGTAACATTAGTCCCAGCGTCTTGTAGAGAACTGTTCCCAGAATGAAGACAGGGGATCCTTCCATATCTACCAAGAAAAGTACGAGAAGACAGTAAGTACAAAAAGTCTTGGGGTATAACTCAACACTTCCACAAATAACAAAATGCCTATAAAAGTATGTTAACATATTGGATGATATTGTCACTTCTTCCACTAACACTACAAATTTGTAGTTTGATGGTTTTACATAGCCCATTCCTGTAAATCATCATGAACTTTAAAATGAGCTTAAAGTGAATTTGTCAGGTGAGACTACACATTGCAATAAAATGTATGAACATGAATATATTTAAGATGTCACAAAATTTCTGGAAAATATCTTTTTCGGTTGGAGAGACATAGCAGTGGGAAATCTACGTATATCTGTTACTATTACTGTTACCTAGCAACCGTGAGTGCAAACTGGGCCAAAACTATTCTAATGCCACATACACAATTACTTGGCAAATAAAAATGAATGGAAACACTTTTATTTAGTAAAACGAATATATACATGTCAAAAAAAATCTTTGTTGTGTTTACATTGAGACTTGTTTGTGTCATGTCATAAATGTAAAACTCCTCTCTATTAACTGGTGTTAAACTATAAATTCTATTCACCACAGATGATATTACACAGATGATATTGCACAAAATAAAGACAAAACTAGAAGAATAAAAAAACCTGTGGCATGCACTTTAATGTTTGGCTACGACCATATCAATATACTGTAACTTTTAGTGGTGTAATATTGTTACTAGTACTATCACAGACAATATGTAAACCACATACATATTTTCTATATTATTACAGGATAAAGCAGTGCTTAAGCAAGTATAAATGTACAATAATTTTTGAAAGTGAACTATGTAGTCCAGTGTTATTGCTGTTTGACATTAAAAAGATGGCCTAAATACAATTTTTCACTGACCCTTTCAAAGGTTTGACTGAATGTCTCCATTGATATGAATCAATTCATGACATACTGTGAGAAATGTTAGGCAAATCAAGAATATTTCCCTGGAGATGGATGGAAAAGTTACAATGTGGCTCTTTAATGACTAAATAACTGTGCACAGAGTGCTACTGGACTTATGTAAAGCAGCAGAGCCCATTTCTCATGCAGACTTCACTCCTCATTAGAGGCAACCCTTTGGTGTCTGTGTTCAGCCACGTGCCACACATTTATAATCAATCCAGTGTTTTGTTTTCTGAGGTATATCCCACAAAAGACTGATTACACCAATTAGGCAGATTGTGTGCCTGTGTGGTCGCGGCACACAAGAGAAGGGCTGCTGGAAGGTGCTGAGTCAGCCCAAACTGGCAGAGCACAGGAGCCAGTGCGGCCGTTCAAAGACTTCTGTGTTCTGTTGCTTTCAACATGCTAAATATAGAGGAGAATACTAAAAAAGCTTCTTTACACATGAATAGAGTTATTATTTCACAGAATTTATTTTTCACGGCAATACTGGTATTTCTGAATGAAGTGGCGTTTAATTGTTTTGTTTCATTTGCCAACCAACCTTGGAGGTATTTGTCATCTTTTTTCATAAGAATCCCCTAGTGCTTCACTTGGCAAATGTTCTATGACAGAAAGCCTATCCAGGGTTGTGACTGGCACCTTAGCATACTCGCTTGTGCCCCCTTGAGGCTGAATAAATTGAATTACAGAAATGTCGAGTTTTTCCCAAAATTTCTACCCAATGGATATGCTTTCAATGCGTTACGTGTATTTATATCAAGCATAACTTATTTTTTAGATAGATAACAACAGAGTTATGAAAATGGCTCACAACTGTAGGTCATATTGTGATAGTGTTTTGAGAGGAGGAGAAGGATGTGTTTCTCGCAGTGTTATACAGCACAGTGAGATATGTGCGCTGACAAACCTGCTGACTGCGAAACAAAGAGGCCCTTGGGGATGACCACTTTATCTTCGGAGTTCCTGGCCCAGTCGACCATGCCTTTACGACCCTTCATGGGGAAGTTGATGTCAGTCATCACCGATACGGCCGGCAGTCTCTGGATGCTGGCCACTGCGGGATAGGAACAAACGGAGCCGTGAAGAAATACTGATGATCAATAGACTTCAGACTTTAGAGTTGGAGGTTGGAGGATTCAGAGAGAAGGGAATTATGGGTAAGCGATTTGTGTGAGCAGACTAATAAAATATGATCAATTATGCAGATAGCAGGTTTGGGAATATGGGCAGAGAAGAGTACAGTGATGCTGCAAGGTAAGAATACTAATAGGATTAAAGGTTTTAACTGGGTTATATGAAAAATAAAGAAACTGACCATTAAGTAAAAGTAGGGTTACTACTTAACTACTTCACCAACTTGTTTGTACCTAATAACTGCTCTAAGAAAATATTGTGTGTGTGTGTGTTTTTTTTTTTATTTAATTAGTAATAAACTATGACTTATGTAACGCAGATTTGTAATGTACATTTTGCTCTTTGTAAAACACACAGTTGATCTAAAATATGTTAAAAGTCCAATGACTCCTTGCAAAACTGATACGCTTTGCCTCTTCATTGCAAAATGTAATTGTAAGCAGCAGCAGGTTCAAACGCCCATGAATCAAGCCACATATAACTTTGCGTAAACAAATGATAACAGAAAATTGTGGTGCCAGCCTAGCAGCAAAAAAGTCAGCCACAGGCTTAAAATGTTTAAAACACAATAAATTCACCTATGTGCACCTGAAAACAATGCTGGCACTATGAAAAAAACGGTTGTAAAAACAGTGTACTTCAATCAAACTTTTGGCAGCTATCGCCACAGAGACGTGCCTCTTGGTTATTTCTTACTCATTGTTACTGACTTAGTTCCTGCTCTGACAGGACTGCCACTCAGCTGCAGTTGGACACATGAGTCAAGTAGAGTCTGGGTTAGAGGGATGTCAGCAAAACCCAACCAGGAACTGTTAATGCTTTTATTACACAGTGCCATAAAGGATATCACAACTACAACTGGCATCTGCCAAAAAGTGGACAGGTAATCTGTTTAATCACTGCTCCTGTGCTGGCTTCTCTTTGGAGCCACATGAAAAGCCAAACTGAAAGGCACTGACACCAACTGGTGTCAAAAGTACTGCCTGAAACTATATGGAGCAAATTAAAGAAGACCAGTTTATAAACAAGTTAGAACAAAAACAAGATAAGGCCTGGTCTTAAAGCTGGGGTAACTGATTTTCAAGGAGGTAGGTACAGTATTTATAATAATCCCATTACTAACTAGCTCTCACAAATACTTCAGCACATGCAATTACAGCTAGGGAACAGCTTTTTAAAAAGAACAAAAAGAAACTGAAGTGGACCACCCAAGCTCAGCCAATCAGAATGCTGCTTTTGGCTATCTATGACAACTATAATACTAAATAATTGAATTGAGAAAGCATACAGCAATCAAATTTTGTCACAGTGTGCTTTAAATACAATATACTTTTAGCTGGAGAAGACAAAGTTTACTAATTTACAATGAAAAATGTGAGGTACTCCACCTTTTTTATTGACCTTTATTTAACCAGGAAAGTCCCACTGAGATTCAGAATCTCTTTTGTGGGGGAGTCCTGGGGGATTGGAGAGGGAAGGCATAAATGGACATGTTTTAGTGGTAGGGGAAACCAGAGTACCTGGAGAAACCTACGCAGACACAGGCAAAACATGTAAACTACACATAGAAAGTCCCCAAGTTGACTGGGAATTGAACCCAGAGCACGCCAACGTGTCGCCCCTTTAATCAAGCAGAATGGGGAAGAACATTTTTGTCTAAAAAGATTTTCTTATGAAGCTTGTTACATATGTTTGTGTTACTGCTAATTATTACTTATATAAAACATGCAAAATTGACTACACTTTGAATGAATAATATAGAACCCACAGTTACACAACCCTTGTCTTTTTTCAGACACTGGCTTGTTTCACGCAAAGAGAATCTTGGTTAATCCTCGCAGTGTGCCAAAACACTATTGTTCCCTGTTCTTTTGAAGAATAATATAATTTGGATCTGAGTGAGAAGATGGAATGAAATGTATCGCATAGAGTTTGTCTATGGGTTGGAAATGAAATCATGCTGCCGCACAAGTCCTGGCATTTGTGAGGAAAAAAGAAAGACATTTTGCTGAGGAGCAGATGTTCAGAGGAGTAGAGGTATAAATATATTGTGTTTGTGGGTTTTAGTCAAAGGGTAGAGTGGGATACACAACAGGGTGCTCGAGAAACTGTCGCTTGGAATTGTGGGTAATTCTCTGACTAAATGGGGCTTAGACAGGACAATAAAGTCTTCATTTAGCCTTGTGTTGAGTTTAACTGTATTCTTTTTGGCTACGAAATTAAAGCATTACTCGGTATTTTGTGAAAGTATCAACATTAAGTAAACTGCACAGAAAACACAAGAATTTTGAGAAAATATAAAGGCATCACCACAAAAAGAGACAATTTAGATTTGTTTGTTGAACTAAAGGAATGCTAAACACCTATTTCCTAACATTGAGCAAGTCTATAGAAAAGTTATTCCTTTAGTTACATTTTTTTCCCCATAATATGGCTTAAATTGTATCCATCCCAGTGAAATGTTCCAATATATGGCTTTTACCTTAACGTTTTATTATATACCTTAATATAAAAATAGATAACATTAACCTTGTAAGTTAAGATTAAAACTAATTGTTAGCACAATTAAAAAATTGGTGAAAATGTTTTAATCTTGCATTATGTCCTACATTGTCCTCCAAGTGTTTGTGTATGAGGAAGCAGAACACGCCCTGAGCATTTTGCAATCAAGGTTATTTGACTAAAAGTGGTCGGACACAGGACGATGCAGTGGTGACAGCCAATATTTATCTAGGTGTCAGGAGGCTGCCATAAATTAGTGACGAAATGATGCTGCAATATCTTACTCAGCCAGATGCTCTTCATTTGGCCACTACCTTTGTCTCCCACAAAACTTTCCATTCCTTTAATCAAAATGGCCGCTGGGCTATGAGTGCTGAAAGCAAGAAGATGATGCCAAGATCATGTAAAAAGACAGTGAATTACCAATAGGTTTTATAATACTGAGCACTCCCACGATTACACGTGTTTAAAAGAAAGCTGCTTTTATATCACTCAACTATAATCTTAGCCCATCTTACAGTAGATTAGCATTATGATCCATTTACAGGGACATCCATTCATATAAAATTATACTTTACACCTATGCTTTTACCTGTTTTGGTCTCACATATGTATGTGTTAGAAGTGAATAAGTATAGAAATATATAGGAGTGAGTGATATGTTTTGGAGCCATATAACAATTTAATTTTTATCATGATTCATTTACATACTATATTCATACTGCCTAAAAATTCACACTTTACAGAAATTGTTAAATCAACCTGTCACTCACTCAGAGCTTGACAGAGACTGAGTGTGTGTGAGAAAAATAGAAATAGACAAACTGGAACAACATGGTGAATATTTGAATCTGATTTGTTAAAGCAACACAAAAGTGGAAAATGCGTCACACTCCAAATAGTTTTTTGGTTAAACTGAGTTCAGAAAAAGGCAGAGATCGACCAATATGAGTTTTTATTTGGTCGATGCAGATAATAATTTTTCAAATTTATGTCAGTCGATGGGTGCACGGTAGCAGAGTGGTTAGAGGTCTGGCTTCCCAATAAGGAGGTTGTGGGTTCGACTCCTGGGTCGGACCATATCAACATGTCACGATCTCTCTGGGTGGAGTTTGCATGTTCTCCCCGTGTCACTGTGGGTTTTCTCCGGGTACTCCGGTTTCCTCCCACCTCCAAAAACATGCATGTTTAGGTTAATTTGGCATCACTGTAAATTTCCCCTGTGAATGAATGAGAGAGTGAATGGTTGTCTGTCTAACCCTGCCGCAAGTTGGCCACTGTCAGCCGATGCCATTATCAGAGGCCAATTTTCAAGGCCGATTTTTGAGGCCGATTTCACACAATGCAATGACGCTTGATTGTATTCGATTAATCACAATATAACTATCTTACAAAAAGATGTGATCGTCAAAGGCCATCCCTGATTTAGAATATATTATAATATAATTATCAAGGATGTTATCCAACTCAGACAAAATGCCTTTACTAACCCAAATGCAAATTAAAGACAGACAAAGAAGACTTGTATAAAAATGTAATGTAGTAAATCTTTAAATCCATTAACTTATTTAGGCTGTGTTTACTTTATTCCTGATTTAGCCCTGGTCTTGTTTGTGTGTAGTGCTGGGTTTAGTTCTAGTTTAATGGTAATTGTATTGTGGTATTTGTGCAAGTGTGAACGCACCATTAATCTAAATAGTTCTCTGATCAAGAGGCTCACACAAGCCCAAATCGTTTTTAGGCTAAGTGTATAACATAAGTAACAGCACGATGCCTGGCTTATTCTGGGTAAAGGCTTAGCTGTCATTTGGAGCTAAAATGGTTTTCTTATTGTGTGTAAAGCGCGGGTCATGTGTTAATGCTTTTTGGAGAATAAAGAGGAGGCGGCGGTGGCAATGAGATTGGATGACTTCCATTAAGCCAATTGGAATCAGTATGGTTTCAAATGGGAGCGCGTTACAGAAATACTCTCGCATCAGTGAAAGAAGTCATTAATGCTCAGCTCATGAGAGGAATTCAAACCTTATTTCCCAACATCCTTTACTTAATTACAACTCACACAATGTTCTATAATGATATTCTGATAACCATTGTGTTTGCACAGTGGGAGCGATCCATCTTTCCTATGCATACATCGGACAGAGCTTTGGAACTGTTCTAAATGGGTCAAAATGTTAGGCTTTGTTGTAAGGAATACTAGAAATGAACCTCGCTTCACATTCGCATGCATGAATAAATCAAACGTGCACTTCTATTATTCATCCAGTAAGATAGCATTTATGGCTGAGTAGGAAATGCAATCCCGCAGAGACCAGCCTGGAGCCAGCTCATGTGCGCGACAGAGGCTGAAAAAGCCAACAGGAGCATGGAGGAGGAGAACTATCCCTGCACCCGAGACACTTTTTAAGCAAGTAAAGCCAATTTGAGACTCCATAATCACTGGTGCATAGCAACAAAAAATGTCCCGAAACTCATTACTGTTTAAAAGAACTGGCTATAGAGTTTATAACTGCTGAATAAGATTTAACTAAAGCTGGTCCCTTGTTGCAAAAAGGGGTAAAACTTGAATGATATCACCCCAAGCACAAGTGGTCTAAACATTTATTAGATGAATTGGAGTATTTGGTCTATAGCTTGGTCTATAGCTTGACCAACTTGGATGAGTTGCTTAAAGTTTTGTATGAACTGTAATTTCAAAATAATCAAATTTAAAGTGATTTTATGGTGTCAGATGGTTGTACTTGTACGGTCTTCTACCTGACTTTCACATCTTTACAGCATACATAGCAATGTTAAATGAGAATCTTATGTGAACCATGCAAATTATTTTATTTATGAATGAGAGAAGGGACTAAGAAGCATTGGAATTAAAACTTAAATTCAAATATGTTCTTTTTCCCTGGTTCACATGTACAAGTGAAATTATAACTAATGTTTGGGCTACTAATAGTATTGAAAATTTGACTACTGTCCTCTTAAATCTGTGAATTAAGCTATTTTTACCAAATTATAAATACAACTATCCTAAAGATTAAAAAACAGACTCTGTAAAAAATGTAATGTAATTAAAAGTTTGTTTCAGGAAATCTATTAAGAAAGTATCTTTTCTTAGATCTTAGCCAGATTTTATTTGATTGCTAGATTATCAACATTGTGTAAATAGTTCAATTCCACGATTCCATGCTTTTTAGCCTTTAAAACAAAATTTTGCGTTCCTAATCAAGAATACAAATATTGGTTAATTTCCCTCTCTTTCCTCAGTTCATTTACATTTTTATTTTTTATAGTTTGTAATTTTACTTGGTCTATTTTATATTGTATACTTATTTGCCTGCCCTTATATTTTGTGTTATAAATTTTAACAGATTTTTTTTTTTTTTTTGCATTGTTATTATTACTATCATTGGTGTTAAATGTTGCACACTGGCATCGAAGTAAGTTCCCTATTTTGTTCACTGACAATGACAATAAAACTTATTCTGCTTCTGATTATTAATAGTAGACAATCTAAGATGATGAATAAGCACCAGAAAAGTGTGTTACAGAGATAAGAGGTGGAGATGGAAGATTCTTACCCAAGTTGCCAGTCATCAGATAGGCATTGTGGAAATCCTTCATTCCTAGTCCAACGATGTGGATGAATTCTTCTATGACCTGCATGAGCTCCACTGCTCCCGGGTAGATCTGCAGGACAGTAGAGAAAAAGACAAGATGACACTTTAAATTATGAGCATTGAGGAAAAGATTTAAGAAAGTTGAATGTAATGCAGTAGTGAAATGATAGATATCATTTATGCTACAAGTAAAGTTGTACTAATGAGGAAGTATCAACAAAAGCATAGAAAATGTATTTATGAAAGAGCAAAATGTTATTTTTGGTGCAAATAGCCTCTGGAGTAAACAGCCTCCATATTTTAAATTAAAGAGAAACCAAATCTTCACATTAGACAAAAATTTGTCTATCAATTGATGTGTTTTATCTTTTGTAAAATCAATTTTGCATCGTCCAAAGATGTGTACTAAAACTCATTATTAATCATTATTAATAATTATTATTAATAATTATTGCAGAAACATGTGTGTGTGCACTTTTTGAAGTAAAATACTAGCAAACACAAACACACAAAGATGCAGGAAGTGACCCTTTTACACAAACAATGTCAAAAAATTGAAGAAGTAATCAATAATCTTAAAAGTGAAACAGTAAGTTTGGAGCATTTTTGTACAGTTCAAGACATCTAAATTAAAGATGGTACCAGATTTTTTTTACAGACCCAGGGGGGCCTTGGTGTGTGGAAAAAGTATACAGAAAAGTTGTGAGATTCAAATGATCTGCAAGTTATGAAGCTAGGATACAATTGTCAGTTGCTGCAGTGAGTGAGGGTTTCAGCACCATGGACAGTGCAACTGGCTAAACAATAGCAGCACAGCTCAGGTCAGCACGCCTCTGCGTCTCCCAGTCAATAAATCAAAGACCGCCTCATCCAATAAGTGACCCGGCACAAATTGCGGCGTTATCCTTGCTGCTCATTTGAACGTGATGGGTCAGATCTAATAAGAGGTTTTGATTCACCTGACCTTTGGCTCCAATAATCCTGATTGTTTGACTGTGGGCAGTGTTTCAAAATAAAACATAAGACACCACTGTAATAAAATAGAACATGTTGTTAAATCACATGTGACATTATCAGACCATGCCTGATCCATGGATACGTAATATCAAGCCAATAGAAAAACAGCATTGGGATGGTATTTTAAAATTAACAAATTATGTTGCTATGATCATGTGCACATTGGAGCCAAATTATTGTCAATGCATAATCACAATTTCACAAATCCTACTTAAAGGCAATAATTTTAAACCCACCTGCTGGTTTGTGACATGCAAATGGTCCATTTTGCTTTTTCTAACCGAATTCTATAGACTTATAGAAAATTATGTGATATGTCTGTATAAATCACAACATTGTATAGAAACAATAAAGTCTCTGATGTGCGAGAGATGACGTCAGACAGATGATAAATGCTTTTGAATGACAATTAGCAATTAGCACCTCCCTGAGCGCTGTTACTCCGCAGCCCCACAGGCAGGTATTTTCCCCTGGTGTGGACCATTGTTTGCCACATGCCTTGACATGTGCCGAGGCTAAACCTAGCGAGCCATCACAGAAGCAGAAGCTGAGCCCGTGACATAGCAGAGTGAAAGCACATCACATCTACCCTTCCGGCATGTCTGACGCACAGTGCAGTCAAGCTCGTTCGCTCAACCCGTCTCCATGGCAACGATGGGATGTGAAAATGGCTGCGGTGTATTCGGCGTAGTGCAGGCTGCTTCTGTAGACAGAGCCTCTTCCTCTCCTCGCCATGGTAACAGTGACAGGAGGTGAATATATAGTGATCTGCGTGCGGCGAGTAAAAAGCTCATAGTGAAGCGTTTCATGTGAACGTTTTCAATGTTCACACAGCTCTCACAGTGTGTGGGCCGTTACGGAGGCTCGGCTCAGGACACTCATTAATTCAAAGAGAAAAGAAGCTAGTGAGAGAATGTATTAGTGCGAAGTCCAGGCGTCATCTGTCCAAACCACACGACAGTCCTGAGCCCGAGTCCACAAGCAGGAGAAGAGAAAATTAAAAATGGCAGAAATAATTAACCCTGTCACAGATCTCCTCTTGGTGCTCAGTCACAGAGGGTTTTTTTTTGGGCTCCTGTTCTTTTCTGTGATGTGTCTGCCGGGCGCGCTCTGATGCTTTCCTGAAGACAAAACTACTTACTTGAGGGGTCTGCTGAGCGACACCCTCCGTTTGGACCTGCCAAAGTGAAGCTGCAGTGAGTAAACACCTAATTACTGCCTGTAGAGACAGCCGGGACTGGCACTGTCGGCACACTTTGAACTGCTCTGCATCCCACCAGCTTTACCCTAAGATGCAAGCATGCTATGTGTGGAATATGGCAGATTTAAGGACATTCCCTCAGTCCTGTGTCAAAACAGGTGAGACCTAATTTAAGTCAATTTAGCAGCAATGGTGACAAGCGAGCAGCTGCCCTCTGCAGACTCCGTCATCACAGATGCTCTCCCTGTCAGAGCCGGGTGTGTGTGATTCAGGGTTCAGGGAGCGCAGACACCAGTGGCAGTTTGGAAAACAAGAGTTGCCACCTCTCGAGCTGAGAGATGTGTCCAACAGAGGACGAAGCCAGGAGCCAATCTCCATGGATAAACAGGCTGTCAGAAATCTGTTAGTCTGTACATTACTGCAGTGATGCCACAGCATTTGCCCTGTTAATGAAATTGTGTGGTTTTTTTTTTTTTTTTAACTTCCTGTAGCCTACTCTAAGAGCTTAAAAGAAAAAAAAAACTTAGATTTTTTATCAGAGCAGCATGGTGTACGCTTGTATCTGACACATAATCATGTTTTATTCTCATTCCCAGTATTAATTTGCATTGACGTTAAAAGCCATGCTCTGCCTAAGGAATATATCGTGCAGAGTTAATAGCTGTTTGTGACTGTGCTGCTGCCCCCAAGTGGTGGTCTGGAGTAGTGTCAGTCTAAATGAGGCCAGATGTCGCACCTGCATAATGACCACTACCAACAGTTCAGGGGAGTGTGACACACATCTCATCACCTCATTACACACTATTTACTTCAGTCTTCGCCACTGTGGGCCTATTATAGGCTATGACATGATAACACTATGCATGCACATTCAATTATTTAGCAAGCTTATACGCTTACCTTTTGAGCATCCTCCCATTTGTCTTTGTTTTCCTCTTCTAAAAGGTTGCTGATGATTTGAAAGAAGTTCTGTAGAGATAATAGAGAAAGAAAGAGATAGCAAATCTTGATCCTTTGTCACTTCCTCCCACACACAAGGATTACAGCCACTGCAGCAGTCTTTTTAAATCATGACATATAAACACTATGTAGTTAAGAGCTGTTATGGATAATACTCTAACTGCAGGGAATCAGACATGTCTATAAGAGAATAATGAAGATCCCTGTGGTGCTGCACAGTACCACAAAAATCATGATGACCCCGATCTGGTGAAAAGATGGAGGGTAAGGATCAGGACAGACAAAAAAAACACCTTTCACCTCCTGTAGCGTGCAGCCAGCACTTTGTGCTTTAAGAGAGACGCTCCAGCTGCAATCAGGGACGAAGAGATGAAAGGGAATGATTGAGGACATGTGTGGATTGTCTTTGACGGAAGCGAATAAGGGGCTGCTCAGGGTGCATGCCTCCAGTGGTAATAGGAACCCTGTCTGATCTTTAGCCTTGTTATTTTGTCTGGTCTACAGTGTGCCTAAGGGAGTGGCTCTCTCTCTTGACACAGGCTATCTTGTTTTCTACTTGAATGCTTATGCTCCCTCTGGTGGTAATGTGCCCACTTTAACACTGCATTAGCGCAGAGACACACAGAGGGGGTGGGCTGGCTCAGTGCTCTCCTGTCTGCCCACACACACCATATCGAGCTCATAATAACCCCAGACAGGATGCTGCCATGCTCATATCTCTGATTTCCTATAGCGACAAAATGGCTGAACAGCTCTGTGGCGTTTTATTTTAAACTGGTACAAAATACCTTGTGCCTCACATTCTATGGGGATATATATGAATGAATACTGTACATACAAACTGCAAGGAAAAGCCTCCTTAACAGTTTGTGGTCCAAACACAACTGCACAATGACAGCTCATAATTAACTGAGGTGGATGTTGTGGCTGTTTAATTATGTACGTCTTAAGCTGAAGAGCAAGCTGCGTGCCAATTTATTCCTTGTACATACAACAACTCATAGACAGCAAAATTACTCATCGACCCAAGTGGAGAGGCAAAGCATGTCCTTGAGATTTCCTTAAGTATATTTTTTTGCAAAACTCAACATTGTAGATTGTAAATGGGACACAAAAGGCTAAGATACAGTGTTTGCCCTATAATAGGTAGGTTACCAGTGTGACTCTTGCTGAGGCTGATGGACAAGACCCTACGAAGCAACCCCATGTGTGACCATAATGTTTCAGTTTATGATTTGTGGTGGTAGAGGAGCAATGAAGGTAGTCTTTGTTCCTTTATTCTAACACCACCAGTTGTGTTGAGTGATAATTGTGATAATTACTATAGACAAATACAAATGCAAGGCATTATTTTATTTATTGCTACTGTGATAACACTGATGGAAGTGAGAAAAACATTTCTACAAAAGTAGTCTATTACCATAGAATGGAATGAATTGGTATGGCAAAAAAAAGTAAAATCAACATCTAACATCTGGAACTATTAAGAGACTATACATGTGAGTATATGTTTATGCAATGGCTAAAACTAATTCTATTTGACTGATGCAATACTAATCAACTATTGTTATTTTATATCACAGAAAACTGAGTTTATATACCAAAATTCCAATCATGAAGCTCACACACTCTGCCATATCTCTTTTACTATTCAAGCTGTTTGGTCATGTAGAAACTGGCTGATAGTCTAGTCTCATATTGTTCTAATTTTATAGCTCTGTCATAATGCCCCATTTCAGTTTATTTCACTCTAAAAACAGCATGTACCAAACACATGCCCAGACTAACTCGCTCAGAGTGCACCATAACGACAGAAGGGCAAATGGAGGCACAAAGAATCAGAGACACTAAAGGGATATTTGGAAAGCCCATAAATTATCTTATTGGAGACTGAGGTGGGGCTTTGGCTTCATAATCTCTATCATCCTATTGACACAAAGAGGATCAAGAACTGGAGACGACCTCAAAGTGAGATGACTCTGTCTCAGACAAGAAGGATATTGATAGACAAAGGAGATTTTAGCCTTTGTGCCAGTTCAAATGATATGATTTTGAGCAAGACAATGAGACCTCACTATTGCTGTCCAAGGTGCTGCTAAAATGCCTAAACGCTTTTCAAACCAACAACTGCATGGCTGCTGTGATTGTCACTCCCAACTAACTCAGGTTTATTTCCTAATGAATGTGTCTACAAATCACTTCAACTTCACTTCAATTTACTTGTTGTCACAGGCATAGATTTTTTTTGCCAATAACATTATTAGCATTAGTAGTATTATAACAAGAGGAGGTGAAGCAGGCTTATCACCTTCTGAAAAACTCTTTGGCTCTTTTTTACATGTCTGAAAAGATAAAATGCTTAACAATTAAAAAAGAAGTGTGTGGAGGTCAGATATTTTTCCATTCTGTTTTACTATTACAAACTCTTTATGCAACAGTCAAACACACCAAACAATCTGACACACTGGTCAACATTTCTGTGTAAATTCATCTATGACCTGCACCCTCTGAGGTAATAACACTCCCTACAATAGATGAATGGCCAGGATTGAATGGACAATGTACCACAATGCTATGAGAGTTTGTGCCTCCGGTCATGTACTGATGGTAAATAAATGTGGTCTGTGTTACACCTCCAGGTATTCAGCATATTTTAAAATATCTCAGGCCACTTGAATTATTTCTACAGTATCATATAAACATTTGTGTAGTTCTATTCAAAGCATAAATAGCAAAATATTTTACCTGGACATCATCAGAAGAAGGCTCATAGCTGGCTCTTTTGAATGTTTCAGTCACATTGCGAAGAATCTCCACAGACGACAGTAAATCCCCTGCATAAAAGTTTCTCCTTTGGGTGAGGTCAAGCAGATTTTTGGTCACCTGCGACATCCCATCTCCCGCCAGCATCCTTTGCCCCTTCGCAAGATGGCCTTGAACCTCCAAAAACAGGAGAAGACAGACAACTTGGGGCATCGGTGTCCTATGCACATTTAGTTATAGACACACAACACACAACACTGGGACGCACAATGGAACCAATGGGGTGAGAAAATGAGGAAGAAAGCATCTAGTCTCTGTGGCCATTTATGTGACACTTATGTCTAAGCCAGGCCCGACTGCATTGTGCCTCGCGGATGTTTTTGAAATGAGCCAATATGAATAAAAGAGGTAACTGGAGCAGAAGACATGCATTTAGGCCTAAATTGCACAGTGGAATGACATTTCACATCACTGCGCAGGGGTTTATGTCCATAAATACACGTTCACAGGTGCAGGACTCGATGTGCTATCTCAGCTCTTTGGAATTATTTTATTTTTAACAACGGAAAGCGAGCTACCAAAAATTACCTTTTCCACAGAATGCTGCAACGTGTCTGGGTGCTAGGAGCCACAATTCTGTCATTTCATTGAATCTTTTTCCAAAGCCATTTATTCTGAAATAGATTTTTTTGAAAGTCAAAACCATATATAGTGGTAACAGATTTTTATTGAAAAGGTCGCTTCACATTCTCCTCGTTAAGAGACTGCATGCACAATTTGAAATTTTATAAACAAACTCACTCAGGATAACGTTTTGAGCATTGTTAAGAGACTGTATGCATGTTTGTCAACTCAATAACATAGTAACCTCCTTCAAAAATTGAGTTTTAGCTAGTATTTTGGACTGGATCACACAAACCACCATTTCTCTATTTCCACAAGTGACTAGTCTCTGTTGATGATGATAATGATTTTAACTACTGTAAGCAGCCAATGCCCTTCAGAGTTTTGAAAAGCAACAGTATAAAAGATACATACAGTATGATTGGCCAGCAAAATTGGTTTGATTAATTTCACTGAATAATTTTTTATGCAATACCTGACATGGAAAACACATGTCACATGATGTCATGTGTGCTCTTTTAAACACGTTTTAAGCGTAATACATAATATGTTAAAATAAAGGTTCTCATGGGGATATTTAGAAGAAATTAATAATGCAAGCAATGCATCAGATTTGTTAATAAACTCAGACATCTATTTGTGATTTGTGGATTTTCAGATTCAAAATGTTGCTTTCTCCAATTTATGGCACACAATGTTAGCCATGGACAGGCGCCTTAGAGAGATTGTGACCAAACTGGTGTAAATTATTCCATTTCCTATACTCGCTACACATAAACAAAGTTGATGGAGCCCTAAATAAATTACTTAAAGAATACTGAAGGAAGTATGCCTTGCACCATGCACCTCACGAAAAAGGTGAAATTAGTGTTTTCATTTGCTCGCCTATTGAAAGCGGTTAATCTTTGGCTACAGTGAGATGATAATGGGGGGAGCGGGGAAACACACGGGGGAGGTAATTTATGATGCATTGGAAACAGAGGCGGTGAAGGGAGCTGACTTTGCACCTACTGATTGCTGCAAGTATCTGAATTCATTTGTTATGCATCGAGCATAGCTGGGCTGCTCCCAGAAGGCCATACCGCGGTGATCCAAAGAGCAGCGGCGACTAGTGGTGCCTACAGAGGGGACACAGAAAGCAGAGAGAAGAGGGAAGAAGAAAGAGAAAAAAGGAGTGGATAGGAAAGAGAAACAGGATTAAGTCACAATATTGGAAAGGAAAGACATATGCTTGTGGTCTGGGAGTTTGCATGAGCGCAGTAGAGGGGACACAATACTTGATTAAGCAAGAAAATAAACTTTTGTGCATTTTACATTTTAGATACAGTATAGTGATCATGTGTTTTCAGTGAAATCCGGATAAAAAAGCTTTCGCATTTATAGTACATAGTAACTCCCTTACTCCATGTAACTTTTCACCAAAAATGGTTTTAATGGTTTGGCCAGAGTAAAGCCCAGTACAGAAATGTACTGGATGTCACTATTCTGTTTGGGTTTATTGGAGGAGAGGCTTTTCCTCTTTGAATCCAGGGAAATGCAATTGCTTTAACTAGAATATTCCAGTGCATGGCATAATACTGAATACTGAGAATGTTCTAAAGTATGGTTTTAATTTCCTGATTCAATGAGATCAAGCACATGATCGTCCTCTTCCATAAAGTTACACAGTGTCACTTTATGTTTCCTGGAAAAAAGGTTTTTCCACCTGTTTGTTTTGTTTACTCTGACTGGAGTATTTCACAAAATACACAATTGAAGCAAATTTTGCCTTTTTTTTTTTTTTTGATGAAAACAAGTCAAACTAAAAATAATAATTAATCTAGATAAGATCTGATATGTATTGTATGATATCTTTTGTTATAGTGACAATGCTTGGTAAAAATGTTCATTCCTATCAAACATATAAATGTTCATTGTTGAGCACAAACATTGATAGCTCAGTTTGTGTCACTTCACAGCACACATTCCATCTACTGAAAAAGCAATAATTATCAAGGACTTTTCAAAATGTATTTTTGCAACATAACTCATTGTAGAACCTTTTTCAAAGTGCAATGACATCTCCATGGATACAAGCACATAGCTGACTCCCATGAGAAAAGTTTTATACTGGGCCTTTAGAATTGAACAGAACTGCATCTATTCTGTCTACTTTCTGATTTTAACGGCTGACAATTTGAAATTTACATACAGTTCTTGTAAGCCCCATTGTAAGGACTATACAAAAGGATCCTGCAAATCATGGTCATAACAGACGATGAAATGTTGAAATGCAGAGAGCTAGTTTTGCACCACTTTGATTTCTCTGTGTTTCCATACAGCGCCCTACATACTGAGCCCTCCACAAGCTAGGGATGTGATAGCTGTCAGGCATTTAAGCAACGCTCCAAATATAGTCCAAACCAGCCAACCAACCAACAACATCTTCCACCCACAACCCACACACATATGCATACATCCACACTAACATTGCACCCTGCCAGCTGTCCACCTGCATGCAGAGTCTTCTCACACACTCATTTCTAACACGAGGGCTTGACATCCTGACGAAAAACTCCACTATACAAAACATTTCTGGAAAAAAGATGTGGAAACCAAATGATAAAATGTATTGTTAGTACAAAAAAGGAGAAATAATACTTGTTTGTTTTCAGTGAAAAAAAAACAAAAACAAAAAACAAAACATTATTATTATGAATATTTATAGTAGTTTTGTAACATTATTATTTATTGTCTACTACAGCAAACGAACAATAAAAAAGAACATGAATGGATAAAACAGCTGCACCTTATTTTGCTGTATTGTGGTAATAGGACAATATCAAAAATAGTATTGATTGATATGTCAATAGCTTTGACATTTTCGTGCAGTTAGGAAAGGGATGTTTCCACTCAGAAGAAGCAAACAGCAGGCTTAATTTTGTTATATTCTTTTTGACGTGAGTTTTGTCTCTTTTTGTTTCATGCAGATTGACTCAGAAATGACTGAAGTTATTTAAACAATACATTAATAAACTCTGGATTTAATTCATTATAACTACATTAAATCAGTAATATTCTTAAGTTAGGTTTATTTAGCAAATTCACAGAAGAAGTAGTTTCCTCTTGTCATGCTTGACAAAACAGAAATTATATTACATGTATTGAGACACAACAGAATTGCGGAAAACCAGAATTGTTACATCCCTACTGTATTGTATTTGGCCACAAGTGAATCACAAGTGTAAATGTTTAACTCAGTACTGCCCATACACAGCTATCTATCTTCACACATTTATACAAGGAGCACGACTTCTGTTTCCAAACCGCACCTCTCAACGCCCACTTTCTCAGAACATTTTGACCCATCGAAGCCATAAAATCTCCCTCCACCATCACCCAAAAGAACCGGAGACAGCCCCAGAGGCAGGAGGAGGCAATGCTTCACACAACACTGAGCATCCGTCTGCCTCCAAAGCCGCTCCGCCTGGTCGCTTTTATTTACCTCCATAATACAACAGCCATATTGCCAGCACTCAAAAGAATGTGTGTGAAGATTTCAACTTGAAACCAGAAAAAGCAGCCGAGATTTTGATATTATTAGGATCATATAGCAAGCAATATTCTAGCTTTTCCTAAAGGTCACTAAACTTTGAGAAACTGCAGAAGGGAGGAAAAGGCAATAAACAACGATTAAATCTGGATTGTCGTGAAGCTTAAAAATGCTTGATTGTAGATTTGACGCAGAACAACCAAATGCAATTTTTCATATCCTTTCATTTATTTGGAACTTGTTTGTGACCCACAGAGGCTGATTTCATTTTAAGACTGTGTGCATTCAGCAGAACAGAGCAGCACTGCTCGAAGATATAAAATGCCCAAGGCCAATTGCACAAAAACGACATGATCTAAGTTTTACTATTTTCTTGTTTATTTTGCCGTTTTCTAGTTTTTATAAAACCTCAGCTGAAAAAATATGGGGCCAGCATCCAAGGTTTGCAGTAAACACAGCTCTCAAAAAGAACAAAGTGGCAAATAAGATGTGTTAAAAAATAAAAATAAATAAATAACTAATAAAAAAAACTACTACTGCTAAACTATGCGCTGCTAAAACATTTATTTGTCATGTCTCATCAATTACAAATGCTCACTTTTTATAGAAATGCACAAATGATACACAATGTTACATACAGATAGTCATAAGTAAAGTTAAAGTTAATGGCAATATTTCTGGGAAGCTTTGCACTTTAACAACAAAAATCAAAAACAAGCATTCTCACTATAGCTTGCCTCTCCACAAATCTAGGAATAATAATAATCTAGTTTCGCCTTCTAAGTTCGACTGTACCAAACCGAAAGTTTTACAAACAATTGTCTGTAGAGCTCTCAATTCAAAGACTCTTCTTTATAACTGACAATTTGACATAATTCATTTTCACGCTGTCGTTCTGTCAAATAATTGCCCAGGAATAAATTGCTATTCTGTGAAACCAATAACATCTTCACAGAAACAAGCAGATACATAGGGGCACATTTAAGAAGTCTGTAATTTTAAAAATCAATGCAAGACGCCTTAAAATGTAAACGGTTATGCATCTTTGCTTACATTTTCTTGGTTGCTCTGTGTAAATGTTAAGGGTCATGAAGGGTTAGAGTTGTCAAAATCCGCCTTCAAATGTGAGCCTACACCAATCTGTCGCCTGTCCTCACATCACTAGTCATCGGCGTGCAGTACACTCTAATATGGGTCAGGAACAGTGACAGAGATTATGAAAAAAATCCAAGAGTGAGAACGCCGCAGAGGAACTGACCTGTCGCTGGCCACTTTTACAGCAGCCTCTGAGGAACAGGGATTAAAGGGGAGTTTTCATTCACACTGAACACAGTATATTGCATAAGGGCTGTGCTCCAAAATACACTTTGTACAAAGATGTGTAATACTTTCAAACCAGCCATAATGAGAATTAGAACCAGTTGGATGATTTCTTGTGAGAGACATGATTGAATTATTGATAAAAGTATTGTCTTTAATTTAAATTTAGTCCATATAAAATTGAATCATTATTTGTGTTGACTAAAATTGTATTACTGAAGAATCTGTTTCAACTTTGTTGCTGAAAAGAGCAGTATTTACTTTATTAATGTGGCATTGATTTTATGCCAAATGGTATTCCATGTTAATTCTTTCTTTTAATGGATCTATAATTGCCTTTGACAGCCTAGACCGTGTTTATTTGGGTGGTGCCCCAGCAATGGTAACACATAGACTAACAATTTCTTAGTTCATGTTTTAAAGAAATAATAGGTATACTTTTCAGTAATATGGGATATAGTAAACTCACAAATCAAACTTTTACAGCCATATCAGATCTCATTAGATATCAGAAGTTAAGCATGAATAATAATAATAATAATAATAATAATAATAATAATAATAATAACAATAATAACAACAACAATAATAATAAAAAATAATAATAATAATAATAATAATAATAATAATAATAATAATAATAATAATAATAATAATAATAATAATAATAATAATCTCTACAGTTCTTGATTTCAGGCAATTTCCCTTTGAAATATGTCTTCCTGTCAATATGCACCTTTAACATTTGCCAAGACAGCCTATGTCACGGCCTTGTTGAAACATAGATCTTCTCATACTCAAATAACAGCAGCTTGAACCCAAGTCTTTATTTAGAGGGCTAAACCTCAAGAATAAATCCTTGCTCTTTTATCTGCTCTGACAATATGTTTCCCCTCCTCTGATACAAGCCTCAGACTGTCCCTTATATTTTCCGTGTGTCTGTTGGAGCCGCTGGTGCCACTCGTCATCTGCAGGACCATGGCGACACCCTCCGCCTGACGATGACCTTGATGACGACTGTGACTAAAGCTGAGCAAGCACCCACAACCTAACGTGTTCCGACACTTCCCTTCAGCGCCTCCGCCATCTTGTCTTCATGCAAAACTAATCAATATTTTATCTGCGCTTACTTGTGTTAATGGGTTAATACTTGTGACTTATAGTTTGTGACAATGGTATTACTGTTGAGAATTTTTGAAAATAACAGGACTAATTTTTAAGTTATCTTCCACAAGAACACAATTTGAAAGAGTAAGATTCTTCTATTAAAAAGCCCTTGTTCTAGCAATGAATTAACGTTTAATAATTTTGGAGAACGGCACACAAGCAGAATCACATTACCATTACATTACCATTACAATCAAAAGGTCTGAAGTTGAGCACAGTTACTTCATTCAAATATATCAAATTTTATCAGTTCACACAAATTTAGTGCATTGACGTAGAGTTCTTCTCAATCATATTTTGAAGTAACATTTCACTACAGTTCAAATCTATGCTTTACCTGAGCACATGTCATGAGATATATCTTGCACCTCTCATAATTACAGGTCAACGTTATAATTCTACTACTGCATTGAACATAGTTTTATTCCGCACAATTCCCGCAGAGACTTGATCAGTGATTAATGACTTGACAAATAAACTTGACCTCACCTGAACTATTGTCCATCAAATCTTTTCACCTGTGGTCACTTGACAGTGGGTTGCTTCTCTGGGTTTAAAATAAAACACATCTGGCATTCAGCACTGTACTTTTATCACAGCAATGCTCTTAAAGGTTGAAGTTCACCATTACAAAGCACTATGATGCTTTTCAAAGGTTTTCAACCCAGCTGTTCTTTTGATGCCCAATTTAACAATGTTTATAGCCTTTTAATCTACACATGTTGCATTGCTCAGCTTTAAGCACTAATAAGGTTAACCCTCTCTATAAAGTGGCCAAGAGAATGACCTTTATGTCTGACCCGAGCACAGAAATGTGCATTTCACTGTAAATTACGTGCTTAATGAGTAAAGGTGATAAATCCTCGTCGTCTTATAGAAAGGATACAAAAGCCCTGAGTGCTTAGAGGAAATTACTTTATAATGCCAGACCGTTATTAGCTATAAAAGCTAATGTCACGCAAGTAAATTCAAATCTGCCTCAGGTGAGCCATCTGTGGATGACAGCATGTTCAGTCACTTCTAGTTGAACTGTTATTTTATGCTTATAAAAATATTCCCCAAAATATACACATTTTGCCCGGCAAAAGTTTAGTCTGAATCCCCAGAGATTCTTTTCTAACTCTGTTCATTATGAAACTGTGAATCATATTATTATGTTGCTATGATGTCCACTTTGGTTCTTGAAGTCTTTATAGATGGCTCAATAACTGCGATTTATTAGTTCAATGTCGAACCACCTAATGTGAGTGAGGCGCACAAGAGAGAGAGAGATTTTACTGCACAACAAAATTATTACCAAAATGCCCAGCAAATTATCACAAAGCCACATTGCAGAGACACATAAATAAATTAGAACCTTATCAAAAAGGAAATCATATTAATAGTCATATTCATCAAATTTTCTGGTACACATGCATCAATTACTCTTAAGTAGACTTTAAGGACACTGCTTGTGTCCCTCTAATGACAGGCTGGTTCTGGCTATTATGGCAGTTTTATGATGTTTGACCATTGATACTTAATGAAGTTTTCCACAGATTTCACTATAAATATTGACTAATTGCTTGCATGTACTGGGTTTGTTATGACAGCTGATAGGCAATTAAATTCAAATTGAAATATTGAAATGAATGGTCTCTGGCCTTGTAGTTTTGTTGCATCATCTATGCGGCAGTCTGGTTGAAGCCTTGTGGCCAAAAGGCACATATGCCATTGAGAAATACAGATAAACCCAGATGAAGAAAGTGGCCCAGGCTCTCACCTGTGGCGTTGGGAGGGCATCTGTTGAAGGCTAGCTCCCCTGAAGGAGTCCGTCTCCACACCATAGACACAGCATAATCCTCAGGGCAGATCTCATATGGAGCTGAAAGTACATCAAAAGTCACAGCACTGTGCTAGAGACATTCTTCAGCCTGACTCACATGATGCAAATCTTTCTTCATGTTACAAACACATGGGATATAACAGATCAAAGCTGGATATTCATGACAATCAGAACTGCTTTCTTGTATACAAAAAAATACTCATTGGCTTTTTATGTAGATGATGAAAAAAAAACTTTTTAGCTTGTTGATAAAACAATACATTTTTTGTTTTATAAAAAAACAAATATAACAAATAAAAATACTACAAATAATAATTAAAAAAATGAAGTGTTGTAACCTGTAACTTTTACATCTGCTGAAATGTAACACAGTCATTACACAGCAATAGGTACAGACCTGGACAGCGTTGATCACTGCACTTGCGAACCTCCTCTGCGTTGCCGTCACATTGTTGTCCCGTTACTGCAGCGCCCTGACAAACTCGGACACGCCTCTGCCAGCCGCCATCACAAGACTTCGAACAACCACTCCACGGCCCCCAAGGGTTCCACTGGCCATTTGCTGAAAACACAGCACATCCCTTTAAATTATAAACTGTCTTATTTACAATAACTAAATTCATAAATTCATATTTGGCAATGATTAGAATATTTGCAGTTTGAGTACATAATGTGGCTTTGCAGATTTGCTTCGCAAATACCACTGGATTAAAGAGTTTAGAAGGTGTGAAAATGCTGTTATGCAAGAATGAAAGATTTTTTTTCCAACACAAAATTGGACAAAAGACAAAAACTATTCCAACAGATTCATGTGTTATTTTCTATTTCATGTGTCAGACAAAGTAATACTTGTTAACATTTTTATGAGGAGTTTGTGGGTTAATATGACAAGAGTTCAGATTTGTTCTATATTTTAACAATTGCGAGGTAGAACTACTGCGTTTATAAACTTTATAGTACTGTCAATAGCACTGTATGTAGTTTATGACTATTGTAACCACCAGAAGCTGCCCTTTGAGCTGTAATTATTTGCTAATATTTATAGAAATTGTGCTGAAGTTTCCAAAATTAACGACGTGTTTTATGTCCTTGAAAAGAGCACTATAAAAATGCGTAACAGACCAAAAAAAAAAAAAAAAAGGAGGGGGGGGGGGGGGGTTTACACAGATGCTTCCCTTCAGCAATGCAGTAAATCACGTGCCCTTGTCCTATTGGAAAGGTACAATAGCCTGTGAGCAGAAACACGCGGCCTACTGGTTTTAACCTACACTTGCCCCTCCTTCACACAGACAGGGCTGTGCTGTGTCCTACAACTAACCTCTGTCAGCTGTGCCTCTGCAAGAATGAAACACACTGGAAGAGCTGCGACCTGTTGGGCAGAAACTATTGGCGAGGCATTGATCAAACCCCAGTAGATATGAAAGAGGAACAGATGATTGCACTGTCGGATGCAGCCTCATGTGCCTCTCAAACAGGCTCACTGAGCAGCCCAGTGCCAGGGAGAATTCACTAGAAATCGCTGCAGTAGTCTTTGATAGGAATGCTTGCTTCAGTGGAATATTTTACTACTGTTCTGTTTTAGTTCCTACAAGTGATAGAGAAAAATGTGTGTGTGATTAAGATTCAGTATTTTCTACCAATAAATTCTCTCATTAACTTTTTGTTTTACTGCAAAGAAAATGCATTTAAACAACATTCACTTGAGTTGTCCTCCATCTTTGCAAAACATTTCCTGAGTAGTAGTTATAATGTTACCTTTCAAAAAAAGCTATTTTATCCAGGGTACTTATTTGTATTGGCTTTTAATCTTGTTTTTAGCATGATAGATACCTATGAGCTGCTTCTTTATTTAAGAGTAAGACTTTTAATTTCATCAGAGATTGTCATTTGTACTTACTTCCACAAACCAGAGTGTATGTATTCGGCTGCTGTAAAAATTGCAACACAAGATTTTGGTCGTATTGGTGTTCAGACAATTCAAATCCTATTGCAGACATCTTTTGCTCTTTGTACGTCAGTGCTGTTGACAAATGCTTTAGACAGCTAACCCCGTATTATGTGAAAAACATAATGTATTTCCAACTGGATTTCACAAATCCAATTGATGGTCTATGGTCTGAAGCATTTTTCTTGAATCTTACAACATGGCAATGGTTTATCCTGGTTATTTATCCTGGTTATATGAATAAATATAGACTATGAGATGAAGCACAGTTAAAGACTTGCAAGGTATGTTATTGTTGTCTTATGATAGACTGATAATTGAATTGTGTAACACCAATAATCCCACACCATATCCTTTTGGCTGATTTTCCATAATATATCTGACTAAGCATTCCCCTAATGTTTCAAAGATTAGAGTTAAAGTAGAACAAAAGTATATATATTTTTTTATTAGGAGCCAGTAAAGAGTGCCTTGTGTACAACATATAGTCTATGCAAAGGCAAAGACAAATGGTCCAGCTGGTCCTTTCTCAGACATGATTAAAAACATTTGTATTAAAAGGCATAATGGTTTAATTTTTCTGTGTTCTTAACGGAAAAAAAAGACATTTACTAATAATACCATGTTGCGCAAATGATACTACAACTACAACTACTACTGTATCTTTCATATCACGCTCTAAAAGTTAGGTTTTTTCATAATATATACTAATCTTGATCTTTTCCCCACTTCATATTTGCACACTAGTTTTTAAAATATTATGAATCCTTTAATTTCCTAATTTAGCAGTCAGATTGAATGCTAAATCCTGTTACCTGTGCAGTCTGGATTATGGCACTCCCTGCTCTCAGCCCAGTGGCCTCGGCATTCTGATCCGCCATGGGCCGCTGCCGAGCACTGCCTGGTCCTCTGCTGGGTCCCATTGGCACAGGTGACCGAACAATCGCTCCATGCGCTCCACTCCTGCCACTGCCCATCCACTGCAGAGCCAGCGCGCACCAGCACACATGTCCCAAGTGAAGGGGAGAGAGAGGGCACAGACGGGCATATGTTTAGGTGACTAGTGTACCAGCAAGAAAACATAAGGCTAAACAGAAGAGTCTAATACAATTGATATCACATTTATTCAAATTTGAGGCACATTTAAATATAATATATTGCAAATCCAAGTGTTTACTATGTGTTTAATATTTATTTTTAAGCACTTTTCAACTCCACTTGTCTTGTCTGCAGATAAACGACAACAGTTACATATGCTGTTACTAATACTGAGGCACATTATTCAAGTGTTTTGTAGAGCACTAAAAGTCACACAAAATCTTTTGCTTTTCATTGGTGTGTCAGGGTCAAAGAAAAGCCTCTGGAGTATTTACAGAAAAGAAAAATTCATCATTATTAATCTGCTTAGCATTCACACGCAGTTGCAATCACCATTTTGCCATTAGCATACAGTATGTACTACTATAGTTACTGTGTTCTGTGTGTTTATTTAAATACTACTCACGTGAGTGTTCCATGTCAGTGATTCTCAAATCATTAATTAAACCAGTACAAAACATAAAAAAAGCAATGAATTATGCTAAATATTTCAAATACAGTATATGCACTTAATTAGTTGTTGAATTATGTTCAACATTCATAACGCTAAAGAGGGACTACAGAAGGACTTAATAATTAAAGAAAAAATCAAAAACTTGCAAAGAACATGTGAATCGGGCGCTTCTGACCAGTCGGTAAGGAAGAATTAAAAGTTGAGACAAAAGTAGAGCACTACTGGGACTTGCACCAACATTTGAGAACCACTGACCTAAATCTTATATGATTCATTTAGCAGTAATATAAATATGTATTAATAAAGTACCTGGACAAAGAGCTATGTTGCAAAGCTTAGTCTGAGTTTCGGGTCCGTCACAGGCCCGGCCCCCATGCTGCGGAGGGGCACACATCCTAGTCCTAGTGCGGTGACCTCGGCCACATGTGAATGAGCACAGACTCCACGGCGACCACTCCTCCCACACACCGTGCACTGCAGACACACGCACAGTTACAATCAGAACGTTCCCTAAGTGGGTCTATGGCACAAATGAACTGCTCAGAGCCAGAAATGAAATGGAATTAAACCAATGGGCATAATTAGGCAACAGAACTAATGCAAATGAAACACTGAGCACACAGACAGCTTTTCTGACACAAGCTTGAGTCCATCATTTGGGGTTGTTACGATGTGGTATTAGCAAGACTTCATGTTTAAATGTTGTAGAACTTAGCAAAAAGACTGGTATGCAAAAGAGCAATGAACCTGCTTGACAATCACAAGTGTAGCTTCAAATGCTGCCTGGCTGAATAAACATAACCCAAAGATTCCAAATCAATGTGTTTCCAATTCGCACATATAAATAGTAGCTAAAATACTCTAACAAATTTTCAACCAGACCCCATGTGGCATCTATTGTTATTCCTTTTCCTCTTTCTATTTTTCATCACAGCAGATGAAATCTCCAGTCTATTTGTCACTGTAATATAACACTATCGATAACCACTGCAAAGAGCAGTGAGCAGAAGCCTTCAGTCCTCTGCATCCTGATTTGGGTTTAGGCTGTAGAGTTATTTTTCTTAAGAGTGTTTGATACACGACCTTGTTTTAACTATTGAAATGGAAATGTCAACAGAAAAGTTAGTCACCTCCAGCCTTTGCTTTCTGCTCAATGTGTTTCTGAACAGTGCAAAGTAGAGCAGTCATTATTATACGCCTGCATTTTGAGATAGAACGAAAACTTCAGAACTCCCACACCTAAGTCATATTCATCCTCATCATACTTTTTAAGGTGACGACTCTGCCTTATTCAATATGCATAAGACATAGCACTGTTAAGAGGGGGCTTTATAAAATGGTGCATGGCATAATCTTGTTCACATTAACTACCAGCTTTTATATTCTGATAAAAGTGGTCTCACTCAAGATCGGAGTCATTCTATTGAGGCAGCTTTTGAAAATCTGTTTAATTAATACACTTGAAAGTAACAGTTTTGGATTTGAAACTGAAGGTAGATAGTTCACAGTGCCTCTCCGAGTAAAATGTATGTGTTTGGGGGGAAAGTGGAGATGCAGCTTATGCTCTGCCATGAGGGGAGACAGTGTCTGTCCCATCCCTTGCCTCTCGGCACCACTTTGATGCTCTTAGCTAAGTGTCCCATGGTGGTCGTAGCATTTACTTTGAAATTTTTAAGTTCAAAGCAGGCCCAGTACCCATGGCTGGCAGTGACGGAACAGAATTCTTCTTCTTTCAGGTTGTTTTTCTCATAACCAAGCTCTTCACAACCACTAGTAGCACTCACTCCTGTTCCAGACTTCTGGATGGATCTGCGACATGGGACAGCAGCAAAGTGCTGGCCAAATGTGTTGTCATTAATTGGTAGTGAAGTGGGTTGGACAGTGTCTCATACAGCATCACTCTGCTTTAGTCAGTCTCTGAACAGTGATTTGCTGGAGACAGAAATCCATACTTCGCCAGGAGCTATTGCTGTAAAGTCTCTAAAATAACTTTGGTGTTACACTGGTATGTCATTCTCAGTCTACTGCTGCCGGAGGCATCAAGCTGGAGAGATTTATTAAATTCCAGTATAATCAGTCTTCGGGCGCTGACGGTATCTTGCTTGTCCAGACCATACGAGTCTTTTACCTAAATTAAAGCTCCTGCATCAGTGTACTATATTAATCACACCATGCACCATTTCTCATCTTAAAATAGTTTCTCAGACTTTTCCAAAGGTATTGTTAGAGCCAAGGACCAGAGCTGATAAATGCACATTTATCCTCTGCCGCGGGCCATTGAACTATTGTTCACATTCAATAGAATAAGTAAGAATCCTGCTGCACCTTGCAATCACAGTCGAGAAAAAGTCCGTGCCCCTCTCAGAACGTTTGTTACAGATTTTCATTTTGTGTGGGGCACAGTTGGGATGTTTTATCCCTATGTACCACAGAACTGTAACTAAGTAAGCTTAGTGACAGCCCGCTGCGTGCATTTTCAAACGTCTTTTGGAAAAAACAAACACGGCTATGGTTGTGGAGCTATGTTTTAAACAGACTTCATTGTTTTTGTAAGAGATTACAGGAAAAGAAACGAAACACTTAATTTGAACTCACCTGACCATGGAAATTTAAAAATACTTTATGGAGAGTAGGCAGTATTTTGCTTTTTATGTAGTTATTTTATTTAATTGGGTCATTTGTGATGCGCCTAAATTTGTTAATGTTAATTTTGTGGCACTTAATATACTATTTTAAAGAACTCTGTCTGCATCCATTTAAGTATTGTGATCACACTTTTTTGATTTATAGCTTTAGGCCTAATTGTATTGACTGTGCCTAAAGCTGATTCATACCCCCATAATGTCCAATGTCCACATACAAACACAAAGATTCTTCTAAAATGCTAACCATTATATTTTTTTTTATTAGCACTGAATCCCTATTACTGAGTAATATAATACCAGTTTGATCACGATGCACACTGTGTGTAGGGCTGTTGGTCTGTAGATGCTTTGCTGATTATCAGTCAGAGGTGTTTTACTAAACACGAAACACATACTTTGTACTTATAACTTAATATCAGTTAAGATTTTTTTTTTTTTTTTTTTTGCATAAAAATGTATTTTATGTATAAATACTTGTTTTTGCCTGAAATCTTATGCTTTTGCAGTTCAGATACATGGAATAGAGATACTAAAATATCTTTGAGTATTTCTTGTCCTTGCCCCTCAGTAATTGACTACAGCACTAGTCTGTTCATCCATTTCACACCTGTAGGAATGAAATCTCTGTGTCAGAGCTAGTTACACTATAGTATTCTTCCACCATCAGTCCCTCCTACTGTCAGAGCACCCTAATCGTGGCCCAGCCTCCAGTGGAGCACCGTGTGATCCTGATACCTGCCTGTGACTCATCTGATGTGCCATCATGGGTTGAGGAAGAAATGCCTCACAGCGTCTTTGAAGAAATGCTGCCAAGCTATTTTAAAATGCACAGCTGACCTTCAAGGAAATAAATCGGACGACTACATCCCTACAGGCTGCTCCCTGGGCTCTTTGCACAGAGACATGTCTGTAAAGCCTCTCAATGCTGATGGATTGCTTTGTAGTTATGTGGGATGGAAAACAGAAAGATGATTATGAAATACAAATATCCACATTCACAAAAGAACATCAGATGCAAGCGACAAATAATAATTATGGCTCTAGATAAATACAGTCATTGAACATCATCAAACATTTCCATCAACAGTCAAATAGCATCAACATGATCATTCAAGAATCTGCGGCTAACACTACCTGGACAAGGGCAGTGTTATTGCAAACCCTTGATTCTCTTAAAGGGCCGGCACAGTGCGATCCATATGGTGACGCGCACGTTCTTGTTCGCACCTGCGACCCTTGGCCACAAGTTACAGAGCAAGAGCTCCACTGGGACCACTCCTCTGCACCTGATTCACCTGTGTGGGAGAAGTGACACTAGTTAAATGCAGCAATATGCTCCAGGAGGGGCGGGACTAAAGAGGGCCAGGTTACAAGACAGGTGTGCCAGATTTGGGAAGGTGAAGGTAAAGACAAAGTAAGGGACAAGATAGACTGCTGTGATTGGCTGCTAAAACTAGGAGGTTATTAACATAGATTTACCTACTGTGTATAAAATAGCTCTTTTTTTTTGTTTTATCGCAAATCTTATTTTCATAGGGTTTTAGCAGTTTAGGACTTTTATTTTGTACCAATTAAACTATAGAGTCTGTTCAAACAGATTAGAGGCACAATTTGCTCCTCCTCCATAACTGAAAGAACCAATCACACTTTAAAGTCTCTCTGGCCCAAACTTGCTAGTGTCAATATTTTGGGAATAAATTTTGGGAAAGTTTAGAACTAGAACATTGGTTCAGACTCTCAATTGTCATCTCTATGATCTTTCATAAAGTCTTCATAAGCAATGCTCAGCTGTAGATAGAAACTAATACAGTATTGAAAAATAGAAAGCAGAAACTTCAAGGCAATAATCACAGATTACATCAATAAAGTTACAAAATCCTTGTAAAAAAAAAAAAAGTATGGATTTATGCAAAGATCATAGAGAAGACATAAATAATAAAGGACCACTCAGGGTTTTCGAACTATTTTGTTTTAAATCATGCATTTTAGTGAAGCCCAACAAAAGGAAATTACCATAAGCAAACAGGAAGAAATGAAATCATGCAGAAAGAAACACAAAATGTGACTTTTAATGGGTATTAGTAGAGAAGTGGAAGAGAGATAGATTCTGAAGTGCCGTATGGGGTTGCCTTGACAACAGCACAGTGTATTTTAGACAGTGGTTCATACAATAATTCCCAGCAGGGGTAATAGGGGTTACACAATATTTATCATTTGTTTCAGGACATTTTTAATACTTTAAATTTCTATTTTATTTTTTAGAGCTAGTTAAAAAAAAAAAAAGTAAAGATAACAATCACTTTTACTGACCTCCAAATGTCAAATATGAAATAGCCATGAAATGTCAAATTAGGTGAGTATTAAACAGAAGCAGTTGGTGAATTACAAAACTGAATGAAAAAAAGAACACTTGATGAAAAGGTGATAGTTCCAAATAGAAAAATGCTGTTTAAATTTGCCAAGTGTTTTTTAAACATAAAGCAGTAATTTCACAAAATGTTAAGTATTATTTATACTGCAGCTCTGAATACATTTGATTATATTCAAATTGAGTACAATGTCGTTTATATGGAAGGACACATACTGTTCTGTATCTTCCGGCCAAATGGGGATCTAAGCCCTGCTCTTTTAATTCTGCACATCATAAACTAGACCAAAGGGTGGATCAATTTGTTAAATGAGGCAGCACAAGAGAGGGTAAATCGTGTGAGAATTAAAGGGAAAAAAGCACTGCGACTCGGACGAGGGAAAAACATACAGAAATCGCAACAAAATGGAGAGATGGTGTTAGTAAAAGTAGTGTATGGCATGTAGCGCAAATCAAATGACAATGGGTGGAGCTTTCAAACAATGAATTATTTGGCACAACATGAAAGATGCCCAAAAGCAAAAAAACAAAAAAGACATCTTAATCCCAGAAATAATAAGGCAAAAGATAATACATTTATTTTAATTTACTGGATTTGACACTTACTTAAGACACACTTTCATGATTGTTAATCCTTAAGGGTAGCGGCTATCAGACTGACATTTGCTATCAAGTGCGTATTTGGCTAAAGGGAATGGGGTTTTTCATCATATTTAATTTATCACGCCTTGAAGAGAATGATTAAGTACATCTGGACCTAAGTTTGAAGCTAGCCTTTTAAAATTAATGCTTTATAGATCTATAAAATAGTGGCCAAATCTCTATGCAAGTGTAAAACAAACACCAAAAAAACAATAGTCAAAGGAAGGGCATTTATCTTTCCGGTGTCATAGGTGGCAGAAGAGTGCAAGACATTTTCACTTAAAAAGGTGCAAGTACAAGAAGAGAGAGAGCATGCATGATGAAGAAATTTAGATAACATAATAAAGAAAGATAATAATAACTATAGTATTACCAGTTTGTGCCATAAATTTAGCAGAATCAGCCTTCTCCTGCAGTGCCTTTGTGTCATGTACTGATCTTGGACGCTGACTTTTTACTGTATGCTCTCCGATCATTCCATATTCTATGGGACAAAATACAGGATATGAATGCTAGGACTTAAACATAATTCAAAATTATTATTACATAAGAGGATATTGATTTCTCTTGATATTTGAGGCAATGGCTACTGAAACAAAGAACACACATTTACTGTCTAATAGAACAATGCAACGGGTTTATATAGGGTGAGCTGGAAGTAGTATTAATCTCCCTTTGAAATCACATTGTCAAAAACACATTAGTAAAAACATGCAGGTAGAAACTATTTCTGCTTTTTTAATACGTTGTTGTTGGAACAGACCAGCAGCACCGCCCCTCCCCACCCACCTGCATGCCCGAGGAAGAAAAAAATAAAAATAAAACAAAAGTAAAATGTGTGTAAGCCATCAGAAAGCCACAGAGGAGGGGTCATGGACAGAACATGCTATTGATCCACAAATCCTGCCGTCCTTCTGGGGTTTTTGGACCTTCAACGTTGGTTAAACCAGACAAATGTATTCTGAGCTGTATTTTTGTACAGTGCATGCCCTCTTTGCTTCCCAAATAGGGTCAAAGAGACAATGATGTTCTGATGCCACACTGGAGAAAGTGATGCAAGCAGAAGTTTCTGGAATTTCATAACAAACTTGTAATATTTATTGGGAATACCGCTAGAATGCTGAATGGTTTGCAATTGCATAGCAAGCATTACTTTTGGCAGTGTGGTCCCAATGAGGTGGTTTTTGTTCAAATAGGCAATGTGGGTGATGCACCAACAGAGTCACACAAAGCTTATGTTAGTACATAGGACAATACATCAGCCATTGACAAGGAGTTCTTTATGATGATTAGAGCCTGTGTTTTGAATGTGAAACCTCAACTGATTTTTTTCTGAGTCTGTACTTGGATAAAAATCCACTGCAGCTCCAGGAAAAATGAAATAGTTGAAGTAAATTACCATTGCTTTATAACCAGAGATGAATTCATTACGATTTGTTGTGTAGAATAGAGTTAGACTTATAGTTACTGCAATTAACTAAACACATGAATCTAATGTAGAACTAAAAGTAGAGTAAACTTAGCCAAAATCATAAAAGAGGAAAAATGTCCATTAAAGAAATTCTATAGTATACCAATCTTCCAAATAGTAAAAACAATCTTGTCTTATTCCAGAGCAGTGCATAATGCACTATAAATAAACATGTTTGAATAAATAAATACAAATGTTGTCTAGCCTAATTAAAAGAAAAACATGTTGTGGTCGCTGATCTACAAAGGGCAGCAGGTAAGAACAACATCTTGTCCATCTGACGCCTGCTTGGATGATCAGAATCACAGCTAACAACCCTGAGCTGCGCATGGAAAGGTCACATGCTACATTCATTTTGTTCATGTTAAGAGAAAAGGGGGGTTGTGGGGGTCTGCTTTAGGAGACGTGGGAGTCCAATGATGGCCGCTGACAAACGTAAGAGTCTATTCTAAAGCTTAGTCTGAAAAAACATTACCTCTGGAGCTCTCATCTCCTGCCTTCACACAATGTTTCATGTGCTGTGTCCTGTGGTGTGTTTGATCAGAAAACGGACCCATACTGGGAGAGATTAAATGGATGATCAGACAAAATATACAAAAATATTTGACAGTTATAAGGTTAAAACGACAGGCTCTATAAACATATGATATATTCCGAACCAAAAACCTAGACTGAAAATATAGACTCTGTTATACGGTACATCACAAAATTATTTAAATATCTTAGGATTATTCGTACATAAAAGATAAAAAAAAAAAAAAAAAAAAAAGAACCTCTGAAAGTGTTGTGAAAAGCTAAGAAAACAATTTTAGCTTATGCATTCAAGATAATTTGTACTATAATGAAAACAAATGTGAATTTGAATCTATCTCAGAGACTATTTATCTTTCCAAGTGCCTGCACAAGTCACAAATAGTACCTCTTTGATTAAAATGAGTGATTTATTTGTAATCTTTTCAGATCAAACTGTGTTTTGGCCTTTCCTGTAAAGTTAGCAGGATTTCACGTCTGCCCTTTAGATACTCCCTCGTAATGATCTTTGAAATGTCTAGTCAGCCCCCTCTGTTGAGTGCCAGGCCTGCAGTCAGTCACACATGATCATGCGTCACCCACTCCAGCACAGAAGTGTTTTAATCATGCTGTATTCATAAGTCTTGCAATGCCGTCGGAGGAGAAAATATCTGTGGAGCAGATCTCAGGCAAACATATCGGAGCCTAAAGGTAGAGAGAGCAGAAGAGACGCCTTGACAACGAGCTTGACTCTTTAACTACTTGGATGGTATTCAAGCCTGTAGCCATAGTATTTCACAGTAAACATGAGAGACAAAGCAGAGTTTTAATAACTGAGGCGGGTGCTGAGAGTAATTTGTCAGAGCAGCCCAAAACAATATGTTTTCACTGTGTTACATGGCAGAAAGTAGAGGGGAAGCTTGTAGGGTGTCATAATTTAAAGCCATTTGCATTTTGGTTGATTTTTATTATTTAAGTAAAAATAAATGCAGCTTTTCTTTTCCCAGTTAGCTGCTCTATTTTAGAGGTCATTTTCAAGTGTTTATGCTTAATCTTATTCCCTACAACCTCTCGTCAGTCAGTGTTATGCTGAACAATTTGTCCAATAAACAATTCTGTTTACATTCAATAGAATTTAATGATTTTGAGATAAAAGTCCAAAGAATTTGTTTACACAATGTTTTTGTTAGTAGTAGTACCTCAATGTGCATTGATATTTAAATATTTTCATGTCTCACATTGGACTGTGTTTTAAACTGTCTGTGAAGTCTTTCTGGGAGATAATGACATCAAGAACCAAGTTTTTTACTTGAATTTGACTTGAGTTTGAAATGACAGTGTCATGAATAGACCAGGTTGATCTGTGTGTTGTGTTCCTTATCCGTCCTTTCAACAAGAACAGCTTGTTCCTGTTTTAGGGTGACTAGAGCCTATTCCAGGGACTTTGAGCCTTAGGCGGGGGAACACCCTGGACAATAGCCAACTCATTGCAGGGTTAACACAGAGACATTCAATGACTAGAGGAAATTTACTGTGCTGTCAATTGACCTAAGCTGGAGTACCAGGAAAAACAGGGAGAACAGCAAACTCCTCCCAGAGAGATCATGTGATGGTGATCTGGTCCTCGGTTACCATCTCACTTCAGTTACAAAATGGTTATCACAGTTGCATTAGGTGGTTTTCCTCTAAACCAGTGGTTCTCTATCTGGGACCCCCAAGAAGGTCGCAAAATGATTTCTGATAATACACAATGTAAATGTATATCTTAAGGAAAGTTTGACACCTTTCAAATGCTGCTATACATCTAGATACCTACTAGAAGGAATCTATCTCATCTTATATATAAAAAAAAAATCAAACCTAAAACTGAAGATTACTTTATCACTACTTGGTGTTTGGAGCTTGCCATTGAAAAAGGTTGAGAACCATTAAGCTAAACAACAAGTCGGGTTTTTTTAAGAAATAGCATAATTATATGCTATAGTTCTTACCATTACATCATATTTAAAACAACATGCACTGGAATCGTAACAACAGGACCAAGGGAAAGCCAATTCTGCTTGAAAAAAGCGGACTTATTCTCAACATTTAAAGGCTTGCTATACATGTACAAAAACATGCATTACACTGACTGATTATTTATTATTCATTTATGGAGGGACATAGAGCATTAACAATTTAGATAGTGGAGTATCTCTCTGTCAGACCATGCAGAAATTACAGGGTCACTGTATTCTTTATAAATTATATTTTACTGGCGGGCTGCACGGAATATTATAACATCTTCTAACATACATGCAGATGTGATAGATTTCCGTCAGGGTAACGTGACATATAAAGTACAAAAGTAACTTTCAGATTCAAAAGATATGAAAAAGGACCAGTATTTGGCAGATATCTACGTTGGTCTTCCTATTTTCCACTAGAGTCACTTTTAGTTTGTTCATCCTTTGTTCATTTTCAAATAAAGTACTGGTCATAGTAACTTTTCTTTGTACATTTTCTAGTTTGCAAGTTTCCAGAAAGTTGTGAAATTATGTGTGAGAATGACATAGCGTGCGAGGATATTTTCAGTTCTAATTTATACCATTTGGTTTAGTTGAGAAGTACCTGACCAAAATGTCCCCGTATGACTCACACTGCCTTTCTCTTCCATTTTAGACCTAATCCTGTGGACATTGTAGATAGAAGAGGATAATTCACTTGTTTCAATCAGCTCTCAAAAGTGGATCTCTGGAGACAGACTGGGTGGCTGCGGTGAGAAAAAGTAATATTTGGCCAACAAAATGTGGGCTCTCATAACAGGGCTCTGGGCTGCAACCTACAGGTGACACTCAATGAAAGGTGGACTGAGAGGCTGACGATCACAGACACAGTCATCAAAGTCAGAGTCAGGCTAACGTGGAGCTCACGACCATCCCCTTTAAAGAGACAAGGGAATCACGTCTGTCTGTGCCTGTGTCTGTCTGTGCCTGTGTCTGTCTGTCTCTCTATATCTATATCTATATCTATATCTATATCTATATCTATATCTATCCATCTATCACTGTATATATATCTATATCTATATCTATATATCTATATCTATATATCTATATCTATATCTATATCTATATCTATTATCTATTATCTATCTATCTATCTATCTATCTATTATATTATTTATATTATATTATATCTATATCTATATATTATATCTATATATATTTATCTATATATATATATCTATATCTAATATATATATCTATATCTATATATATATATATCTATATCTATATATATATATATGGTAGCACTTTAAAAGACCTCCACGGTACCTACCAGTTAAGTACCGTGTCAGTTACTAGTAACTAACAGTGACACTTGCTAGTACTTACTCTGGTACTTACTGTGGTACTTACACTGGTACCTAGAGTGGTACTTTGAGTGGTACTTGTACCAGCAGTTACTGGTACATACCACTGATAGTTACTGGTACTTACTGTGGTACTTACACTGGTACCTACAGTGGTACTTGAGTGGTACTGGTACCAGCAGTTACTGGTACATACCACTGGTAGTTACTGTGGTACTTACTGCAGTACTTACACTGGTACCCATAGTGGTACTTGTACCAGCAGTTACTGGTACATACCACTGGTAGTTACTGGTACTTACATTGGTACTTACTGTGGTACTTACACTGGTACTTACACTGGTACCTACAGTGGTACTTGTACCAGCAGTTACTGGTACATAACACTGATAGTTACTGGTACTTACTGTGGTACTTACTGTAGTACTTACACTGGTACTTAAGGTGGTACTTGTGTCAGCAGTGACTGGTACTTACAGTGGTAACTATTAGTACACTTACCATTTTAATGTTTTATGTTTCAGTGGTGGTATTATTGGTACTAAATTAAAAAAGTAGAGCTTATAAATTATGAATAACAATAAAATGCAAATGTTAAAAAAGCACCACTGTCTTTATTTATGTCACAACAATATTGGGTATTGACAAATACCAAAGTAATTATTTGTTTCAGTAAACAAAACAACAGAAAACAATTTACAACAATCTTAGCTTAATTCCAACATTTATTGATAAATACCATGATACATAATGGTAAATTGTGGTACTACAATGGTACTTATTACAGTAGTTGACAGTCAACTACTAGTAACAACGGGACCTGTTCTAAAGTGACACATACTGGTACTTGAGTGGTACTTACTACAGTAGTTGACAGTTAACTACTGGAAACAACGGGACCTGTTCTAAAGTGACACATACTGGTACTTCAGTGGTACTTACTACAGTAGTTGACAGTTAAGTACTAGTAACAACGGACCTGTTCTAAAGTGACACATACTGGTACTTCAGTGTACTTACTACAGTAGTTGACTGTCAACTACTGTAGTAAGTACCACTGAAGTTGCCCCAGTGGCCTCTGTGGTCTCCCATCCGAGTACTGCCCAGGCCCAACCCTGCTTAGCTTCTGAGATCTGACGGGATCAGGCTTTGGCATGCTGGTATGGCCACAACCATACCAGCATGCCAATACTGGTGGTAAAAGTACCACTGTAGGTACCAGTGTAAGTACTACAGTAAGTACCAGTAAGTACCAGTGGTATGTACCAGTAACTGCTGGTACAAGTACCACTCAAAGTACCACTGTAGGTACCAGTGTAAGTACCACAGTAAGTACCAGTAACTACCAGTGGTATGTACCAGTAACTGCTGGTACAAGTACCACTCAAAGTACCACTGTAGGTACCATGTAGTACCACAGTAGTACAGTAACTACCAGTGGTATGTACCAGTACTGCTGTACAAGTACCACTCAAACCACTGTAGTACCAGTAAGTACACGTAAGTACCACAGTAACTACCATGTATTACCAGAACCTGGTACAAGTACCACTCAAAGTACCACTCTAGGTACAGTGTAAGTACCACAGTAAGTACCAGAGTAAGTACTAGTAAGTGTCACTGTTAGTTACTAGTAACTGACACGGTACTTAACTGGTAGGTACCGTGGAGGTCTTTTAAAGTGCTACCCTATATATATATATATATATATATATATATACATACATATATATATATATATATATATATATATATATATATATATTATATATATATATACATATACATACATACACTGTATATAAGATGGAAAGATGATATTAATAATCATATTTTTATTCTAGTTTCTGATAAATTCTTTTCTTGATCATAAACTGGTGGGAAGCTGAGGCCACTGCTGCCCCAGGGCAAACTGAGATTTAACAAAAAATTCTGATATTTTCAGTTAATGGGTGATATACCTCATGAGATTGTGGCATCCTCCAGACTCAAAGCCATCACAGCTCGCCAAGCTTAATTAGAGGCCACATTTACAAAGCGATCCATCCCTGGATTAATTACTGTCCCACATCTGACTTCTTGCTGTACACTGGGCTCACAAATAGAGACAGTGTGTACAATCAAAGTCACCTAAAGTTCCCTGGGTGCGTGACCTTTTGTAGTCAGGGTCCTTTGATCCATGCATGCAGGGAATTTAAAAGCTTAAGCACCGACGCAGATCACAGCTGTGGGGAGCCCACAGGAAGACATTTCATTTCCAGGTCTATCCGCAGCCGCACCGACACGTTCCATGTGTAATTTTATTGAAAGGCAGTAAAAGCCGGCCCCGTGTCCAATGACTGATGTGTCTAACCTTGCATGAAATGAGTCTTTACTGGGAGGCCCCAGTGAGCTGCTCCTATCAGGGGTGCAGAGCTGTGCTCACTGCCCTCCTCCTGCTCCTGCCTGACAGACCGACTGTCACAAATGTAGCCCTTAATGAGAGCCACTTCATTACCACTGCACTTTGAAGAAGAGAGCAAGTTCCCAAAATAGAGACAGCTTATAGTTCACGCCAGCCATAGGCCGAGGGATATACTTCACAGTGAAGCTTGATCAATTTCTTCACAGTTCAGTTCCTGAGACAAAATCAGAGGTGGAAGAATTTATCGGTCAAACTAGAATAAAAAATTCTAGAAACAATTTTTGTAAAATAAACAAAAAATAAACAAAAATAAAAAAGATAATAAAACACACACACACATACACCACACATACAGTTTACCTTTTAAAACAAATACAAAAAACGTCACTTCCCTAAAAAAAGAACTAAATAAACCATGTGACATATTACTAAGAAAACTTTGCTTAATGATAAAGAAAAAGGACTTTAAACATATTTCTTTTCTTCCAATTAAAACAAATGTTGTAATGTTTTGTAGGAAAAGCACATCAACAAAGAAGTGATAATGAACAATGAGAAACAACATTGTGATGACGTAATGATTGTGCAGAGAAGCAAAACACCTCAAAGTCTCAAAATCAATTCAAATGTGTATCTCCTTACAAGCATTAGACAAACCTTTGACTATTAGTGGGACCATATGCCCAGACCAATCAAAAAAAAAACTCAATTAGACCTTCATTAGGAAAACGAGGGGGTTGCACTGAATCAGATACAATTATGAATTGTCCTCGGAGACGCACAATTATCCGTCACATTCCCACCACCATCTGCTTACTTCCTGTTCACTTTCCTAATGAATCTGAGTCCGTCCAAATTAGGATTCTGTGCATCCACCAAGCCGGCGCACCTCATGGAAAACCCAGTCAAGTCTTATCTATAGTTAAAAATAGAAACTAGACCTTTGAGAGCGTGTTTTGTAATAAGTGACGTGGGAAGGCAAGAGAGAGAGAGAGTTCCTTTTGCATCGATAATTTACAGTCAAATGCCAGATCACTCATGGGCATCTATTGAGCAGTACCTCCCAAAGCAACCTAGATGGAGCTGTGACGTTATCAAAGGACTGCATAGACTGTTGCTATGTGTGTGCTGCAAGCTCGTCCTCTCTCTTTTCTCTTCACTTCTCTTTGCTTGTCTGCTCACATCAGGGAATACGAATGCTTTTGAGCCTTTGCAAGTATGAATTTAATCTCTATTCTCTCAAAAGGGAAATAGACCATTTGTTAAATACTATACTGTTCAAAATGTAGGCTATGCACTGAAAAAAATAATGCATCAGCTTACAGAACTGCTGAAACATCGTTCTAAAAAATTAAGATGATTTAAACTAATCACTTGGTTTATGTAAGAGTTCAGTTTAGCTATAAATAGTAGATCAGCCAGCATAAATAAGTGGTTCTTTGTTATCTCGCATCGGCGTGTGAATGCTGCATGATGCTATCAGAAAATGAATCTCCCTACGGCCAAAACAAAAGCAACGACAGCAATGCAGCTTTAAAACTCACAAAAATCACACAGCTTTTTATGAGAGGGGAGATGTGGCAGTCCGAAGCACCCGTGACTAAAAGCGTGCTGGGGAGTGAAAAGGGCTACTGTGAGCCGTCAGAAACGGAGATGGGGCTGGATTACTAATGAAAGCAATTCACACGGATAGGACAGTCTGCTTACATCCCGTAATAGGTATAGAAAGATTCCAAAAACCTTCCAAAAATCTGGGGCATAACTATTATTCTTAATGTTTGATATGAAATATTCTCTTTTAAGTCGTAGCCAATAACCTAAAAACACCCCACTCCCTGAAGATCCTGAATCTGGATTTACTACAGCAGCTTTGGGCTTATTATGCTTTGAGCTATGCCAGTAACATGGCCAAGATACTAAAAACATTATTTCGTCTGAAATTTGAGACTGTCGAGCTATAAGCCCTTATGTGAATCAAATGAATGCATTGAGTTTTAAATGTGTTTCTGTATCTTGTCTTATTAAAAAAGACATGTCCACTTTTTCTATGTTGAAAGCTTTTACATAAATGCTTTTGACTTAAAAATTACTATGATTGATTATTAATCTGTATTATTATTGATCTGTTTATTCTTTATTATTATTTTATCTCGTTAATGTTCCTGAATTTGACTAATTTATGTATTTTAATGTATTCATTTTTGTAGAATTTTTTATTCCATTTCCATACACTATTTTCTTCACATAGTTATACAGTAAACACAGATGGCCACTTGTGACTAACTTATGGATGCCAACTAATTTTCTAGCAGATTTATGTACAATTTTATGTTGTATTTGTTTTACTTAAATTGGATAAAACTTTCTGGTAGAGATTCTGTGCCCCGCTTAACACCATGGTAATGTCATTGCCTTGCCCAGTATGTTTCTAAGTGCTGCATTAGATCAAATTGATTAATTGAATAATGTTATTAACAAACAAATACATACATAATAAAAATAAATAAATAAAAAAAAAACCTGAAATATGCTTCATGCAGGTGCGCCTCTCTAAAGATCTGATTTTTAAACTTTTTCTGGTGCCGCCACACCCTCCAAGTTCCAAGTTTAAAGCCACACTAAGAAACTGTCTATTGGAAAAGCAATATCTCCATGCTTTGTGCTTGGCTTCCAATGTTTGATCAATTCAATGACTGTTGCAATTATTATGTTTTTACTGTTGAGATCTGTTCCCCTACAGAATGTACCTTTAGCAGAGGGATATTGGGGAACTACAGAGGCTGCTCTTGTTGGCAGAGCTACACACACACAGAAGCCCGGTAGATGACCTGGCAGTCATGCACACAGCTTCATGCCAACCAATGCATCTGTCAAGTGAGAAACATGACACATTTTTCAGCACCTTTGCATCCACGGCCAATTTTCAAAGAGCATACCTTGTCCTTTCTCAGGAGCCATTTTGCTTGGCATACCAATGCAGTGACCTTCGATTTAATAGAGTCAGCTTTGACGTTCGCGAATATCTTTCACTAAAAACAAAATATATTTTTTCAGGAAGGTGTGTCACTGAATTTGCAAATCTAAATAGCACAGGGAGTATTAAATAAAAACAAAACAAAACGAAAAAAACAATTTTAAAATTGCATTGCTATAATAAATGTTAAAATAGAGTTTAAAATGTGTGTCTGTTATTTTACAGGCTCAATTCAATTTCCTATTTTCACTCATATTACATCACCTTTAGTCTACACATGTTGGTTTGGCTGATGATGTATTAAACAGAAAATAATTCCACCTCTCAACTACTAAAATATTCATTAGTTGCAAGCCCACTAGATATATATGAAGATTACGTTGTTATTAATGATTAGTTTAAAAAAGAAGGAAAAAATAAAACTGTCAAATTAACACGGAATCTTTTTAATATTCTAATTCAAACCATGGCTTCTTGTAGTGTAACATGAAGTACATCTAACATATTGCACAAGTTTATAAAACACAGAATGTACTCTGTAAGTGAGAATTAAGAATGCGTAGAGATGGCTACATTTTGCAGGCAAATAAATCATTGGCAGCAGCCCCTAATGAGACTTTCATAATTCATGTTGTCAGCTCTTGCACAGCACCAATCAGATGTGATTCTGAGCGAGCCGGGGCCCGCTGCCTCCGACTGCCACCCCGCATCTATCAGCGCAGGGAACATAGTGTCATACGCAAGTTAGTCATGAGGAAGATGCCTGCAACATGCCCTGTCTTGGCTCATTGGCTGGGCTCATGTTAAAGCAAATATGCTCTCCAAAATAATTACAAGGACACAGCGAACATGATGAAATGTCCCCAGACAAGAGCAACAACAGCGGCAGCACTAACGCAAGAGGCTTTTCATTTAATTCATTCTGATGCCAATATTTGGTCCACTGCAGTTTGAGCTGGAGGAATGTGCAACGTTGACTGTTGAATTAACACTTGATGTTGCTTTTAATCAACATATACAACTTAATTGATTGAACACATTTTGCCTTGATTACTTGCATCATGTGCAATTTAAATACATTTAAAAAGAAACGTATTATTTTCACAATAATAACAAAACTATTTAATGAATACTACATGTGAACTAAAAGCTAGCTGGATCATAGGAGCGTTACATCTTCAAAATAAGTGCAGACATAAGGACATTTTACAACAAATATTTGTCTCACAGTGGCATACTGTTGTATGAAGGAGAGATAAAAACAAATAGTCTACACATGCACGTGTGAATTAAATAGGCTTGTAAAGGCCACAGGAGAGTGGATGTTCATTGGAGGTAAACATCTGGTTTGCACAAATTGTGTGTTGTATATTTCATACATTTAAAGAGCTTTTACTCCAATCTGGCTATGTCTGATTCTGATAGGCTGTTGTAAAGTTTAAGTCACATTTTGCCACAGTCAAAACGCAATTAAAGTTTTCTAACCAGAACAGTTGCTGATCCCGTACTTGAACTTGTGGAAAGGTTTATTGGACTTCAAATCGGGCCAAAAAGTTTTACTACACCAGAGCTATTCAACTTTATTTTTTCAGGGGCTAGATTTTTCGGTGGATTGTGATATCTGGGCTGGAGGTGAGTGACGACCATTTTTAGTTGGATTTGCTCAAAATAACTACTGCTGCATTATTTTTGTAAAAAATAAAATGGAAAAAACAAAGATGAATCAGAAACTAACCAGTAAGAAAAAGAAAACTGCAATGTTAAGAAGGTTGGCTACGGGTCTGATTTGATTGCTTGGAGATCCTGAACTTGCCCCTGGGCCTTATCTTGAATAACCCTGCTCTTGTGTCAAACCTCTTGGACTAAACTTGATGTTGACTCTGACGTTGAAAAGAGATATCAAATTATAAAAAACAATCTTTAGATTATTTATATAGTAAGACTTAAATTAACAACTAAAAATATGATTATTTGAGTTATTGATGTTCTTCATTAAAAATAATATGCAGAACAGTTTTTAATGTCCAAAAAAAAAACTCAATGACATTTTTGAACCCTACGTGTCTGAAATTTAAGAATAATTGTTAGAAAGTACAAAGCAAAAGAAGGAGAAAACATTTTATGAGCAGTAAACCATGAATGCAGGGCAACACATGATGACTCAAAAATGCATTAATGACTTGAAATACTTATCATAAGATATGATAATTATGAGAAAACAGTAACAGCATGATTAAATGTTCACCATGATGCCTCCTTTATATGTATTAACTAGCAGTGCCATTTTGGTCTTAGCATTTAGCATGTGCCATTTCTACATGGGTATCTGAAATGTGATACTGCATCACAAGGGCTCCTTATTTATAAATACAATTGCAACTATTGTTCATATTGATTAAGTGTGAACAAAACAAATAAAAACTTGGAATTTAATTATTTTTACTTACAGGTGCACTGTGTAAGTTTCTGAAGGTGAAAAGTTAACTACAAAGTTCAGTAGAAGTAGAAAGTTAAAAGCATACTGTGAGACATTCTCAATAGAGAACATTTTTATATTTTATGCCATAATGAAAAAAAGCAACTTTATGAAAAAGCGGAAAAACAGCTTTTTCCTAAAAACAACAAACAGGAGGAAGCCCTGCTCTAGGATCAATAACGGTCCATTTTTGTAGCCATCCAATCCTGCTTAAAGCAAAATGTTTTCAGTTGATAAACATTTTGCTAAATATACATATATGAAAAGCCTATAAAAGGAATTTCTAACATCATCAGGGGAAAAGAACACTTTGTGGAGTCAGTGGGAGACTGTGCTGCAGTCAAGTGGCGAGACATAACCACTTCACGCTCCCTGAATACACACGGAACAGCTCATTGAAAAGCCCTGAAATACATGTATAAGCACGACCTTCTACCAAATGTCACCAAGAGTTTCAGCAACTGAAAAGTAATAAAAAGAATAAAGTCTACTATTTTAGAACGATATCAAAGCTTTAATTCATCTTTCAATACCTGGAAATTACAAATTGTATTTTGCAATGTTTTAACACAGTTTATTAAAAGCTCAAATTCACCTCATTTGTGCAAGCCTTGGTAACAGTTCAAAATATAATTTCACTTTCGAAGCAAAAAGTAAATTTTTGTTTAATTTATGTGTGGATAGGTCGTAGATGCTTTAGGACTAACTAATTGTCTTAAGCTATAATGATCCTCTAGCCGTTTTAAGGCAACCTTATTACAGTTCACATGGACTTGAAAGCTAACTTTAGCTTTCAGTAATTAATTTAAAGGGGAAGTCGAGTCAACCTGATGCAAAGTGGTGTGGTGTGTGTACAAACAGCTGTACAGAGACGCTTGGCAGGAACAAAGCTACCAAAATAACACAGCTTTGAGTAAAAACGAGCATTCATTCATCATCAGAGAAACAAAATCCCTCACGCTAATGACGCTGCTCCCATTTTCACTTCTGTGTGACACACGCAAACATGGCTGCAGTCAAGAACACAATTTACTGATCTTAGCTGCGTGTTGCAAAGAAAACTGGGTTAATAACACAACTACATACCCTTAATGTGACTATGTATTTTGGGCTTGCATGGTAAAACACTGAGAAAGAGAAGGAGCTATAGCTTGAAGTCCTGGAGGTACTTTTTAGCCAGTCAACAATAAAAAGACATGAAGTAGTCTTTTCCTAAGAAATGGTTCAATATTTTGGCCTTAAATAAACATTTGCAGCGCTAAACTAGCTTAAGGCAAAAGCAGTGAACATAATTTTGTCTGTCAGTCAAGCAGAGCTGCCACAAAAGTTACTGTTGGCTGTCTAAAATATACAGTAAGAAAAGTAGCACGGCTCTGAAGATTTATTAGCATAACGTTCCAACCATGACCTTGTATTCTGCAGTGAGGCATCTTGTTAGAATCACAGGATGTATGCAAAGTTTGTCTGTAAGTTTGCTGGATGAGATTGTATAAGTAGCATTAAATTACTTATCAATGATGACTCCTTGTTATACACAGCGGCCGACGCAGTCAAGTGTGACATTAGTATTGAAAATTAATTGGTTTTTAATGTGCATGTCTCCATTGTCTCGCACCGCATAGCCATGCACCATTACTGTGGTCAATTAGCCATTCAACATCTCACCGTTGGCCAATGTATGGAATTGATTAGCACACCGCAAGCTCGCCTAGTAGTCTTACGTTCAGAATATCAAGTGTTTGACAAAGAAAATTTAATCAAGTCTAACTAAAAAAACTGCAGAATAATTGCTTCATGCCTTTAGGCGTCGGCTTAATGCGCAACAAAACAGCCAGAGATTGTCCTTGTGCTGTACAAAAGGCTTGGCTTAAAACAACTGTAAAACAAGCACTCCAGTTAATAATATTAAAACCTCCAGTTTAGCTGCCATATATGTGAGGAAATAAAGTGCTGTCAAGCTGGCTCCTTAGCCTTTTGGGCTGCGATGACATTAAGGATGATTGAAGTGCATTATCTGGGCACACAATGGCGGCTGTCCATTGAGCGGTGCTGCAGAGCTGAGCAGAGGAGCACTCAGAGCAGAAGAGCAAGCAGGCTGCTGTAAAGGCCCCTGACACCACACAGCAGCCCCCACCCCCCCGGACCAGCGCTGCGCCTCAATGGGCCGTCTGACCTATTGTGGCCGGTTCAGTTATTGTCGATGTACCTGTCAGATACACATTCAGAACTCAGGCACAAGAGTTAAAGGCCTAACAAGAGACGGAAGTTATTATGTGGGAGGTGTGCATCTTTAGAGCTAAAAACAATGCATCTGAAAATGTTTATGGAGCTGATTAAAATATCAGGGTTAAAGAAATGTCTGCTATATTTGAATCCTTTCACCTCAATATGGTATTTAGAGTTGATGAAAAATACACACTTTCCTTAGTTCACTCTGATTTTAATCTAGCCCTTATCCAGCACTCAATGGTCACATAAATCAAGTATATTTAGCCAGTAATTGAATCTCCATGGACATACGATGATATAAAAATAGAGGGTAATCAGAGGGCAAAATGTACAAGCCATATATTTAAGAAGAAAGTGCAGGAGGAATGAAGAGGCACCACTGGAGGCAGGCTTTTCACTAAATCACTTGGTAAAGAATAACAGTTTTTTGCTGAAAATTTAGCACAAAACAATATTGTGATGGTGAAATATATATATTTTTTTAATTTAGTCATTTGTAAAGCCCAGTCTCCAAAAAACATAGATTTCAAGTATGTTACCAAAAACCAAAATATAAAAACAACAGGCATTCTGAGACGATTGTTTTTGTAAGCCACAACACTGTCTCAAACCAGAACAATACAACATCACTCAAATATGCTCTGGAAATAAGGTCAGTGGTCGTTCATTCAGACATCATCTTTCACTTTGTGCTGTGATGAATCAACTTCAGCTTGTTTGAGCAGTATATTAATATGAGGCGATTCATGAGATTCAGGTACAACTTTAGATAGACAAAGGACTTGATGAGAAGTCATTTAGACATAAGCACAAACAGGCATTGTGTTGAAACTAAATTGGCCATGGATCTTTTTGTATTGCTTGCTTTCAGCAATGTATTAAAAAAAGACACGTGTTTCAGAAGCTCATTAGACAAGAGAAAAATATTACAAAAGCTCAAATATCAAACTCTGACTGAAAACCACTTCAGGCTACAATGGACAAATTATTGTCAAAAACATTTATTTTTCAAAACAGGGACATCTTTGAGATTTCAAAATGACTGATTGACTGTGCCTTTGTGCTTGTTTGTGTCAATTGCTATTATCTCATTTTGCACACACATTTGTGGACAATTTGTGCAAATTACTCAGATAAACGATGTATGCTTTTTATTTTTGTTTTGTTAGATTTGTCTGCCTTTCAGAATCACAGTGACTCACAGAGTAGCAAAATATATATTATATATTTTTTATGTTCCATATGCCGTTAAACCAATTGCGCCTATAACAGATGCTTGCATCAAACAAATAAACAACAAATTGAGGACTACTTTTAGAAGAAAAACATATACAACAACATTATAGATTCTCACTCTATACATTGAGGTAGAGACATTTGAGGTTAAAACTAAGTATAGGCTCAATGAGCGGCTGATTGACCATGTATCGGACTAATCAATGTTTTCATCACTTTCATTGGTTCCTCAAATGTCAAAAGTTTTATTGAACCAGCTTCTAGTGCAGACAGAAACAACCAAGCGGCATTGACGGTCTTTAAATCAAAAAGCAGATTGAAAGGGTTGTAAAAGGTATGGCTTCAAGGGCGATGACTCCCTCTGCCAGCTCAGCCTTCTGCACTACACCAAGAACTGTTGTAATGTAGGTAGCTCACAAGGTTTTAGAGGACATGTGTTATAGAATAGAATAAGGTCTTTATTAACAACACAATCTCCCTTCTACTACACTAACATAAACATTTTCCAAAGGAGCTTGGGTAGTTATGGTTGCAGTCAACCAGTGGAAAATAATTGTATGATCAAGAAATAAAGGCAATGAATCTAAATAGTTAGATATATTTTGATATACCATGTTCACAGTTACAAGGGCTTGTGGCTTGGTATACCAACACAAGTTTTATTTAGTAAGTAATCTTTATTTGTATAGCGCATTTCACAGACAGAGAGTCACAAAGCGCTTCACAGTGAGATGAACCCCCCCTCCCCACTTACTTACTTACTTACTTACTTACAAGTTTTATTTATTTAATTACTGTAATTTTTGCCCTATTGAGCGCAACTGAAAATAAGCCGCACCCACTAGATTTAAGTCAGAAAAATGATAAATTATCTATATAGGACGCACTTGTTAATAGTAAGTCTATGAGAATCTATAATTTTGCTGCATTGCCTTATAAGCTGCAGTGTTCAAAGCTTGTGAAAAAAGTAGCGGGTTATAGCCCAGAAATTACGGTAATTATTTTCATTAAGAGATCATGTAACTATTGTCCTATGTCTACTTCAACATAATAATGAATATAATAACCGGCATTTAAGTATATCACTTTAATAAAGAACTGATATCAATTTTTCAATAAAAGGTTCTATAATAATGATATTAATTACATGATTCAATGTATTGATCACATGTCTGTGTCCCTCTGCTTTGAAAGGCCTCAGTAAGACAAAGTAAATACATAAAATTGGACATGTAGGATAGCTTACTGCTGCATCATTTGCACTGAACAGCTCTCCACCACAGACCAAACCAAATCGTCAATGCTCCCCTGGCATTTCACATGACTGACAGATATTCCCTATGCACTGTTTGCCTATTACAACATCTTATGGAGCATGTGCTTTTTAAAACCCAGCGTCAACAATTTCACACTGGGAGCTGTTATAATTTACATGCTTTATGCTTGATTATAGGGAAACCATGTCCAATATTGAAAGGTCAAATCATTGCCGATATTGGTGATGTGATTGGCAGCTCAATTCTGGCGTTTAAATTAACTGTGCAAGTAATTATGTCACATATGAGACCTGCAAAAGGGCTAAAGGAAACAGTAGGTTGTGCCACAGTTCTGTTCCCCTGATGCTTCAAATGTATTATTTAGTATATTCAAGTTCTGTATTTCTGGCGTCACTTTTGCCTTATGTCTGCATTATTTTTGAATAAAAAACACAACAAAACTGTGAAACTAATAAGAAAATTCTATGCATTCAGTTTAAACTTGAGAGTGAACATTTTCTTTTCTTTCTGAAGTATGATATTTTGTCATTTAACACAGATGGTACTTTACAACATATCTTCCTTTCCATGCAATATTTTTTAACTACTGTCCATTCAAAATAGATAATGTTGTAAATATTTTGATTCACAGTATAACTGTGAATTGCAGCTGAACTAAAGCTGACAATTTCATCACTGCAAATGTGTGATGTATCAGTGTCAGTTCTTTAAACACTTACTATAAGATGTTAAGAAGTTCTATCCAGGAAAATACTTCTGTCATCAAGTTTTTAGAGTATATGTAATATGGGTAATTTGACAGGTCTATTATATTTAGTATTAGTCGCAGGAGAAAATACTCTACTGTGCAGTATTCATTGTTGTTGCGGCTTTCAGAGGACCGTCATAAGCCCACTTTTTATACTTGTGACTATCTCAATGCAGTGCCATGTAAATATATAAAACTAATGAGGCCCGACACTTTCTCCATGACTATATTTATAGGTTCATGTAAAATGCAATACGTTCATTTGAAGTTAGAGCATTGAGCATTTCCAATGTCTCTGGGCACCCTGCGGAGACAGGAGACAGGATTCATTATATGGCATTCTTAATAATTAATTCCAAACGGGCCCTTCCTGTTTCTCTGTAGTTTTTAGTAGTCTTGGACAACTGCAGCCTGTGCCGACCGACCTCCTTCTGCATGGGCTGATAATTATAGTGGTCTTTCAGGAAACATGTTCATAGCACCTGTCCAGCTCCTCACATCTCTGCTCTATGACACACTCTGCTCCAGGAACCTCCAAAAGGGAGATCTCAGCAGAGCAAGAATCAGACGCAGATTTTCTCTCATTATCTGTCTCTCTCCGACGCTCTGAGCTACTTTTATTCACGGCAACACTTTAGCTATGCACCTGCCTTTTGGGTTGGATAAGGGCAATTAGTGCTCACCCAAACTGTCCCGTTACCTCTGCGGAATAGGGGATCAAGATTTCAAATGTTATGAAATATAAACCTCAAACAAACAGTGCACTTGTGTCCAGTTCATGCTTTTAGTTATTACGTTTTATGCAAATTCTGGTGCCACTTTAGAATAGCCACGCCCTTTTTTGCATGCGTATTAGCTTTAGACCATGGACAAAAACTTATTCATAAAGAACAAATGCCTTTTTAGCCTTAGAAAGGGTGTTAGGATAATTTGTCACATCAAATTTGTTTTAATCATCAAAAATATGTTTGAGCTTTTACTGCAGAAAGGATACTACCTTCTTTAACAGCTGTGTAAACAATCATTACAATCATATCGTTTTTTGCCCATGCTTTATTCAGGGTATCAAAAGTGCTACCAAAACGTCATTTACATTTAACATTATTGTGATTCCAGAAAAGGTACATTTTTGACCAAAATTTTGAAAATAAATACATATTGATATATTTTCAGTGAGTACTGTCATTGTTTGTGAATAGGGTTATCTTTAGTATAGTTAGTGCCAATGCAGACTGAAAGTATAATCGAACCAAGAAAAACATTTTTGAAAGCACTCATATAGAGAAAAAGGAACAAGTCTTGATAATGGTAAATATACAATCCATATCCTTGGCTCTGGCTCCGGTAATTGTCCCATAATAACGCTGAAAGACTACGTTGTGCAGTAAATAAAGTAAAAAGCTATTCCCTTCCATTAAAACACCATTACTGACCTTCCTGTCAACAACTGTATTTCCATGGAGTGCACTACATCACAATAGAATCAAGTCAAGCGAGGAGAATTTCAATTATCTTACAGCGAAAATGCTCATCTTCGAAGTCTGCCATCATCTCATTTTGTCCCATTAAAGATGATATAATTTCTGTATTGTTCATAGGTTAGAGTACATTGAGTTAACTACGACCATGCATTGTTTAATATAGAATTTCATTTTGTAGAATATAAACGTATGTTTATATTTCTAGTCAATTATTAAATGTCTTTGTTTTATTTTCTTTTTTTAAAGGTTGTATGGAGGATTTTCAAAAATTGTTTGTGGTCAGTCTTGGTCAAAAACAGTTGCATAGATTTGTAACAGCCTTGTACTTATGCTAAACAAAAAAAGAATTATAAAAATATATAAACTGTGGACAAGATGAGGCCAGTATTGGTACCTCGTTATCTATTGGCCTGTTAAACTGTCAAGCAAACCCTCAGTGTTCCTAAGTAACTAATTGGTCCAGTAGCAGAGAAGGGCGTGGCCCTGGGAGGAAACACATGTGCATCGTTTGAAAAATAGCAAGCAGCTGTTGGATTTGAAAAATCCTCCATACAACCTTTAAAGCAACAAAGTTAAAACTTTTTTTTTATCTAGTATGCATTTCTTCTTCAAAAGCATAGCCATTTGTTTGACACATGGTTCATTTAATTTAGGTTGTGTTCCTCTCTCAGAGGAACACACTCCCATTGTGATGTCATTTAAAGTGTAAAACAGGAAGTGTTCCACTGCGTTTAAAAAATCATAATCATTCATAATAAAATTTAAATTAGATTTTTTTTTGTGCACAGCCCTATTTTGTAAAGCTAAAGAGTTTAGTTAAAAAAAAAAAAAAAATTAGCTGTTCATTTTAAAACTACACCTAATGAACTTTGGAAATGCATTAAAGCCTTAAAAGTAGGATTACTCTAACTTTTGTGAATGAACAAACACAACTCTGAGGATGTTTTTAATGAAGGAAAGACACTCACTGGAGTCAATTATCATATCCAGAGCCATTAAATGTTTTTAATAAATATTTTTTGCTATATAGCCTCTTTACTGTTAGTAAAAAAAGACGGCTGCACATGCATTTCGGGGACTTGAGAATGGCCCCATGTTTTTCAAGCTGCAGGTGCATTGTCAGTGAAAGATCGCGAAACTCTCTTTAAAAGGCTCAATATATCCAATGACTCCCAGGTCCAGTACAATTTCTGAATGGTAGCATGAGGTTAGTAAGCATTCTGATGTTCAGTGGTCTGATATTTACTTGGATTTGGTGGAAAAAACCTAGTGTGTACAAGAGAAAAGCTGCAAGCATACAAATCCATTGACGAGTATATGACTACGAAATATGCAGAAAAGTTACCACAAAAAGTTGATTTTTATGCAATTTGTATTAATTCATTATCAACAAAGCGAAAAACTACAGACGCATAGCAAACTGCACCTGTGTGGCATTGTGTTGTGCAGATTTCTACAGGAGGTTATTGTTTCTTTTGTTTTGTTTGTTAATATTTGTTTTGTTATCCGTTAGCATAAGCTCAGATAGCTAATTAGCCGCTAGCACACAAGTTATAGAGTGTCAACTGGTGCAAACCTAAGGAACACATTAGGAGACGTCAGAGAAAGTCATTGATGAGTTTTAACCGTTCAGTGTCTTTAGCACTACTTACTTCTTTTGTACGAAAAGTTATGAGGAAACTGTGTGGACTGGCACCATTGCGCGCCCGTCCCTTTTAATGACGTAGGCTCTGAATGCTATTCAATCCAACAGAGAAAATCTGTCATGTTTGCTGTACACTAGTCAAAGCAATGGATAAAACAAAAGAGCTGTGGACCTGTTCAACCTAAAAAAACGGATGGATTACTACAAGTAAATGAATCAATGCATGCTTAATAATATAGGCAACATGGCAATATCAAGTTCTATAAAAGTAAATCTGATTATAGTAATTCAAAATGGGCCAGCAATCTGAATTACATCTTGTGCATTTTCCTAATACAGTACTGCACAGCCATAGCCAAACCTTTTCTTACTTGGGATTACTTTCCTTCAGATGTGTCCACAATAAGACAAATAAACTCCAAACTGGCAGAGAAAGAAATCACATGCCTAGTGCCTTGTTTCCAAGCAACCAAGTGAACCAATCGGCACGTTCAATTCTGTCCTTTTCAAAGACAGCTTTTCATTTAGTTTGTTTATCCCTCTTTTTGGACTTTGCCTATTAAGAAAACAAACAGTATGGACGTGGACAAGAGATCAGGTCTAAAGTGAGCCATTTGAAATGGCTCTAATGAGAACGTGTCTTGTTTCGATGCATTATTGAAGTTGCAGAGTTAATGCGGACTGGGATGGTGCATTTGGCCGGCGTTAGTGGTTGCAGTAAATTTACTTTAAAAACAAGAGAAAAGAGGACTGGACAGGAAGGAAAACAAAGGAAAAGAGATTGGGAGCTCTGTGTGTGTGGTGAATACGTGACCGCAGTGAAAGGAGAAATCAGGGAATGCCTCGGGTGGTTTTGTGTCTTATTTGGAGGCTTTTCAGAGATCTGTCAGACTGGCAGAGTATGAAAGTGGATTTCAGATAAATGTATATATAAAAGGTGCATCAAATAGAACCGTTGTGTCAATCTAACTACAAAGGCGTGAAACAATCAATTACGCCAATCTAAATGAAATATTTAGAAGTTTTTGCAATTCAAGTTTCTAACCATACACAGCCAGGGAGGTTATTTTGATTTTGTTCAGGTTAAACAATGTTGTGTTTCCATTCAGTTTCTCCTCTGTGATAAACGGGACAAATAACACAATTCTACATGTTTATTTCCATTATTCAAAAAACTGTGTATGAGATGACATATGACATAAAAAGAAAGAGTATAGTAGTCTGGACCAGTGTTTGCCAACAAGGGGTATGAGGACCCCTGGGGGAATGCCAGCGCTTACCAAGGGGTGCTAGATCAATAGTAAACTTTATCAATTTACATATGCTATTTTATGACATAGCTTTAAAACAAGATAACATATTAACATTAATGCTACAGTACAAATTTACCAATATATTTTGTCTCATGCCAAAGTTAGGGGATAATTCGAGTATGAATAAAAGGTTTGAAACAACTGGTCTGGACAAAACTACAATCTCTTGTTAGTTTTGAGATGACAGGCTGGTCAATTTTCTTAACAACTTAACTACATCATCTTATGATATCGTGTAACTTTTTAGGTCGTATTTGTAAGCTTAGGATTTTTGTTGTTGTTGCACCAAAATAACTATAGAAACCTGTGTATTATTTTAATCAGGGATGCAATTGCCACAAAATTAACTCTTAAATAGTCTAATAGAGGGCCTCCTCCTCCTTTCCAAAAATTGTTGCATTTGCTATATTTTTTTCCAGTCCAATGAATACATGTCGAAAGTATGTTTTTAATGTCCTTTTATTCTATGGAAAAGTGCAGATGATATTCCATCTTTAGAAAGTTACATGATGTCAAAAAATAAATAGGTAACATTTGCAAACCATCTTTGAACATTTTAGAAAACTTGTTTTTTTAAATATGCTTAAACAAAAAAATACACACTAGCTGTAAACAAAGACATCTTTAAATATTTCAACATAATATCACTTGTCACAACTGCCTGACAGGTAATAAAACTCCTGTCTGCCATTGTGTTCTGAGCACAGTGTAAAATTTGCATTTGTGCGTGGCAGTGGGGAGACTGTAAATAATGTGCATTCCCACCTGCTATCTGTTTACCGTTTCTGCGCTAGAGCCAGTGTGTCAAGTTCATTTGGGTTCTGCTGCATGACGGCACCACCCACCTCTTTATACCATTCGACAGGCCCAGTATATGACAGATAACTGACACAAAATACATCTGAATAATGCACGAGCTGGAAATGTGCTGCAACACCAGAGCCAAGGCAACGGACACAACCAGTCACAGCTTTATAACAGGCACCGTATGTTGCAACCATTTGGTAACCAGACACTTATGAGGCCAAAAAAAGTTCATTTTCTGACTTTGTTGACTTCTTATGCACCTACTGTAAGTCTGTCTAATAGTTTGAAATAGATTTTTACTAAACAATTATTACTGATAAATCCATCCAATTATATTGAATTGGGTATTGAACCCATAATTTAGTTTAGCCAGAATCCTGGTTGGGCCTGGTTGTTGACTAGTTGATGTTTGAAATGGTCCGTCACTTTTAAAAAATGTTGACATATTACTTACAGATAATAACTATGTTCCCACTATGTTTATTCTGATGAACATACCAAGTTCTTTCTTACATTAATCACAAAACAATGCAAATACATTTTACATCTTAGATTAACAAATTAACATGCAAATGGAATGTAAAAAGTTTTCTAAAAATGCCGTAAGATTGTACTATCAAAGACTTGGAAAGACAGAAAAGAAAAATGAGTGGGTTGAGTTATAAAATGATAAATGTAACTTGTTTCAGGAGAATTTGTAAATTAAATGAAGAGATGATTTGCCATGTTGAAGATATAATTAACATTTATTTTATGTGAGCAAGCAACACATATTTTAAAAACCTTGAGCTCAATACAAAAATAAATACATCATTTATTTTGTATTTATTTTTGTATGTACTCCTCCATTTTGACAGGACTTTGATACATGCTTTGTATTTTTGTAGAATATAAACCATGCTTTAGTGCTACATTTATTGGTGGGCATTAAATATAAAAAATGATTTGAAGTTTGCCTGCTCTCTCTCACTTTGGTTTAATATTTTATCATGACTTTCATGACAACTGCAGAGGTCAATAAAGCTCTTCTTCAATTCATTTGCACTGTATTTTTGCACACACACAATTGTTTATTTTTAGCCCCCGCACCTGCCTCCTTTCAATTCCCCACATAGACCCAATCCAGTGGATGGCACAATTACCACCTCTTGCATATTAAACTGTCCCTTAAAAACATGGCATGTACCTAAAAGACATTTTACTTGCGGCGCTTCCTTTACTGTAGTGATCATTAAAGCCATCGGACTCTAAAGGGATGAGCTGTCAAGGCCTCCCCACACCATTAATCTACATTATGCTCCGACAAATATGTCATAATATTGGGAGTGAAATTTGATGAATGAGAGCTTTGGTCCAACTATAATTAATTCTCTTTAGCCAAATGGCAAAGTTTCACACTGGAGAGCCACTGTGGCCCGGAAACAGCAGAGGTGACCTTATGTTTTTGCAGCAAACAAGCCACTAATAACACAGACTGCCCTTTAACAGACTTGACAGGTGAAATGACTGCCTGTGTGAGCCAGAGAATGCACAAATATAATGGTGTTTCTTCACTTTTGCAAGCTTGGGGAGTATGTTGTGTGCGCAAAGGCAGCATTTGGACTGGATGCTTCGCACAGGTAAATACAAGTACACGTTTTTTATTGTTTTGTTAAAGTTAAAGCTGTGATACTTAACTCTTAGAAAGTAAATTTGTGGTAATGTTTTATAATAACAGACATGGACTATAATGTAAAAGCAGAACTTGTAAGGGGGGGAATCATATCTATACGCACTGTTATCAAAGTAAAGGTAAACACAATTTAGTTTTAACTGTGTATATGGTGTTTAATGCTATGTGCTTAAAGGGGCACTATGTAAGAAAAACAAACAAAGTGATTTCCACTTTTGAACACTAGAGGGAGCCATTCACATGCATTTTGCCTATTAAGCATGATGCCATCTAGCGTCAATGATCCATATTCCGGCCCGTAATAAAACATTTCAAATACGTATAAATGTATCACAATTGATGTGGATTGGTTAACAGTGCTCTCTTAAGTATTCATGTTGTAAAGAATAAATATGATTTAAATGTTTGTGGACTATATGTGATAATTAAAATTCCTCTCAATCTTACACAGTGCCCCTTTAATGCTATTGCCTACTGTTATAAGTCATTTTCGTCCATAATTTTGTTGCAAACTGAGCAAGGCCAGTTTCATGACACTGGCCTTTTCACTGAAAAGGCCAGTGTCATTTCTAGAGTGGGACATAAGCGTGTTTTGTCCAATCAAAACTTTGCTGATCACATACACCTGTAGTCAAACCAATCACACTGCTGCTCTCCACTCTAAGCTTTCACTTTCTACTCATGGTTTTCCACCAGAAAGTCACTACAGGACTCTTTGGGATGAGAGCTGTCTATGGAGAAGGTGGTTAGCCTGCTTCACTTTAGTGTTTTAAAGCTGTGCACGCAAAATTGTGATATGCGTGTCGAAGTGTAATGGATAATTTCGTTTTTTCATTGTTTGAAAAGTAGGTGCACCTGCTTTAAATGACTAATTAGGAAGTGCAGGGTTTAAATAACAAGTGCAATCTAAGGTTTTCCTCCACTTATTATGAAATAACCCAATCTAAGCCAAAGAAAAAAGCATTTCCTAGGCAATTTGATAATTACACATCTAGCCTTACTGCTGGTTCAGAGGCCAAAACAAACAGTTCAGTGCTTGTTGTCAACAAATTACTGGGATGATGATAAAAAGCTTTCCAGATCAGCACCCATTACACTGTTATAGCTAGTATGACTTCCAATTTTTACACATTACTTTTAGCTTCGAATGCAGCCAGCTGAATTCACACTGTCTTTAGCGAGAGGCACTGAAGCATAGCATAAGTTTAAATTGCTCCTGACATCTTTGGGTGAAAGTGTTGTGCATACAGCATACAACATTTCACCAGATTATTGGTTTAGCAACTGTTGTGCCATTCTTAACAATATAAAAGATTTCAAAGCATAGTCACAATAACGACACAAGTATTTTGAAGAAGTAGAAGCAAAAGAAGTGGTAGTTGTTATACAGATATAATCCCACTGTTTTTGCTTTGGGCACAGTACACCAAATCCACTCTGTTCTTAAGAAAGCAGCATAGCAAAACTTCAATTGATTCTGATGCCTAAGGGTGCAAAATTCTTTCACATTTCTTCACAGTATTGTTTAGCATCCCAAATCTTCTAAAATCACTGGTTGCAAAAATATATAGATCTCTACAATCCTCACACAACTCAAGTCTTGAATTTCAGAGACAACTCTTCCTGCGGCACGACTATCCTATAACATATTCATCAGAGTGTTTTCGCAGTTGTCTTCTCAGGTAAATGACGGACGGTATTGTGCGAGCCCCAGGTGTTGGCGCCCCTATAACGCGACTGAAAGGCACAGCTCGTGGTCGGATTGTGGGCCTGCTGCCTGTAATGAGGTGGAAGAGAGTGTCCGCCTATGGCCAGCTGGGAGGCAGAATCCACGCGTGAGTCACAGGCAGAGTAATGGGCAAACAGAAGACATGAAAAGAGGCGCGCTGATGTCACAAGAGCAGCCTGGACAGATATTAATAGGACTTATGCACGAGAGTATCCATACATGCATCCAGCCATAGGGTGTTCTGTAAGTGAACCAGGCAAGGGGATGCGGGGCAATATACAGTATACAAGTAATGGTACTGCAACTTCAAACGAGACTGCATTCATGTTATATAGAGCTTAATGATGTTTGTGGAAAGTGGTTTGTGTAACTCTATGGAAGATTTACAGTTTTTGAAAAGAAATACCACCTGTGACACACACATTCTGATGATATGAAATGGCTCTATAAAATCACCATATCTTTTGGCTTGAAAAACTGTACTGCTTTTTGATGTTCATAAAATTATATTGCTTTTACATTTTTTTTACCATTTTTCATGTAGAGGTTTTTTTTTTTTTATGATGTGCTGCAGTTTATGTTTAGCCCAGGTTTTCTGTGAAAATTAGATTTTGACCTCAGTGGGTTTATAACCTGGTTAAATAAAGGTTAATAAATAAATCAATAAGCAATCACAGGTATATTAACCATAAACAAGAACAATACATTTACTGCTTCTTAAATGTGTATTTGTCACATAGCTTAAATAAAGTGTGTAAGTAAATTATGCATTGAATAGAGTCCTACTCAGAAAACAGAATTGCCGTTAAATTACTTGCTTATCTACTTTTATCTAAAAAATTACTGTATGGATGCACAACTCTAATGCATGAAGATAACAGCATTTCAAGCACTATAGGAATTCTATTGAAGTGAGTAAATATGGTCATTTAAAACTCCTTTTGTGCTTGTGTCCTTGTGAAATTCACTAAAATCATTGTGTGAAATCCAATGTCAAACCAAGAGCACTTCACGTGTTGTTTGTTTCCACAATTATAGGACAATTAATCATCACACAACTCACCATTATGAGCCAGTTATCTGTGAGCCCACCAATAATGTGCACAACAGATTGAAAAGAAAATTACCTTTGACTGTGCAGCAGTGTCTCTGTGATTTTATTGGTGCAGTGCTTTAGCAATACAAGCCTCAGAAGAATCATATCTTTGTTTAAAAGGCACTGGTCATGTTTCATCACTAATCTTCTTTGGGGATTGGTGTTAAAATACGTGGCTTTAAAATGAGGATGTGTGATCTGAATATCCCAGTGCTGTTTGGATTTAAAGAGGCAGGATTTTGTGGTTCAGAGCTGGTTAGCCTTTTCACACCAAAACAGAGCCCAGGGAAAAACTACATCATACAAATGTAGTCAACGTGTTAAGGAAGAATGTGACATGTGATGGATATTGTTAAAAGAGTGTAAATTAATGTTAATTCTTCAGATTAACGTTAATTATGTTTACAATTTTTTTTAAATGTTTACATATAGACAATATTTTGCAAATATAAATACATATAATGACAAATATCACCAAATATTTTTTCAAGTTATACTTTAGGAACAAAAAAAAACAACCTGAAATTATTACTCCATTCATTCATTCATTTATTTTTAAGCAAAAAATAAAATTCAAAAGCAGGCATACAGCAAAACTCAAAGGGACTACTCGACTTTATACATTAAAATAATAAAAAGATGTTTTCCCCTTGCACAGATACCATGTTAATGTTTCTGTTCATGTGAAAATTATTTATATTATTTATAAAGCTGTGAAAAAAGCTTAAAACACATTGTGTTGAACAATTTGGAGGCTCAGAATGCATTAGGTAGGTGATGTTTACATTCTTAAGGAAGCAAAAATCGGGTAATAAACATCTAAGCATTTATGACTAAACTAAGCTTTTTCATGGGGTAGTTTGCTACACCGAACTGAAGTGAATTGCATCGAATTATACTGTATTTATATTATTGTGCCATCTATCTTGATGGTTACACGATAAAGAACGGAAATGCAATCAAGATTGGAGAATATCTATGCAACTTGCATTAGTGGAGATCTAGTATTGAAAAATTATTATACCATTTGGTAAAGGTGAAATACATTTTGGTTAAAAAAAAAGGGGTTAAAAAATAAAATAAAAAAAGAACATTGTTTTTCCAAGAATTGAAGTAAATTTCTCCCAGCAGCTCTCCTCTTACATCCACAGTGACAAATCTTTGTGGGCGATTTCCTTCATTTTCTAGATACAATCAGATTATTTTTCTCTGGTTTATGAGCGTTTAATCAGATATGCAATTTTTATTTGGAAATTCAGGAAGCACACTGATTGATAACTCGATAAGATGACTTGTGGGAATTGACTCCAATGAACTCTCTCTCTCAATTGTGTTCACTTTTTGTGCCCAAAAACAAGGTGACTTCCATTCATCCAAGTATTTTTCTAACACTTTATCACTCACAGAAATTGATAGAGGGCATCAGGAGGACAGAAGCAAATGCCAGTAGTGTACTAAAGACGTCTCTCGCTGGGAAAATGAATGTTGTAACAGTGATTTATTTGTTATTATCTTGAAACCTTGAGGTGAAACAAACCAGCCCCGTTTGCAATTCCATTACAAAGATATGAAGCACACACAAGTATCACAAAAATTGAAATGTGAAAAATGCAAATAAGGTCAACAATAAAAGATTTACATGTTAAACAAATATAAGTCAAACAGCTGTAAATACGGCTTGGCGATATGGAGTACAATATTGCTATCAGTTTCCAAGAGTCTGGGTTGCAGTTTCAAATCTCTTGTTGATTTTCTAGTTTTAAAAAATTGAAGCAAAAAGTCAAATACATTGATTTCTTTATCCTCTCTAGCTCTGCTTTGTCTCACTTTACCGCCACTATGAGCATGATGCAATGTTTCGCCTTGGTGCCATATTGTATGATGTTGTACGCTTGACTTGGCCCGAGTGTCTCTTGACACTGGGTCCGTGTTTGTGCGTGTTCCTTTTTGATAATGATCCATTTGGTAGCATCCACACTCCGACTTACACCGCTTTGTAAAAATAACTCAATATCTGAATTGTCAAATACATCCGAGAATGCTTCAGTAAGCGTGGTGCAAAAGAAGAGAGCCTAAGGAAAATTTCTGATGTAATTTAATCACAGTGTTACCTCGGTGAGAGCGACTGAGACAGAAGTTACTGTAGGGGGGAGAGCACCCGGGGAGTAGCCTGTTTCCTGCTGTGGCTTTAATACACTTGTGTATATGCAGCTCTGCTCCAATTAATGTGCACTTGAGCTAATTCTGCCATGACAAAGCAGTCTGATCACAAGCCCACCGAAGCGCTAAATGACAGATCTGCACTGACACATCAACTTCTATTTAAACATTACTTTGTGTTGAAAATCAGGGCTTCTCAAAAGATAGACGATCTAAACTGGACAGAGGTTAAAAAAAACAATTTTGAGTACATTTATAAACCACACATGAAAGTTTGCGTAGAAAATTTGTATTTTTTTTTTACTGCGAGAAATTAACTTGGATTAATCACGGAAAGCATAATAAGCCAATTTCAAGTTGCACATCAGTATGATTATAAAACTACACTACAATCAGCTTTCTAAAATGATAAATTACACATTTTGTTGTCTAAATTGTTCACTTTAATTTCCAGCCAATCAATGCACTAATTGTTTCAGCACTAGCTGTCCATTTTAATAATTCAACAATGTAAATTGTTCCTTTCCCTGGTCATATTGATCCAGGCTGTCCAGTGATTCATAGATTATCTGTAGTTCATTAACATATCTTTTCTGTGCTCCTGTGCAGGCCACATTTTACTTGCTCCAAACTGCCTCCCCTATGATGATCAAATTTTACATAGTGGAACTTATGTGACCTTAAAGGGCGTGGGGAATATTTACCCTGGACTATATTAGGATGAAAATGTATATTAATAGGGTCACACAGGGGCAAAGTGATAAGTGCTGACATTAGAGGGAGTCCACTCTGACCCTGACCCAGCCATATCGTGATACCAAGTCTGCACACAGGACAGATAACAAAATCACCTAGCCATGCACCACTCTACATTTGTCAGTGTCTGCAGGTCAGAGATATGAGGTAATATAGTGACCTTAGAGAGATGATTACATTGGCTCAGATGAACGGTGTTAGAGACCGTTGAGGGTGAAGGAGAGTATGGATAGTAGCTCATCAGTTTGTATGGAACTGAACAAGTCAAATCTCTAAAAAATACATCACTCCATCCTTTAACTCCAACAAAGAACAATGTTTACAAAATTGAAAATGTGAGATTTATTCCTGCCAAATGGCAAACTATTCTCTCACTCTCAGTAATCTCTTCCAGTCGCCCCCTTCTTCTAATTGTCACCTCACATCAGAGAAAGCTGCAATTATTGCACTTCACAAACTGTTAGACAACAACAACCGAGATAGGCTGGACACCGCTGAGCTGCAGAGGAGAAGAAAAGCCTGAGGAGGGGAGATCTTACATGAGAATTAAGCTCCAGAAGATGGCTTCAGATCTGAGCCTAGAGCAGAGAACTTCTGTAGAAATGGCTCACAACAAACACAAATCCAGGAGCATTGTTCACTTTATTCAAGTTCAGCTGCATCTTTTTTTTTTCTTTTCACTGAGTGCAGTCCTGGAAAGTTGATGATAAAAAAGTCGCTGGCTAGTTTCAGTAGCATACTCCAATCAATTCAGAGAAAAGAAAATCACTAATTCTACATAACAAAGATAAACATAAGCAGATATGTATGCGCTTTGTTATTTTTTTTTGTTCCATGTGTTACTTTTTACATCTACTTCACAAAACATTTACAAAGCACTTCAAGGCAAAAGTCAACACAAAGGTTGACTTTTTCTTGACAATGCTGGTAATTGAAAAGTTTTGCGGAAACCAAGGTCACCACGAAGAGTATAGAAAGTGTAGATGCTTCCTTTTACGTGATGATTAAAATGATTGCACTGTGTAGCTCTGCTCTGAATACACAATCCATCTGCACCAGCGTTTCCATAGAGACGACTGTACTTTCAGCCAGCACTCACCAAGCACTGGGTCTATGCACTAAGGTTTACAGTACACAGTTAGAGGTTGTTGAAATGATGTTGTGTTGAGACACTCTGCTATTATGATAAATGGTAGTGTTTACAGAAGACTTTCATGCTTTCAGCTTAAGTGATCAGCATTGTTCTAATTTTTCCTCATAAATCCATGAGTGCTATCTCATCATGTTTGTGTGCATGGTTTCAGTGAGTGTCCACAACATGACCCATACAAGAGCAGCTCCAGTTCTCATCTCGCTCTCATACTGTAAACATAGAAATCGACCTTGTAAACTGGAAAGCCAATATAGGTGAATTGCAGTGTTTACGAAGACTTTTAGTTGCACCAAAGCACCATCAAAGATCGAAAGGATTACACATGAAAAAGTAATGGAAATGAAAAGCATAAGGACTTCACCTGTAGATTATACACTTGCCTGTTTACACATGGTTGGGTTCAGACTCTGTTTGATCCTGGCATGTTTGCCATGCCTTAGCTCAAAGATATTGCTTTTTCATTTAAATAAGCAGAACAGTAGCTGCATCCAAATATCCCTCACTGAATAAATCAGGTTAAATGAACCCATTACATGTGTCTGGTATTATATAAACTTTATCTACCACAATAAGAGTTAGATCATATAATGGTGTCCACGCAGGCTCCAGTTCATTAGCACTTACTGTATGTAAAAAGACAAATGTGTTCATTTTAAAATGCTCTGAAAAAAAAAAAAAAAAAGAATTAGAGATGCTAATCAATAATGACAGAAAGCAAATGAAGCTTGGAGGAAAGCCACAAATCACAGGCTGATTATTTTCATCCAGTTTCTCTGTATTCATTAGTTTAATATTATACACAAAGACACTCTCTAACACAGCAGCTGTGTGTCACATGACCTCACTTCATAGATGTATGTTTCAAAGAGGCCAAATCAAAGCCTGGCAGAACTGCTTCTCACATAGAAAGGTCTATTACTGTTTCCTTTAGAAAACAAAGGTGTCTTTGAATCCTCCAAATCAAAGAGCCAGCCGATCACAGACAGGAACACCGTTTGCAAGGGAGCCATATTTTTTTAACTCCATGCATCATCACACAAAATATTAAGCAATTTGTTCTGATTAAAGTCATTTTGATAGATATCTTTCAGAATTTACATTACATGGAACAGTTTCAATAAACTGCATTTCATTATCTAGAATTTGATGTGGTCATAAGCCCAGATAATGGACATGAAATGTATCTAAACATAATTTAACATATTTTCAATCTGGTGAGTTCTATTATAGAATCTATTTTAATAATAAAATGATAATTAGTAGGGAAGATGAGACAATAAACAGGAAGGTTGAATTTTCCCATTTGTAAATATTTATTTGTCTCTCATCTACATTTATATTCACTAAAAAAGACATTTACATATTTTAGCCTAATCATGTGCAACAGATACTCTGCTTTTTGCAGCAATGAAATTATCAGCCGCTTCAATCTATACAACAATTTTCCTTGACCACAAACAGGTTGTTCTACAATCTATTATTTCACTTCACTTTCCAGTTTACCTGCCAAGATTTAAATGTCAAAGTTTATCCAGAAAAAAAAAAAAACTTTCCTTAAGCTATGATCACAATGACCCAAGTGAATAAATTGCTCATGCAGGTTAGCATGATGCTCATGGAGGAGGTTTTTCTAAATTCCTTTTATCTCTCACTAACAATGTAAGGTGTTCTTGGAAAATAAAAATCATGCATCAATTGTGCAGTCATTAAAATGCAACACTTATATATCTCCCTTATTTTCAACTGACCAAATTGTAATTGTAATAAGCAACACTTTATAATACTTTAACTATAACATGGTATAATACTAAATCCCCAAAACGTTTGAAACGACCTAATAATGGTACACCACAATATATATTTATTTGTCCTCGGCATCATCAATACAGAGCTCTTGTTGATCTTGGTTCATAAGATAAGATAAGATATCCTTTATTTGTCCCACAATGGGGAAATTCCAGTGTTGCAACCACATTTTAAGAGCAGCAGGGAAAATAGAAACATGCAATCAAACAAGATAATAGAAATAAAATAGACTTAAAATATATATAAAGATACAATAGTTAAAAGACTCTTACTTACTTAAATTTTCATCGGAGTTTCTCACACATGCCCCAAAACAAACTTGAAAAAACAAACAAAAAAAAACTTACTATAGTTGTCCAAGACAGAATGAGCCTTTGTTTGACTCAGGATCAACGTAGGAAATCATTAAAAACATTACAATTACGATGCTTACAGAATATTTTTGAGAAGTTACGGAGATGCTCATAGGAAAGAGACAATTGCAAGGAGGTTGGTGAAAATCTTTAACAAGACCATCGACTTGGCTACGACCATAAGAGTGGGCTATGAACACTTTATTTGGGAAAGCAGGCTCAAGAATGACATAGAAAAGCAAAAACTCATTTGCAGAGGTCGTAGCTGGTCGTACAAGTCACTGTGACCATTGTACACACTATTTTAATTCAGTGACATGGGTTAAGGTGAGTGTTTCTGTTAGGGCTTATATCTACACATGACTTTGTGTTGCCCTCTGAGGTGATCAGTGCCGCACCTGTCCTGTCCCTTACGATACCATCACCTGGTGCCGTGACCTTGTATTCGGGCACTTATATCACAAGGAGCACCTTTATCAAGTCACCCACAATGAGAGTCAAGCACGCACGCCCTGTCTGAGTGCATTTGTGCATTTATCCTGGAGCGGCATCACTGCGCTCTCCCCACAAAATTAACTGAACTCGAATGACTCTTTGGGACAGCTGGCATTTCATTTTTTACATTTACTGCACTATTTCTCCTTTTTTTAAGATTCAGGTACCCCGGCTGAATTATGAAACTGAGATGTGCTTCGATAAAAATGCCAAACCCATGGCTGTGCTTAAGCAGAGAGGTAGAGGAGAAAAGAGACCATTTTGGAAAGTGCATGGCGCTCTATTGATCCAGTAATCTCAAGTCATATCCTGGGACCTCCTGATTTATCTGTCATATTTCATTATGACTCTTGTCCTCTGAAGCTTTACTGGTCCTGAGCACAATGCAGAAGGGAAGATCATCTAGCATGCACTTTATCAGCTGAATTCTAGCACTTTGCACTAGTAGGGTCAAATTTCAAACCTGATTTTGCTGATATAGGCTCGTTATGTGGTACCAATTTCGACAATAGTATAATAAAAACTCTGTCTGGAAGGCTCATCATATAAGAACTTTTTTATGAGTCCAAAGTTCTGTTAAAGTCTGCCTGAAACTGTTTAAGAAAGGTCACACTTTCGCTCAAACAACCAATCTAAAATACATATACATATGATACTTCTAACAACCCTCGTTTGAACTTTGCTTTTTTCAGTAACTCATAAAAATGGAATTTGCTAAAACTAAAAATGGATGTTAACAGAGAAAGTGAATCAAAATAAAAAGAATGAACAAAAAAAAGACAAATAAAGCAAAAATCTGTAAAATTGCTAAGCAGACAATTATCTTCTATTTAAAAATGATGATTTTCAAAGAAGTACAAGTCATTCTTAATTTGCTGAAACTTTAGAAAACTAACAGTATGTATGTTAGTCAGAGAAACAAAACTACAACAGACTATAAATTACAACTCAAATGAGCACCTAAAATAAGATTAATCATACGAAAAAAACAAAAAAAAAAATAAAATAAATAGGCACTAAAATTAAGATTAATATTACTATGTCATAGTCCAACATCTGTCAGAGTCCAGTGCCCACTATCAACACTTGATATGAATGAAAACAGTTGTATGTAAAAAAAAAAAAATTGACTTTCCGAGCACCACCAGATTATAAATTCTTAAAAAGTACTATTCCTAAACCATCTAAAAAATCTAAACTTGGGCTAAACCTTATGAAAGCCAATCACAAAACACATTTAACATGCCCTCACTTCCCACTCTAATTAGGTATACTGTCGTCTCTAATCAGATAAATCTAATCTCAGCAGCCTATCACTATATTTCAACTGATGAAGTGCTGCTGGCCTCTGTAACTTTGTCTCCAAAAATCAAAAATTAACCGGTGAAGGAAAATCTGTGAAAAACCTGCCTAATACAATGGTCATGCGTTGAACAGTGCTGTAAAACGACTGTGTTTTCTGACATCACACACTCAAAGCAGCTTGTGTTGGATGCTACCGCTCAGAGACAAAGTCAAGTTATCATTTATTTAGACTCAGGGCTTGCTATTTTGAGCAAATGAAAATCTAAATCCCCAAACAAAGGAACATGACATTAGAGAGAGGGGGATGTGTTCAGTATGACAGCTTATCCTGCTCAGGGTCAAAAGGTCACAAAAACCAAAAATATCATGTGACGAAACTCTGACGTACAAGCTTTGTAAAATAAAAAAATAAAAAATAACACTGCTCCACTGTACGCCATATTTACAAAAACGAAGTATTTTTTCAATGTCATTCAGACCTTTCTATTAAAAGAGATTTATAGAACAAGACTTATTTGACATGTGTTTTTAAAATTTACTCTGCCTTTTTTTTTTTAAGTAATGAATTTCAAACAATTGTACATGTCCATTCAAACAGCAAAAAAGTTACATGACAACAAAAAAACAACATTTTAAGAGATTGTATGATATAGCTAATGAAATACTTTCTTAAAGGCACTAAAATTGAGGAATTTAATGACTTTGTGCAGCAAAGAAATAGAATTCTGATATTTATCAATTCCTAATGGAGAAGAAAGTCAGTGTAAATGACTATTCTATTGTGTTTCTACATAAACTACATTAGAAAAAAAAATCTAAATCAAACTAAATTATGCCATGACGCAAGTTAATAAAATACACTAATGTATCAAAATTATAAGATGAACTCAACAAAAACTTCACTTGTATATGAAAAACTCTAAATGTTATTAGTTCTTTTATTTTTATTTTGACAACCCATTTGGAGAATAACGGTCTTATTATTCTCCTTCGGATTTGAGCGACAGACTCATTTGCCAGATTTGGATCAGGAATGTTTATGCAAATGTTTCTCGTCTGAAACAAACGCCCAATGGAAAAAAGCACAAGCTTGAAAATGAACGAACTAAAAAATAACCAGAAAGTGGCGTCATACATTAGAAAAACTGTAAACAGCCTTGAAACAGTGAGGGGTCTGACAGAACTCACACCAGCCTACACAAAAAGTTTAAATGTGTTTTGGTTTAGCGTATAAAACACATTACAGGAGCTGTGGAAGACATCTGACAGTGTTATCTCTATACAAGCTTCAAAGCATCGCCTCTCTCACCACTGTGGGGCAAACTGCAGCAGCCCCATGTGTTTTCTGAGAAGGATAAATAAGACCATTTTAGTGGCCCACGCACTCAGGATCTGTCACATGAGAAGCACAACAGTTGTTTTGCTCAAATCCTACTTTTGTTAGCAAAGGAAATGCCATTCTTCGCTTATTAAACACTTTTAATGTGATACAGAAAGTCAGGAACAAAAACACCAATGCCGCGGGACTTGAAGTGTTTGAAGATGAAATGAAGTTGGGAAAGAAAGAAAAATCTATCAAAAGATTTCATTTATTTATTTTGAGTTCACTTCTAGGATTTAATGATGCCATAATCTCATCAACTTGGGGGGCAGGGCCTATGAAACTCTACAGAAAAGAATTCAGCAAATGTTGAACCTTCACTATATTTGTTTGGGATTGGCTTCACAAACTTAAGAGAAGAAAAATAGAAATTTTACGGTTTCAGGTTACCGATTGGTGTTTGGTGTCAACACCACAAGATCAGGCTGGGAAAAAAATTATAAATTAAATAAACTTTTTATTTATACTGACAGAGTAAGTGTGGTTAGGCCCAGTAATTACCAGTTCAACAAATTTGCAATCTGAAAGTTATTTATTTAGAGTTATTTTTTTAACCAAATTGCAAGTTTCAAGTCAAAATATTCACAAAATCTGCTGTGTCTCACCCACTTGACCTCAAAAGAAAGCGTACATATACCACGACATTACAGGACATAAATTGCGTATGATTAACGAGATTTCACAGCTTTTTTTGCATAATTCTTTGCATGTTTTTGGTGGAAATTCATTTCTATGGTGGTGGTGTTCTTATTTATGAATATTGACAAAATCCGTATCCTAATCTTAACCTACTCCAAGCCCTAGTCCTACACTTACTCATTTTAGTAACTTGATGCCTAAACTTAGCGGTTACACCAACAGAAAATGTCCCCACGTGGCTTCAACAAAACTCGTGTGCTTTTTATGCTGTGAAATCTTGTGTCATTTTTACGCTTTTTAATATTGTGCTGTATCTACAACGAAACATAACTATGCAAAAAATTCGTGAAATCTTGCTTTAAATACTGCTTATATTTTGTGTCGTGGTATATGTACGCTTTCTTGTGAGACAATGCAATCCAATTTCTAAACTCGATGCAACATCGTATTGATTTGTCCTCTCCTGCCGTCAAACTGATCACACTGCTGCTCTACACCCTCAACCCCTCCTTTCACCTTTCCTACACAATTTAAATGTCCGATTCCACTAAAGCAAGGATCCCCAACCACCAGTCTAGGGATGAAGTCCATCTGCTTAGACGCCTGAAAATCTTTTAAATTAAAATGTTTTTTTTCACTACTTCATTGTGTGTTACTATGAAGATATAGTACCACATAGCCTAGAAGTATGTTGTTAAAATTTTGACTGTACTGGTCATTACAATAAAAAAGGTCACTGCAGTACAGAATTCTATCTTAAAAATTGCATCTAAAATTATAAATATTCTAGAATGTCACGTATTGAAAGAGCTTTGCACTGTGTTGTAAAGTGGCAGGCAAAGGAAAGTCAGTGCTAGATGTATAAAAATGCTTTTTGAAAAAATCACATCGCAGTATGAAGAAACACAATAAGAATAAGAAGCTTCAAGATCAAACTGCGTATAATACAGTTGTACAAAATTAGAGATCAAGAAATCTTCTGAGCCAAACACAAGTTCTCATCTACATCAAATATAGGAACCTTTTTGAAGTGAGAGGAACAAGAGGCCTGTAGATATTGCTTTGATTTATAAAACACACTCGTCTTTAGCTCATAAATAAAGTGCTGTGATGTCGGAGCAACACAGGCAATTAAGAATGCAAATGTTTGGGGTTGTGCGCAGGGCTCCTCTGTTACTGCTGCTGCTGCTGTTGTGATGAAGCAGCAGAGTTGTATAGTGCACATAGAGGCCCCCGCAAAGCCAAGCGTCAGCACATGCCACACACACTCACTACTGCACTGTACTGCCAAGTGAGGCACGGCACGCGCTCTGTGACAGAGAGGGGGGGTGGGGGTCTAAAAGAGAGAGAGAAAGAGAAAGAAAGAGAGAGAGAGAGGACTGTGTGATAGATGCAGAGAGAAGAAAGATAATACGACAGAGAAAGAGAGACAAACAGAAGGACAGATTTTGAGGAAGAAGGAGATGGGGAGACAGAAAAAGAGAAAAACACAGGCACTGAGAGAGACAAAGATGGGCAGAGAGAACAGGAGTATAAGAGTGAGAAAAATTGAAAGAGAAAGAGTCAGATGGAGAGAGAGAAAAACTGAGGCAGAGAGAACAGAGACAGAAAGAGAAAGGGGAGTGTGTGGGAAAAATAAGAGAAAGTTAATGGAGAGAGAGAACGGGAGAGTGAGAGAGACATAAAGACAGGGAGAAGAGAGAAATAAAAATATTGAAATAGAGAGAAAGAAGGAGATGGAAAAACTCAGGCAGAGACAAGAGAGAACAGGAGAGAGAGTAAAAGTGAGTGAAATAGAGACTAAGCGAAATAGAGAGAACTGAGAGAGAGAATTAGAGGGTGTGTGTGATAGATTCACAGAGAAGGAAAAGAGAAAATAAGAGAAGAAAGAAACAGAGAGAATGAGAGAGTGAGAGAGAAGACAGAGAGAATAAAATAAGTAGGGAAAGAAAAACTGAGACAAGAGAAGCAGAGAGAATGAGAGAGAGAGAGAGAGCAAGAAAGAGAGATAGAGAGGGGGGGATATTAGACTTAGATAAAAGAAACAGAACAGGAGAGAGTGAGAGTGCACATTTATTTTATTGCGAGAGAATCAAGCAGTGAGCAGTAAGAAGAAGTGGAACTATAATCCTGTAGAATCAACAGCATGACACGCATGGACTAAGTGGACAGCTTCTAACTAAAACATTTTTTGGACTCATGGTTCAAAGTCATGATAGGCCTTTCAAAATGCTATAGTCTAAAAATATCATCGATAATAAAAACTGACCAACAACGCAACATTTTAATGTATTCGTTTCTCTCTCCCTCTGAAATAAGACTTCATTTTACATTTACAGCGTATAGTTGAAGATACTGTATGTTGCTGCTTCACTTACTACATCTATGAAAACAAGCATGTGAGAACTGGCTAAATGGATTTGTCCAAACTTACACGTATGCAAGTTTAATATGTCAAAACAAATGCTTGTATGCTCCAGAAAGCTAATGCTATTTCACATCCTCAAACCAAATATTAAACATTCAGAGTGTGTATGAACCAAACGCAATTCAACATTGTCAGCAGCTCTGAAAAGATGGCGGTTCAGATTTACGGCCAAGTGTTATTTTTATTTAATAGGCAGAGCTCAAAGAGTTGAATAAGAGCTGAATGCTACACAGGCACATACTACACTACAATTTATGAGCACTTGAAGGAAACGCTATGCTTCATGGGTATGGGCTCACAAATCTAACAATATTTGGGATTTATAAGAGCAAACATGTTCACGGTACATGCAGGTGGGAAGAGCTTGCAAATAAATACGTGCCTGTGTGTTTGTTTCTATGCTGAATTTTACTGGTGAGGTGGTGCAGTTGGGAAGATGGAAAGTGCGGCGACGCCCTGCTCTACATTGAAAGCCATTACCGTGATTGCCATACTAACCATAATATGACATAGTTATGGGAAACAGGGTCTGAATGACATGTGACTTTACTGTGCGTTGTAAAGTTAAAAAGCAGCGCCTGTCACACTGATGGAGATGCAGAGCAGGTCAGATGAATGCTCCATTTGAATACACAGAGAATGGCTTCATTAGCAAAGCACCATCAGGCAAATGAATGAGCCAATCATCACAGGACAATGACCGCAGCAGTTTTGAATTATTGCGTCATGATGTAAGGTTATGAATGCTGAATGTCATTTATCTGAGCAAACAGTCATGTCTTATGTTTAACTAAGCAGAGATTGTGGTCACGCATAGTATACTTTCTTTTTAATAAAGTGATTTTAAATAGGGATTAATACAGGACTTAATAGGGACTTAACAATATAATCAAAATGTTAGTGTTTTATAATCTAAACTGGAAAGCCCAGTTATTTTTTATTAATGATTATTTCCTACCTTTATTTGTGCCTATTTAAATAATAGTATATTCATCTAGATATAACGTTTTTTTTTAATACGTAATATATTTTAAGTAGAATAGTTTTTTCAGTTGCAGTGTGGTCATGTGATGTAATGGCAGTTAATATATATAAAAAAACAATACATTCGCTAGATTGTGAATGAGAATTATTATTTTTTCAGTCTCCAGTATCAGCTTTATTATTTTAAATTTTTTTTGTCATTATCAAACATTGTAGTGCTTACGCCTTCATAAAGATTTATATTTACAAATCTAAATGTTCTGGTTTAACGGGTGTCTGGAGCACGATAAAGCAAACAGTATGTCCTGAATAGCAGGTACTTTCACATCAAATTGGGCACAACACAATTTACTTTAAATGCTTTAAATTTGAATCAGGAAAGTTAAGTAGGATGTAGGAATGTCAATCCGATGCTGCCAGCCTCCAGTGAAATTTTGTGACATTACGCTGACCTGGTTTAAGAAGATGCTCTCTTTCAATCAAAATGACATGCATGAAACAAGAACATTCATATTTAGTTTACACTGCAACATTGCAAATAATTTTTTTTTGCTAAGATATGAATTACCCAACGATTTGTTGGAGTAAAACAAAATAATGCACATGTGGGCTAAATCCAGATTTGGTGTTGTTGATCCGTGTGTGCTCCTCCACTGAGTTGGAACTAAAATGGCCTCCGAGTGTACAGAACAATGGGGATGAGCATAATGCAGTGTGACTACTGAGTGACTTGACTGAGATCCAAAGTGAATAAAGGGCTCTCTATGAGAACGCAGCAGCAGCGGCATAGAGGAGCTGAGCTGCTGCAGTGCTCGGACCTACTCGATCCCACACATTTCATTTGCCAATAAAACACGATTGCATCTTGCACATGGAGCTACTGTGGAGTCAAACAGGCATCAGTAAATGCACAAATCAGCATCTGCGCCAACTGACGGAGGAAGAAAGGAGATGAAATGTTCAGTAGCTGTGGCAGTAAAGGTCTGTTATGGTTCCAGTGATCTGTTGTGCTATATGTGTTAAGTCACTCAAATATCTGAAAACTATTGCTTGAGAATAGACCAGATCTAGAGCAGAATAAAGACAAATATAAACCTGTTGTTAGTTAAAATTAAAACATGAATGTAACCGCTACAGCGACAATTTTGACTCATCATGTCAGCACTGGAAATAAGACTGGGCAATTACATTTTACTCTAATCAAGACTGAGATTGGCCCTGTCTAATTATCAATATGAATGTTTTTAATCAGGTTTACCGTCATAAAAGCAAGTGGCTTTGAGCAGTTCATTACTTAGACAAAGAAAGGGATACATTTTGTGTTTCATGAAATCAACAATAAAAAAACCTCTTTTTTTTTCTTTTTTTTTAAATGATAAATAAATTGAATTAAATAGATGAAATTGAAAGTGAGGTTGATCAAAAAAGAGATAAAAATGTTGGATATTGTATTACAGACATAGTTGGAACATTTGTAGAAGTATTTGCTATGCGTAAAACATTTTTACATTTTTTTTTTACGTTTTTTTTTTTTTGCCATTGTTCCTTTAAAACATTCATGAAGAGGGTTTGACCATGAGCTTTAAAATAATTAATAACAGCCAAAGCATTCATTTTTTCAAATAGTTGGAGTAACAAATGCTCAAAAGTAAAAAAAACAACAACAACAACAACAACAACAACAACAACAACAACAACAACAACTATCTAATGCATACTGAACTCATGATACGAATCCAATCTACAACTTGTGTGTCTCTAAAAGGGAGATCAAAACTCAAACTTGCGCCGTCAAAGTCATTTCCAGCCCACTTCTTGTACTAACAATGAATTTGGGGCCCTACTTTGGAGACTCATCAAATATTTATGGGAATATTTTACATACTTATGAGCTGCAGTCCTTCGGAGCATTAGCGAAGTTTGAAGTAAATTATATTGCCTGTCTTTATGAATGATCTCCCTGCTGCTGCCTTACTGTCTCCATATTCCCCTGTGCTCCTTTATCTGCTGAAGCTAATTGCATTGGTTTGTCAGGCTGCTCAAACTTGGAATCTTCTTAGTTCTACCAGGAGTACATTTTAGTAAGCTTAACTGTATTTGGATATACTCTTGTTTTGCAGTTCAATGAAAGACAGATGCATTAATCATATTATCAGTACAGTAGGGATCGATCAATTGCAATTTTTCAAGGCCAATGCAAATACAGATTGTTTGGAATACAGAGAAAGTGATAAACTGATAACCATTCCATTGTTTCCACTATTTTTCACTCTAATATGTTTGCTAATTTTCAAAAAATTACACAATTTGTCCTCTTAGTAAGTGTTCAAAAATAAGCTTTGTATGTGTTCTTTTAACAGCAATTTAGCCAGAGCATAAAACTTGCCTTTTCTGGAAAAATAAAGCCGATAGCTGATACATTAAAAGGTCAAATACTAATTTATCAGTCCATCTCAAATTGTCATAGCACAAATGTTAGCCTAAGTAACTGTATTTAATTTGTTTTTATGATAGCAGCAAAAACTGAACTTCATTAAGCAAAAGTATACTTGGTAAAACTGGCACTTTGCGATATTTTAGACAATGGCATATTTTGTATTTGGGCCTAACATGGCTGTCACAATCTGCACTGTCTGGGAGAAGAATGAATTGACAGATATTTTCCACAACTGTCAAGACACTCTGACCCTTTCTCAACAAAACTTTGTCAGATTTCAGCCAAAATATCTTTCACACGCAAGACTATGGCTCCTTGTTTTTCCCACAGTCAAGAGAACTAAGTGGTCTGCAGTGGTGCTATGGAATGAGGAGGAAACCGACAATATCCGCGTTGCAGGTCATTCAATAGCAGACAGCACAAGAGATAGCAATCCAAATACAATACGTTTGAAAGAGATAGGGCAAAACTGTCCAGGATTTGAAGTGTCACGCTACGAGTACCACTGCACCACTGAGCAGCTTCCTCTACAACTTTTATTCATGAAATGAGAGTGTGACCGAAATAAAACTGCATAAATGAGTCATCCGCCACCTGAATATCATTGTGCCAGGTCACACGCAAAATGTCAAGAATTAGCAACAATAATTATGACGGGATATGAGCAAGATGATTTACCATAATTGTTGAAATACATAATTTAGCTAAACAAAAGCCCAGAGAAGCAGGTTACAGCAAAAAACTAAATATTAAAGGTGCACTATGCACACTTTTGCTTATATCAATAGGTTGTGTTCTTATTCTAGGTTTTTGCTGATGTCATAAGACCAGATGATCACCAATAGGTTGGTTTCATGTGACATCACAACATTAGCAGGCCAATGTTATAATTGTGGAGGGCAGGTAAAATTAATATTGTTTAAATGCAGTTTATTTTTGCAATGCAAACCAGTAATGTGTCTAGTCATCCTAGAAATCGCCACTTTTTAAATTAGCTAAATCATTTTTGAATTATTTCATAGCAAAGTCCAATGTTATTAATAGGAAAAATGCCCTCCATCTGGCTTGTAACTGCCAAGAATTCTAGAAAGTGAAACCCACCTATAGCAACTTTTTCCAATTAATGGCGTTGTATTTTGAAAATGTGTAAAATTACCTTTAGATATTTCTTCACAGTCTGCAATGTTGCGTTACAACTAGAAAAACTGCACTTAGACAATATTAGTTTTAGCACTTTTCCATTTTAATTAAATAGTACTTCTTTTTTTTTTTGTGGGGGGGGGGGGCATTGTAAAAGTAATACTCTTGCAAAATCATTCATTTTGAATATTTACTACATATTATACAGTATATATATATAGAGAGAGATATATTGCCTAAAATCTTGCTGGGTTGAGCATGTAAGATCTTATTTTATCTAACAGCCCCCTTGACAACAGTTTACATTGCCCTGTATTCTTTGCATGTCGCCAGACTGCCACAGGAGAGAAGGCACCGCGCTCTTTTTAACCTAGCAGTGATCTCAGCGTTATCCAGATGAAAACGGATTTATTCAAACCACCCATCAACCGGCCCTATAAATAGAGCCAGTAGCAAATCTTTACAGAGAGGGGGAATAAGCTGTGCTCTTAAGCTGATATTAACATGCTGATATATATATAAAAAAAAAATGTTATTCAGAAGCACAACATTTTCTTACTGTTAAACATACTATGTGGGAAGAAGTCACAATGCTGTTGTACCAATTCCAAGTGTGAAAAAAAATGTCCAAAAGGGCATCTGACTTTACGGGAGAACTAAGCATTCTCAAGTGTGACAGTTGCACAGAAATGAACTTCATCCATCTCCATGGTGACAACCTGGGCAACTTACCAATTATGTTTGTGAAGCCATGACGTTATACGTAGATAATAAAGATTATGTTTAATGTTATGCTATAACTTCTACTGAAATTGTATACTTATTTTGAACATGTTGATCATATCATGTAGCTTACCAGCTTTACCTGTCTATTTGAGTTTTTTTTTTAGCAAAACACAGGTTTTATTTCCTCCTGGGGTCTTATTTAAAAAGCATGCGTACAAAAATGTTACATATGTCACATTCCTTGTTAGGTCTGTGATTTATAAAAAGACAACGTGACACAGAAATGAGGAATCCAATCTGAAAATGTTCAACTTTGTTCAACTTTCAGAGATGAGACAGAGAGAGAACTGTGGTGAGAGAAATGAGAAATTATCAAGTTTGTAGACATTTGTGTTTTGTTCATGCGTACATATTCAGATTCCACACAGTTTTATAAAAGAGAGCGCTGATAGTTCATTATTACATGCTGTCCTGTTAGACTCCCTGAAGGCAAGCAAGTGGTGGATGCCCCACTAAAATGTTACAGTTTAAGTTGTCCAAACTATGGCCTGGGGGTCAACTGTGGCTCTCAATGTACTTGTTGTCTGCTTCTTGCTGAACTCCTCCACATGATCATAGGCAGAACATTTTACTTCAAATGAAGTAATACTATGACAATAACCTCAATTCAATTGTGTTGTCTTGTGATCCAGACCTAACAGTCATTATATGACTAACACAATCTAGAATGCTTGCTCACTTCAGTAGTTTTATGTTGAAGCTGTTGCCGAAACATTTATTAATATATCCTAATAAAAATAAATAATAATAATAACACTACTTCGCTTGATACACCCATCTGAATGTTTCAGGACGCGGCCCTCAGAGAACAATGTGCATCTCTTAATTACAGCAGACCTATTGTGCAAAGCATAATTTGAACTTGTTTGTGGTGCTTTAAAAAGTAACAATAAAACACTATAAAAATCTATAATAAGCAAGTAACTGTAGAAGGCAGATTTTCACTGGCAACACCACAGATAGAAGGTTTTTTTTTCAGTCCCCAGCCTGGATAAATTAATCATTTTAAAAGGTACTTGGCCTAAAAATACAACAAAAAAATACAATCATACATAAAAACTGTATTGCTTTCATCTGAGTGGCCAGAAAAAATGACAGTAGCCACAGGGGTTGTAAAGTACCAATTGTCTGATAAAAAAAAATGTAATCTGAAAATTACATGTGATGTTGAATGCAGGATTAGCTGTAATATTCATTTGCAGCATAACTGTGGAGCACATTTTTGCTTAAGGCATCTTTGAGCCTGAGGGGTAGGTGTTCAAAAATAATCTTAGAAAATCAGAACAAGTAACTCTTGAAGCAAGTGTATCCAGCCTCTACATCTCCTTGTCAAATGGGTCGCAGCAACAACCCAACCAAATATACTCCCATTCATTTGATTAAAACACTGCCACCTGCTTTCTACGCTATTATTATTATTCGGGTAAAAAGCCACAAGGGAGATCGCCCAGTAACAGTCTGTGCTCACCGCCTCTACCCCAAAAATATATAAAGGTTGACTCATTATTTTTGGTTCAGCGTGCCGTGATGAATGCCCCTCCTTTATGTCTCACGGTATTTCACCCTGTATGAAGTACGCAAGCATAATTCCTCCGGGCTTTTCCCCTCTTTCTATCTGCGCTGTGTATTAAGCAGCCGCGTGTCAAGGAGGGCTGCCTTTGTAATTCCAGCTGCCGTAAGAATGTGAGGTCTACCTAGTGGCACTAATGATCACAATCATTACAGCGTTATATTATATTTATCATTGGCGTTAACAATTAAAAGATCATAGAGCTGTCAGTGTGAGAACTACAGAAGGTGATAAAGGAGTGTGTGTGTGAGGAATATGTGCTTTTCATGTGTGACAATTACCAACGTAGTCACCGATGCAGTCCCATTGTGGACCATAAAGCCATTACCTCGTGTGTTCATTTATGCTCACTTCCAACCACAGTCAAACACGTTGCATTGCTCTATTGCAACACCAAGAACCATCTGTCATTTAACCTTGGTGTTTTAATGTCATATTAAAGGGATAGTTTACATTTTGCACGTTTGACACAATTGGACTTGATTGTGATGTCTAATTATCTGATCAAGGCAAGAGTGTGCTACGTAGGATTCCACTTGTTGCTCTTTTAGGCTAGTATTTTTCAACCCTATAAAATGAACATATAAAAAAAGAGACTTGTACGAGTATAAATACAGCATAAACAGGAAAGGGGGATTTTAAGCATAAAGGACAGTTTGATATGGGTTTGAAATTGTTCTATTCTTTATTGTTTGCTTTTTTTACCTTTTATGTAAAAATTAATTATGCCAAGACAAAAAGGTATTTTTGGACAATAAAGAGTAATTGAAAATAAACCCCTTGCATTTAAAAATGAAAACAGACTTAGTATCTTGCCTTAAAAAAAAAAACACACAAAACATTCACTTAATTTTATTTATCTTATCATACTCAACTATCCCTTTAATATGCAGGTCAAACATAATATAATGCAGTTTAAAAAGTGCACAAGTCAAGTGCACCATAAAAAGACAGTTTAATCCCAAAACAGCTATCTTAAATTTGATCGTAAAAATACCTGTTACTGAATAAGCATTTTTAAAACTTTAGTGCAAGTGTGGTCTATAGTGCACTCAAAGCCACCCTATGTCTTTATACATGTGTGCTCTTTGTTTCATGGGCCATCACACCTCAAACATGCAATAACAGGGTAAAGAGGGGAGTGACTATAGCGTGCACATTACATTACTTAACATCACTATTTCATAATCTATTCATATCATTTTTATTTTATCTTATCCAATAGAAAGATGACAGAACACTCACCTTCTTTAGTTGGACGCTTCACTTCCGCACTCAGATTGCACACCTGTCCAGCCTGAAGCTGTGGTGCCAGGCAACCCTCTGTCTGAGCATTTAAAGGTAAAACCACATTGTTCAGCATTAGCATACTCTCAGACTCTCCATCTCCTAAATGCTGAGGACAAGTGCATTTTGTATACACGATTCCACATGTCTCCACTGTCCCTTTCTCCAATTTGAGGCAGTTTTCCAGCCATGTACAAAGCACCTGACACCCAAACTGGCTCGGACTGGCCTTATTGAACACAAGGAACTCCACAATAGATTTCTCCTCCTCTTCCAGCTTTTGTAGCGTCAATCCGTTGTAATCATAAGGAAATACTCTCCGCAGCTGAACAAAATTCTTGTCGTACAGTAGGAATACATAAATATTTTTTGTATCACATAAGTAGACTATAGACTCGTTGACTCTGAGCAGCTCGTTGATCTTTTCTTGTGAGTAGTGGTCAAACTGATAAGAAAGTAAAGAGTATTCGGAGCAGCCCAGGTCTTGCTTGTATAATTTCAGGTAGATGCTGTATTTGGTTGGGTCTGGGTTCTCCAACGTCCATGTACAGTTTGTGTAGTTCTTAGGAAACATCTCAGTCACTGAATATGATCCATAAATGACCCCCTTCACCAGAGTGGAACACCAGTAATCTTGGGCACCAGTTAATCCGAACATAACCAGAAGATAGGTGGAAAATATATAAATCAACAGGTTTCGAACAGCCTTCATCCTATGTCATTTGGCCTGTGAGGAGAGACAGAGACAACATGACATGAGGCTGATGGAAGAACACTAGAGTTTCAATATTTCTGATCACATCTTGTTCTGAATGGAAATGAAGAAAGGACAAATTAACCCCAGCAACTTGTCTTTTTTATCACAAGCCTCCTTCCTTACTTTGTGCAAACATTGCCACCTTGTGGACGCTTTTGCGGTTATTTATATATTTATTTGAGATTTTTAGAAGGTGGGTGCAATTATGTAAGTAATTTAAACTGTTCCTATCGAGTTATATTAGATAATACTACACACTGTTGTGCCATGTTGGTAGATGTGTAATGAAAAAGAAGATGTGACGCAGAGAAGTTTAGTAATCCGGGTTGCTCATTTTACGCAGTAAATGACTGTGTTTGAATCAAGCAGCTGTCTGGGAGATTTAGCCAGTTTCCTTCGACGACACTTAAAGCGAATCGCAGGCTGAAAAATGTCTTTTTGTGCTCGCCTGGTCACTTTGCCCCTGTCTGTCTCGGTGCGCTTATATGTGCCATTCGCTCACTATCCACGACCTGCACGTCTCTGAAATTCGGGGCTTGACATATTTGACAATGCAATTTGATAAAGAGCCAGTGTGTGCGCGTGGATACTGCGTGGATGGCGCGCGCTCCCACACACACGGCGGAGGACGCAGGAGACGGAGCGAAGGGGAGAATGCAATGCGATGTCCTGATTGCTTTAATCCTACAGGCAATGCAGCTGTGAGCGGTGTCACAGCAGAATGTGCGTGTGCAGGCGCGTGTGCGTGCTCGAACTGCGTGCGTATGTGCGTGTGTGTAGGCGGTGAAGTAGGAGCCAGAGTCCAGACAATAGACATACACTTATTCGCACTTCTATTTCCAACTTCTTCCCCATTCCCAGTCACTACACCAGGATAATATACGCGTTACATAAGGATTTGGAGCAGCTTTAGTCGTGATAAAAGCTCATATGATTCCCCCTTCCGCAAGATTCACGGCCAAGGCTACATGAAAATCAGTATTCAGCTAAGGACAGGGCACGGTTTTATCGCTGGGCATCTATAAGAGCAGTGGAGGAAACGCATGAGACATTGACTTTGCCTTTCATCCAATGCCACTTCGACGCACGCTGTTCCAAAGTGATTTTAGCCTCTGTGAGACCGGGCAACTCGTGATATTTAATGTGATTAGAAAACAGGGTAGAATATTGTCTTTTAGCGCAGAATTGGAGGACTAGACGAGTCAGTGTCAGAGAGGGGTGGCGAAACTTTAACAGACAGATGGCACATGAAATGAGCTCCCTTCTTAACGTTATAAAATCTTGAAGAAATGTTCTTACCTTACACTGCGGAAGCTATGGCTATTTTTCCAACATACTTGACCACATCCTTTTATAAATAAATCGCACAGCCCTCCAGTGAATCAATAGTCTCCATCTCCGACGGTAGCAGAAGTCCGCGCGCAACAAGATGCTTCAATGGGCGAACATTTGGAAAAACAGCCTATATGTTCCTTGCAATCCTCCACTCCGACCGCTCATATCTTCTTCTGGGTTTTTCCCATCAACAGAAACGCGGAGCGCAACAAACACACGGCTGGAGAGAGAGAGAGAGAGAGAGAGAGAGTAAAGGAAAGCGGAGGAGAGATAGAGACAGCCAGGGAGAGACAGAAAATTCAGAGTGGCAAAGAAAGACGCCAAGAAGAAAACCAAAATTCTTACACCTTCAAAAAAAATGGGCAGCCTCCAGTGTTTCTATTCCCAATAAAATGTTTTCCTCGGCAACTTGCCCGGGCGCGCGCGCACACACACCCCTGATGTGTTTTTTTTTTGTTGGAGAGCGATGAGAAAATGAGAAAACGGTAGAAAAAAGCAGATCCGTAGTGGGTGGATGTAAAAGATGTTGGGGGGCTAGCCGTGAGTTAGAACACAGAGAAAGAAAAGAGAGGGAGGAATAGACGCGCTTTTCGCCTTGCTGCTTGCAGAGCTCCGGGAGCAGGCTGCAATATCACGTCACACTCTCTCAGCCGCTAAGATAAAGCACGTACGTACGCTCCTCGCTGCGTCTGGCACCAGCAGCGCTTTTTTTCCTCCGGTTGCCCTCCCCTCTTCTCTTTTCCAGATTTCCTTTTCTTCACATAGTGTCTATTCACTTGTCAAAGGTGTGCGCAACTCAAGTCATCTGGATCACGCTGTATGGCGACGCAAGCCGCGTAATGCTCTTACCTAGAAGTATTTACCCAAGTTTAAGAGCCTCATGTATGGACTTTTTACACGGGAATAACATGCGTGCCTGCTCTGACACTGGAACACTATTTTTGTCTTGACAAATGGAATAAATGCTCAAGAAGGCAACTACAAACTTCTCCATGGAAAAGTCCTTCCTCCTGCACATACACTCTCAACTCCACCATTGTTCATGTTCCCAGGGGATTGTTTATGGCATAATTGCTATCATAAAGGTAAGGCTAATGCATTTAACCCAGGATGCTTACATGAAACAGGCTAAAGAAATACAAAGCAGCTTGGGATTTTATTCTCTATTACTATAACATGAAAGACATTCAAGTCTGCAATCAACAGTCAATTAGCTTCTATATAAGCTCTCCTTGGTCACCAACAATACAGCGTCAATTACTACAGCCACAGACCATGGAGCACAGAATGAATGGGTAAAATGGTCTTGTGGACAGAGGAGGAGACTTATTATAACAATTTCAATGTGCTCAAAATGGTTTCTCAATTATAATCTCTCTTTTTTTGCTGATTGGCAGAAAGTTTTCATCAGGTGGTGAGAGATTTATAATTATAGGCCTACTCTCCACATATGCAAAAGTTAATGAATGAGAAATTAGAGTATGTGACCTTCACACATGTTGAGTTCAGCCAATTTGCATATTAAGATTTATTTGCATATTGTAAAAGAGATTCTAACTGTGCCCTTATCAAGACTAGTGGAATGGACTTACAGACACACTTTATTATATTTTCCTTGTTTTCTGGAGGATGGGTCAGTAGCTCTAATCACTTTGCTGTGCACAGTTAACTCCCATTAGCCTGGCCCACTCTTTCAGGCCGTGTCTGAAAGTGTTCCATGTGAGCAGATGCTGCAGCAAGAGCCCATTTGTTTATTTATTTTTCGAGGAAGTTTTGGTGTGAAGTGGCAGCGAGAAAAGGATCCTTCCAAAGACAGTGCCAAAAGCCGGCTCTGAGTCTAAGATGTGCAGAAAATGGTGTTTATTGGCAGTGTTTACAACATGCGACTGTGCTGCCAGACTTCAAAACGAGATTGGAATTGCCAGCTCCAGAGAGTTGAACTGTGACTGGGTAGATTTCTAATTCTGTCTTCATCAGGGGTGACCTCATGCCAGTCCACTTTCCAAATGGTATAAACGAGATTTCTGGTGTTTGCTTAGAGATTTTGGATTTCCACAAACAATAAAATTATGTGAAAAGCTGTTCCAAACATCAAATGTATTTCTCATGTTAGTGCTCTGTTGTCTCAACAGCTAAATGGATTAGGCAGGTAGAAAATTAATCCCATTATTCCAGCAATTAGACTAGTCTGATTTTTGTATTTTTTATTAAAATAATTAAAAAAAACAAACAACCAAAACTATTTACCCCCCTAGAGTAAAAAATCTTCAACAGTGAGTTGAAGAAGCCAAGGAAATACAAGTAAATAAATGAACTTAGGTAGGCATGTGTGAATATAAATATATATTTTTGTGTAACTCTAAAAACACACATTTTACAACAAAATCTCTAAAACCAAAATAGGGACTTCTTAATATTCACATCAAACTGCAAACCTTAGGAATAATGTGCTCAGAGATCAAATAGTAGTTCACACCAAATGTGTTTTATATGACTGTGTTGATATTATGCAAAGCCTTTGTGTTTTCAGCAATACCCTGTTCTTGAATTCAGTGAAAGTTTACAAGTTGTATATACGCGGCATCAGTTTCCCTCGCCTGAATCTCTAAAAAATTGTGATATTTCTCATCTAGTAGCTTTCACGTCTGTCATATTATTCTGTCAACTCAAGAATTCGTTTGAGCACATGGTTTGGTGAATTATTCATGATTTCACATAAAGAATAGTCCCATTATCACCTGCTCCAGCCTGGGCTGGTGCGGCCCCGCTCCCATATGTTTGTGTCAGGCTGCCAAATACAATCACTGCACAATGTTATGGCTGCTTTACTTCATCTGTGTCCATTACAAAACTAACATGTGATAAACAATTATTGACCACATAACAAACAGTTGACCTAAGGTTGCCACTTCATTTATCTATCAAATTTAGCCATTTGAGCATGTTCTATGTACTGGGTTCAAATGCAACAATGGTCAATTTGCACAATGGCAGGTCCCTGTGGATTGCTTGGTGGGAGAGTGGTTAGCTTTCTAACCTCTCAGCAAAGAGGGTTGTGGGTTTTGACTCAGAGACTGACAGTTAGATTGTTAAACCACAAAGGACTTGCACAGTCACAAACAAGCTCAGTATTCATACAGATTTTGAGCTGACTATTTCAATTCTTCATGCTAATTCAAAGTGGGTGCATGCAAATTTGAACCTGACATGGTAATGGGTCTGTTTGCTCATTGCTCCTTTAACATGTGCACCGCAAAAAAGTGTGAGTCTTCAATCAGAATTCATGTTTTCTGTCTCTTCTACTAAAAAGACAAAGAATTATCCAATTACTGGAAATGTTCCTGAATGAATTCATGGTTCATTGTTATGTTCTGAGCTGTGATTAGCTCACCATTAACCATGCAATTTAAAGTCTGATCTGTATTGCTGAAGGACTCTTCTGTTGTTTGTAGAACAGAAATGTTCAGGGTCGAGTTTTTGGTCTTTGTAAAATTTATTCAGATTTTAGAGCTCAAGTCGGGCACAAACAAGACGCCCATATGTTGCATTTGTTTAGCTCAGTGATTATTGCTCCTTCTCTGCAGGATGCTCAGCTGGAAGACTTATTGATAAACACAATTCCTCTGGTGAGTTAATTATACCATACATTTAGCATAATTTTTCATAGACTAGAATTTTCAAGGTCAAAAAGTAACAATCTCTAGTGGTAAGATAATAGCCTGTTTCTCTTTGCAAACTAGATACCTAAATTAATTATGTATGCAAGACATAAGAGTAATAATAACTGTAACGTCTCTAGTAATACAGGTGCTGGTCAACGAATTAGAATAATTTGAAATGTGCAATCATTAAATTCTTAAGCATTGTTGTGCAGAAAGAAATCAGGGTTCACCGCACCTGTCTACTGTTAGAGTAAACACAACTTGTTACCTGTAAAAAACCTGCTCAGCTGAGCTTTCCAAAAGGTCCATGTAGGCATTTAACTGTGACACTGTTGTTCTATTGAATTATAATAATGGAGAAACCGTTTCATGAATTAGAATAAATGCTCTAATTTGTTTCTGTGAAGAGTGTTCACTGTGCAGTATAAAGTCAGGGTTGAGTAGAGTTTCTAAGTTGTAAAATCATTCATGGGTAAGCAGCACGACCTCTCAATCGGAGTAGTGGCTCAAATTCAAGCCCTTCGCCAACAAGGCTTGACCCAAACTAAAACTGCTGAGCAGCTCGGCATCAGCCAGTCTTCCGTCTGCAAAGCTCTCAAGAAAAACTGCAGCAAGCGCACCAACTGTTCCGGCGTCCGAAAAACCTCTGCTCGCGACAACAAGCAGCTGAGAAAGATCGCAGTCAGCAACCGGTTCAAGTCCACTTCCAAGCTCACCGACTTGTGGAACAAGCAGACCGACGCTGACGTCTCCAGATCAACCACTTACCGTCGTCTGCGCGAACTCGGCTTCAAATATCGCGTTCCAGCAGTAAAACCCATAGACATACTCTGGTAAAACCGATGCTGAACAAGAAACAAATGCAGAAACGGCTGAAGTGGGCCAAACAACACGGCGAGTGGACTGCTGAAGACTGGCAGAAAGTGGTCTTCAGTGACGAATCACGCTTCTGCGTCTCCTTCGGTGACCAAGGTCCTCGTGTCTGGCGTCGTGGTGGTGAAACCTACAACCACGAGTGCGTGAAAAGATCCGTCAAGTTTCCCCAGAGCGTTATGGTGTGGGGATGCATGTCTGCTCGGGGTGTAGGGAAACTCTGCTTCCTCAAGAAGACTGTCAATGCCGCCGTATATCAAGATGTTCTGGAAACGTTCCTGATTCCGACTGTTGAGGAACAGTTCGGCGAAGAAGACTTCATATTTCAACAGGGAACTGGGAAGCTGTGAGTGCGGAAACTTGCGACAAGCTGGTCAAATCGATGCCGCGGAGACTTCAGGCAGTCATACAAGCCAAGGGGGCAGCCACAAAATACTGCGAAAGTGATGATTCTAATTATAATAAAAATTATTCTAATTCAATGAAACGGTTTCTCCATTATTCTAATTCAATGGAACAACAGTGTCACAGTTAAATGGCCTAAATGGACCTTTTGGAAAGCTCAGCTGAGCAGGTTTTTTACAGGTAACGAGTTCTGTGATTACTCTAACGAGTAGGACAGGTGCGGTGAACACCTGATTTTCTTTCTGCACAACAAATGCATTCAAAGAATTTAATGATTGCACCATTTCAAATTATTCTATTCGTTGACCAGCACCTGTATATTAAGGATGCTCACATTTATTCTTGTAATAAAAATGATGAATTAATAAAGTATACATTGTCTCTGCTGCACTCTGTCTAATAATTAAAGCTGTGGTAAAATAGTTTCACAGTGCTAAATCAAAAGTAGGTATTGATATCTGTCCCACTAGCTCTCACAAGTCTTTCAGCACGTCTATTTTGTCTATTTTGACATCAATTAAGTCTACAAACCTTCATACAGACAGCAAATTGAAACTAGAGTGGGCCACAAAAGCACAGCCAATCAGATGGCTCTTTTGGCTACAGTATCTATGAGAAATAACAAATGGCATTATATTAATCAACTCAGACAGTATACTTGAGAGCCTCATTTATCAAGTGATGTGCTAAATTGGGGGAATAAACTAAAGATTAAGTTATTTGTGAGTGATTTGCTATCAATTTACTATTGGAAATAGCACTTTTTAACTCAAGTTTAACATTTTTATTAGCCTATGCTAGGCTCAAATTGTACTAATTTTCATCAAGAACGTCAAAGACTTTAGCTTTAGCTTTTATTTTTCACACAGAGTTGTAAGCAGCAGGATTGACTGTGCTTTACCAGATGATTTTTTGTTTACAAAGTCACACACAAAATTAAAAAGATATTTTCTCTCTTGCTGGTATAAAATTCAGATACTGCTGCTTTAATTTGAGCTTCTAACATTGTATGGCTGCTTAAGCATTTTGTAGGATTTGCGCCCACTTAAACACTATGTCTTCCAACACATTTTGTGGATATTTGTGTTGATTTGGCAATAGCTAATACTCAAGAGATGTTTGCATGCCCAGTACACAGTGAATCTGCTAAGTGAAATACAAATGCTTTTAAAGGAGGATTAGTGCAATACATTACATTTCAAACTTCTCAAACTTAACTTAAGGATTTTCACAGACAGTTACATAAATAAAAAGAGAAGTTATCTATCATTTATTTTAGGTTTTCAACAACCCAAACCCCATAGAAAGTATGGAAGACAAAAAAATGCTCTAAGAATCCTCAACGTAACTGTTATTACAGTATAATGTAAATTGCATCAGATGATATTGTAATAGGCAATAACATAGCCATTGGATCATTAATAGTTCCTCAAATCAACACTAATGTCCACATCACTCTAAGCTCTTGATTTAAAATACTCCAGAATTGGGTTGCCAGATTTCTGTTTACCCGAAGCACATGTCTGATGTGTAACCTGTGCACAAACATTTTCCTCAAAATATGATAATTACTGTTAAACAGCCTGTTAGCACTATTAACATTTCACATGCACCATCTGGCAACACTGCTTTATACTGACAATGGATTTGCATCATCTTTCAGCCTAGCAGTAATAAATACAGTAAATTTCTCTAAAAATGTAAATGAATTTTTATTTATACTGAATTTAGAAAAACATTCACGTATAATTGTTTTCTGTTGAAAGAGCATTCATTGTTTGTTAAAGTTACAAAAATTAAAAGCAAAACTAGGGTCAAAGACAAATCTGTCCAAGTATTCATTAAAAAAGGTGGTATCAGAATTGTATACTCATGTTAATAAATATAGTTATTTTACTTATGTAAGGATACTTAAGGACATAAATAAGGTTTACCCTGCATGAATGTAACAATTTTATAGTATTTTTGTTTTGTAGTAGAAAAAAAGTTCTTGGAAAGTCAAAAGGGAATAAATAAATATCTATCCATCTATCCATCCAACCATATATATATATATATATATATATATATATATATATATATATATATATATATATATATATATATATATATATATATATTCATTCATTCATTAATTTTCTACCGCTTAATCCCGTTGGGGGTCGCGGGTGACTGGAGCCTATCCCAGTGACTTTTTGGGCCTTAGGCGGGGAACACCCTGGACAGTGGCCAACTTGCCGCAGGGTTAGACAGACAACCATTCACTCTCTCATTCACTCACTAAGGGAATTTTACAGTGATGCCCAATTAACCTAAACATGCATGTTTTTGGAGGTGGGAGGAAACCGGAGTACCCGGAGAAAACCCACGGGGAGAACATGCAAACTCCACCCAGAGAGATCGTGAGATGTTGATGTGGTCTGACCCGGGAGTCGAACCCACGACCTCCTTATTGGGAAGCCAGAGCTCTAACCACTTGGCTACCGTGCACCCTTATATATATATATATATATATATATATATATAAATATATATATATATATATATATATATATTATATATATATATATATATATATACACACACATACATATATATACATATACTGTATATACACACACAAGGAAAGCAGCGACAGCCAAATACCTCCAACGACCAACGAGTAAGGCAAGTCCTAAGAAGCCAGCTCAATGGCAAGAACAAGTTCTGGGGGAATAATAAGGTGGCCAAAGGAAGAGATACAGACCACAGATGTTAAAACACAAAAGCTAGTCACCATGCATGGAGTGTTCCACTATAAATCCAGCACCCTGAGACAGTACACTAGCCGTAAGGAAGGAGGCCAAGGACTGGTGAGCGTGAAAGCCACTATACAGGACGAAACATCCAAAATCCATAAGTACATCAAGGACAAGGCACCAACAGATAACGTGCTCAGGAAATGTCTTAGACAGTGGAGAACAGAGGATGAGGTGCTGGAGGAGGGACCATCATGGGAGGACAAGACCCTACATGGAATGTACCACAGGAACAAAGCTGAAGTGGCTGATCTCAAGAAATCCTACCAATGGCTTGAAAGGGCTGGGCCAAAGGAAAGCACAGAGGCACTCATCCTGTCTGCACAGGAGCAAGCCTTGAGCCCAGATCTACCACACCAGACAAGACCCAAGGTGCAGGTTGTGCAAAGAGGCCCCTGAGACGGTCCAGCACATACCTGCAGGGTATAAAATGCTGGCAGGGACAGTACGTGGAACGCCACAACCAAGGGAGGAAGGTCCCTCACAATGTGATGAATGTGAACACATAAGCTCTATTCACAGTTCTCAACATTTCACAGTTCTTACCCATTTGTATTGAGCCAGTCTTTTGAAAATACCATAAGTGTATTGTTTCTGAATATCATTAAAAATCTCAAAAACTTAACATGGTCTACAAGCATAACGTAATATGAAGAGATTGGCATATTTAGGGTATTTGTCAGAAAAAGTGCAAATATCAAAGTCAGTCCTGAAAGCAAGGGTGAGCAAGTTATTCTTATTTCTATTTTAACTATGATCAATTCTGACTATTGACATTAAGTGAATGCATTGAAGTGTTTACAATTACAAACTGTGACTACTTTTTCACTGCATAATATTTACACTATAGATTAGATTTTACATAAATGCACACAATCTCAGTTCTCACAAAATTGGTTCTCTTTCATGTCCCCAACATACAAGCTTGTCTCATGGCTCCATACGATCATTACTTTAACGATGTAACGCTCTATTAGCAAATTAAAAGTGTATAGGCACCTTCAATGAGGGTTTTCATTTTTTTTTCTTCATGTTTAATTAAAAATGCTAGAGATATGGTGGCAGGCTGCAGTGCTAGATGAGGTTAAGTGCTCAGGGGCATTGGTGTGTCTTCTTGTATAGCAATCATAAACACCTCAGCAGTGCAAAGCGAAATGTATGTTAACTGTATGAGATAATCAATGGCTGTCAAAAAGATGCATAGTGAAGGCGTTTTCCTTGATGCGCGACCCATGCAGAGAATCAAAATGGCACCCTCCAAGTAGGCCAGCAGTAAACACTGGTACAGCCATCACAGGCTGTACCAGAAGAAAAGTGGATATGGGAGTTAAACTAGCCAATTAACAAACAATGCATGTGTGTGCAGCTAAATATAGGAAAACAAAAACACAAATCAATAGATTGTGTATACAGTATGTGACGTCACAGTGCTCTAAAGCTCGCACACACTAGGTTTAGATTATGCACTGGAATTTACTGTTTACTGTCAAGGTTGAGAGATTTGGGGAAAAAAATAATACATTTTTTCTCTCCTTTATATTACTCGATCTCAATTTTTGATTGAATTTTGCTTCAGCTTTAAAAATAATTACATAGTTACATAATTACATAATTTTCTGCCTCCCAGTTTTGATTGGTTGTATTTCCATTCAAAATTTTCATTTTTTTCCCCCATTTTCTACCGCTTGTTCCTGTTAGGGGTAGTGGGTGACTGGAGCCTAACCCAGTGACTTTGGGTCTGGGATAGCCTGGGATAGTGACTTTGGGCCTCGACAGTGGCCAACTCGTCGCAGGGTTAGGCAGACAACCATTCACTCTCTCATTCATTCACAGGGGAAATTTACATTGATGCCCGATTAACCTAAACATGCATGTTTCTGGAGGTGGGAGGAAACCAGAGTACCTGGAGAAAACCCACGGTGACACGGTGAGAACATGCAAACTCCACCCAGAGAGGTTGTGAGATGTTGATATGGTCCGACTCGGGAGTCAAACCAACGATCTCCTTATTGGAAAGCCAGAGCTCTTACCACTCTGCTACCATGCACCCATTTCAAAATCCACAGCCAAATAATTGACAATTCAACATGACTGAAAATTGATATAGCATTACAAACACAAATTAGGTTTTAAAGGACAAAGGTGATGCAGTTTCCTAAACAATAACTGACTTACAATTATAGTTCTAACAGTCAAGTGGAGTAACCTTGTTTGATTAATGAGGAGAAATATATAGTGCACCGGTACATTGAACTTTGACCACTCCCTGCTGTGAAAACACATTCTTGAATCGGACTCTGAGTCACCAGACAAGGACCTATCTGTAAACAATGTTTGTTGTAAACAAAATGTGCTAATAGAGCAAAAATTCTCATCACACTGAAGAAATTTTAAAGTGCAATAGGATGGTGGGGTGATGTGTCTACACACACATCTTTTTTTTTTAAAGACTACAGTGTAGACTACACAGGCATATTGCACACACAAATGCTGTTTGCGTGATTTAAAATTAAACAAAACAAGGCAACTGGAATCAAAAATTGCTTGTAAAGATAATAGAAGATTGATTATTCACTAGAAGTAAGGTGCTGGATAGACTAATTCCTTGCGGTCGTGAAATGAAAAAAGTTTGCACAAATAGTGTGTGGCTATTTCATCTATCCATAACAGCTGTCACTAGTCTGCAAAGCCTGGCACTGGCTGCTTGAAATGGCTGTAGTTAAGTTCCTCACACAACATGTTAGAACCTTACACTATAGTCGAACAGATCCTACAGAGATGAGGCACGACAAATAATCTCTTGCAAAAATGGTTACATGGTAACCTGATGCATCAGTCAGTTTCATTTCACTTCAGGGAATACCTAGGGCTGGGCAATTGTTCAAAAAACCAAGAGATTGAGATCGAATTGAATCAAACCATCAATTATTTGATTGTAGGTTTTGAATCGAAAGATCAAAAAACAATCTTTTGTCAGTAAAAATGTGTGGTTTGAAGCAAAAGTCAAGCTTTGACGCAGAATTATAATCTATAATTTTAAAAATATGATAAATGGGACGTCATAAAAGTTACTGTTTTAGTTTATATTCATAAACGCCATTTTCTTTTGTTTTTGAAAAAGCTAAACAAAATCAATTCGGAAATTGAGATCGATCAATATGAGAAAAAAAAGTTTATTTAATTTTTCCCCAGATCTTCCAGTCCTAGGGAAAACATCGCATCATTGGACTAATGGTAGTAATGGTAGTAGTAATACTGGTAGTAGTAATACTACCATTACTACCATTAGTATCATTATCAAATCAAATCAATTTATTTTTGTATAGCCCAAAATCACAACAGCAGTCGTCTCTGAGGACTTCCCAAGATTATTAATTTAGCAAACATGAATAGTAGGAAATAAAACAATACACATTCAATAAAATAATAAACATTAAACATACTGCTACCAATGGTAGTAGTAATAGTAGTAGTAATAGTAGTTTTGATTTAACCAATCACTACTTTTTGGTCGCTTTGCAATCCAGGAAGTAGAGCATAAGCGTGTTAGTGATAGTTGCCATTTCTGTGAGATTAACATACAATTAAAAGCAATAATATCATATTCTAAGTTAATATCCGACACAAGGTCAAAGGACAAAAACGCATACAGTCTGCTGTCACAACTCGGACTGGTTCTGGCTAACACACTGCTTCGGTCCTGTTTGCTGATTGGACGACCATATTTCCTGCTTTTTGGGAACGGTCTGCAGTCTTGCGATACCTGACGTAGTAGCTGGAGTGAAATTAAACTGAGTGGAGGCACTAGGCGAAGTCAGCCTGGCTAGTGACATGGATCACACCTCCCCAAACTCATAGGGAGGCAAATCGCCTTTGAAATCGGGCCAAAACTTTTCCAAACAGATAGATAGATACTTCATACAAGTTAATAAAAAGTAATAGTTAATAATAATGAATAAATAGATAGTAAAATTAATAAATAAAAGACTTCGTACTTACAGTAACACACTAATTTTCACTTAAAAGTCCCTGTTCCTACTGAGTAGATGTATGTGCTTTTAATAGCCACCCCTGTGTTTATTGATAACAGCTTGTCAACAGCAGACAGTGTAACAGGAGCATGATGAGGCTGAAAATGAGTTGGGGTGCTCAGACAGTTCGGATGCCGTCTTTAATTAATCAATGTAAGACTAACTTCAGTGGTCACATATTCACACTCACTCACTGTTTGGACTTTAAATTAACAGCTCTTAGAAAGCTTAAATATGGTGCTCTGCCTCGGTGCTCCGACAGTCTTTTGGAACAAGCCTGAACGTTAGGATAGACTATTATTACAAAGCCTAGGTAATTAAGGAACTATTTACTCAAGCAGTAAGCAATGAGTTTGGACAGTATAAAGAAAGAAATCAGGATCCTGCTACTGTTGATTTTGAGTGTTATATTTTACTATTTCTCTACAAACCTTCGATATTGCCCCTAATTACAATATTAGATATGAACGGTTGTGCAGATTCTAAGGTTGTAGTCTGTCAGTCCTTTAGTCAGTTATTGGTCTTATAGATCAAAATTTGCACGTAGACTGCTGCGTCAGAGATGCTGATTTCCAGAGTTCATAACATCCAGGATAAAACAAATAGGACATGGACATATTTTTTGTCATTCATTAAGGGAAATGGTTATACTGTAGCACAACTTAATTGGTTTGTGACAAAAAGCACTGTTTTTTTAATTATTTGTTTTGTATGAGTGAATGTTATTTGTACCCATAAAAGTGAAAAACAATAAAACATTTTAATTTGAAAAAAAAAAAAAAGGGGGGGGGGGGGGGGGGTTTTAAAGACCTGCGACCTACTGAGGATTTGGGGATGAATTATTGGAAATAAATACTCCTTAGCATTTTTCTGTATTTCATTTTTTTTTTTATATGAACTTCATTACATTTCACTTATTTTTGAGTGTAGTTTGAGCCTGATATGTCTGTATCACATGTATCAGGTCTGAGTGCCTTACAGTTTGCCTTTTTAGCAGCACGTGTTATGTTATGATCCTTCTTCAATGTGTTGCATGGTTTGCAAAGACAGGTGGCGGTATTTACAGAAGTCTTTTCCGCTTTTTTTATGAGACACTCAATGCACAAACTTTTTCTGAAGTGTAACAGCAAAACAGAGATCTTATGCAGGAATAATATATGCAATAGTACAGTCACTTCTGCCCAACTAGAGCAGGAGAATTCGGCCCGAGCCGCTCACATTTAACAGACTGTGCTTGTAGAGGCAACATCATGGCACATATCCAGGCAAGTGCAAACGAACTGTAATTTGATATATCACAACATTTGAATTTACACAATGCATCTTTAATGTTTTTCACTGTAGCAATGTAACACACAAATTAATCTTTTTTGCCTGATGTGCCCCATATAGAGAAAACAATCTCTACCAAGATCATTTTCTACATCATGTGTGCACAATCTTGAGTCAGTTGTGTCTTGTGTGAGATCTTGACGCTTAAGATCTTATCCCATCCAACTCACTGGGTATAGTACACATGATGCTTCTGTCAGAGACTCCCACTCCAATGCCACCAGAAGAAACAGAATAAAACATGTGAATACAATATAACGGTTGAACATACCCTTTGAAAACAAAAATATTTTGCCTTATCAGCAGCTGTTATCTCAAACAGTCCCCAAAAGCCAATCAAAGTGGAGCACAACATTGCATAATCCCCGACATCTTTTATTACTCTCTCCTTCTGGGTGCTTTTGATGTTAAATACAACTCTGCTGTCAACTCTGAAAAATATGCTTTTCGGAGCTCGCCTTTTTCAGAAATCATGCTGACATGCACCAAACTAGACCAAATCTCACCGCCACACACTTGCCTGTTTACCATATGGTGCTGAGTAAATATTAATAGACTCACTTTCATTTTTAATACATGTGTAAGAGACTGAGGATGTTTTCATTGATTTCCTGGCTGTTGGATGTAAAAATAGCATGAGATCAACCCAACAATAAAATATAAATTATTATATGCAACTAAATGATGTAAAAAATAAATAAATAAATCCTTCAGACAATGTTTTGAGGCCAAAATTTGGTTAAATTGGTATAATGAATGAAGCATACTATTAAATGAAGTAAAGATCAAGAGTAAAATTTGAATATAGGTCAAAATATTCGGTATTTTGACCTATATAACAGTTTTATTTCAAACTGTTACTTATGTACTGTATATAGGATTAACCTGTATGAAAGCCCACATTTAATAAGTAGGAAAAAAGGCACTGTATTTCATGTGGCATCTTTCTAAATTGGAAGAATTAACTGCATAATTTCAATTGGGCTGTCATCAATTTAGTGCATTATTTTCTTAGTCAATCAGTGATTATTTTTTCAATTAGCAGACTCGTCAAAAAGTTATTTCTACTGAGACGTTTTGACTACATTTTATAAGCAAATAAAGGTTGCAATATGGTGACAGAAGACTTATTGTAATAGTTTATTGTTTTTTGACAATTAGGTTAAAAATTGAGCAGTCTTCTAACATGTTTTAGAAAGTATGATCCAACTAACAATTGTGATGACTAACGATTACACTGATGAAAGATTTTTTTTTTAATATATAATGCAGTGGACTCTTGATTAATAACATGATAGAGGTAACAATTAACGATTTGACTACATGTTGCAGTTCTCAAACTTATACCTCAAGTTGTAGTACAAGTTTTCATTCTTTGACGTAAAGACGATAATATTTTCCTTCTACACATAAATCTCCTCAGATAAAATGAAGTGTATACAGTATTATTGCACAAAACACCTCTAACTACAATTGTAAAGAGCACATGCTGCTTGTGTGACCCAACAGTGTGAGCGGCTCATACAGTGCTGCTTTACATTCCTCTCACGATGCTATTTGCCTTTTTCTGTGGCTGGGTTTAGAACTGAATTTTAAATCAAGGTGTTTTTCCCTGCACTTTTTTGTTGGAGACAATGCTACGCTGCATGAATCCTGGGGGCCTTTATTCACTTGCTTTGAATGTGCTTGCAGCCACGGGTTTTTATACTCCCACACACCCCACACCCCCTCCTCTTTCTCACTATGTAAATATTCTATGAGGCTGTATCCCGCTCAGGGGATTGACAAGCATTCCCGACCAGAAAACTTCATTTTCTTTAACCACAAGGTTTCTATAAGGTACAAAAATCCCTGAGCAAATACCCTTGGTATTTCAATATTGATGGGAGTTAAATAAAATAATGTTGTTCTATTTGCCTTTGTTGTGTAATGACTTGCAGAGTTAAACATTGGCATAGAGAGTAAATGTACTGACTGATTATACTATGTGCAGTTGGTAGGAGGAACATGTTTAGCTGCGTTCTCAGCCTGGTACTGATATAAACGTTAAATTCCATACACTTTTTTGTTTGTTTGTTTGTTTGTCTCATAGTGTACAAGCTTTATTAGACCGGAAAGTGAGAGCGAGGAAAAAATCCTGCAAATCGCCAGAGCCATGAATCAGTGTGGCAGGAAAAACAAAATCAAAAATTTAACCTTTATAAACAGTGCAGATAAACAGTTTCTGGTGACTTCAAAAGTTAACTCATTTAGGAAGCTATAGACCCGTTCAGAGCCTACGTCATTTTGGGGGCGGAGCCGCACTGGTGCCTTCCGCAGATTTCCCCATAAGTTTCTATACAAAACGAGTAAGCTGTACTAACGATATTAAACGGTTAGAAGGACTGACCATTCCTAATGTGTTCCTTGGGTTTGCACCAGTTGACACATTTTATAACTCGTGATTTTTTCGGGCTAACTAGCTAGCCGCTAAAATCTATAGAAAAAATGAGGGATCACCATCAAAACAAATACATCGCCTCAGAGTCATGTAAGTATATCCTTGGAGTCTTTTATACAATAATCTTCTGTAGAAATCAGCATAAAATAATGCCACACAGGTGCAGTTTACTGTGAGTCTAATTCTCCACTGATAATTGATAAATAATTAACACAACTTGCACAAAAATCTTAAGCAATGTCACGGTAACTCACCTCCTGTACTTTTCCGCAAATTACGTCGTCAAACTGATCAAGGGATTTGTAGCTCAAAGCTTTTTTCTTGTGCACACGAGTTTTTTCCATCAAATTTAAGTAAATATCAGAGTATCGCTAAGTATCGAGACACTTACTAACGTCATGCTAACATTCAGTAGCTAACTGTACATGGATCTGGAGTCGCTTTCTGTTCGTTAAATTGAGTTTTTAAAGAGAGTTTTGCGATTTATTATTGAAAATGCACCAGCGTAGCTTGAAAAGCCTGCGACTGGGCACCACTCAGGGCTCCAGTTAGCGCGCGCAGCCATCTTTGTTTACTAACAGTAAATGGGTCTATAGTATTTGATTTGATTACAGAAAAATTACAAATGTAACATTAGATTTAAGAATGTATTTTTGTTGTCCTATAAACTTTCTTTTTGGCTACTTTTGGCTTTAATTGCCAAAAATCTAAGAAGGCTCTTTATAACAAGAGTTTGGTATAACTCTCAAGCGAGTGTCAGTCTCCAAAATCATTCTAGTTCTGTAATGCTTGGCATCCACTGCTAACGCTCCCATTGAAAATACATTGAATTATTTTTTTTTTAAAAAGACCGATTGTGTTTTTTCATGTATTAAGTAAGAACCTATAACATATGCAGATAATTAGTTCACATTTTGTTCATTATAAAACACACATTTTATCTAAAAAATGTGTTAGCCTCATATCAAGTGAGAGAATTCATCATTAGAAACTGCAAACTTGCGATGAAGGGTCTAGTGATAAATGCTGGTTAAGTGGTCAAACATTTATAGACAGCAGTCCGCTTTTGTGGCGTGAGTTTGAGTCGAAGTCCTCTGACAATTTTCTCATGCAATCACACAAAATTGATGCACTCAAAACATGCTTTTAAAGTCATTCAAATTAGTTCAATAGCTAAATTTTATTTGTTTCAGATTTCACAATGGCTGTTGGTCAAGAGACAAATCCTCTTTAACTTAATTGTACTGTTGCTCTGAATATTATATTGAGCTTGCACATTTTTAAAGATTGATCTTTCAACTCATCACGACTCAATGGACAGCTGTGCCCTTGACAATGACAAAGGTCAAAAAAGACATCTGAACCATTATTCACAACTGCGTGCATGAAGACGATGTCATTTATTCCTC